>PVLA01000768.1:231697-457845 GCA_004027455.1 Hydrochoerus hydrochaeris
CAGGCAGGCGCTTATGCCACTGGGCTAAATCCCCCCCCCCCCACCTTTTTTTCTTCTCAAGCTGGAATAATTGAGCTGCCCTGAAGACACATGAACTGAGAAGGTGGAATTTTTGCAGATTTTGTTTTGCAGCCGTTTTGCCCTGTATAGATGAGAACACTGTGTGGGTGGAAGGGCTCCCCGTAGATGTTGCTAGGGTGTCCAGACCATAGATGATGCTCTTTCCACAGCAGGGGCTGCCTGGCTGCTTGGTCCTTGATTTTCAGCCAACCTTGGTGAGAAACAAGATTCTAGGAAAATAAACAATAAAAATAGTGGGTCCTTGTTACTTGCTAACTATATCTTTTTAAATTAAGAAAAATTTGTATTAGTACATATTTGCAGTGCATAACATTTGCATTCGGGGGCTGGGGATTTAGCTCAGCGGCATAAGCACCTGCCTTGCAAGCACGTGGTAGTGAGTTCGATCTCTGGTACCGATAAAAAAAAAAAAAATGCACTCCTTGTGGGGAGTTGGTCCATGTATATAATGCATCTTAATTCTTTTTACTTCCCTTTCCCCACTTCCTCCTCTTCCCTTCAGTCATTTCTTCTAAGTGTTTCAAATGCACTGCTCTAGCCGGGCATGGTGGCTCATGCCTGTAATCCCAATACTTGGGAGGCTGAGGCAGGAGGATCATTGTGATTTCGAGACCAGCCTGGGCTACAAAGTGAGCTCAAGGCCAGCCTGAACTGCATAGCAAGAACTTGTCTCAAAAAAGACAAAAAACAAAACAAAAAACAAATACACTGCTCTGTTGGTTCTCACAAAACCATATCATGAGAACTTTTATCTTTACTTTAAATATGAGAAATCTGAAGAACAGGGGGAGAAATTTGCTCAGTCACTTAGATAGTGAGTGGCAGAGTAGTGATTTGGATTTGGGCATCCTGGATACAGAATCTGCTTTGGGGTGACTAAGCTCAATGATTCTTATGAGATAGAAAAAAATTGATCACTGGGGTGAGGGAAATGAGGGACTTTAACAGCAAAGGGAGAGCAGGCAGAGAGGTGATGAAAGTGGATTTCTAGATCACCTTCTGGAGAACTCTTCTCTTCAGGCCAGGAGCGCTTCACCTCTATGACACGACTATACTACCGAGATGCCTCTGCCTGTGTAATTATGTTTGACGTTACCAATGCCACTACCTTCAGCAACAGCCAGAGATGGAAACAGGATCTGGACAGCAAGCTCACACTGCCCAATGGAGAGCCTGTGCCCTGCCTGCTCTTGGCCAACAAGGTATGGGACTGATGGAAGAAAATAGCCCTGGCCTCTCTGTGCAGTCCATGAGTACACAGATGAAAAATGCCTGTGCTTTTGGGGCTCTATTTCTCCTCAAGTCAGCAGAGTTAACCTTAGTCTCCTTCCAGGAATGTTGAGAGTATGACTTTCTTTGGGAAAAAGGTTGACTATAGATCCTAGATGCTGATGTTTCTAGCCGTTGGTTGAAGACACGTTCTAAGCCCTCAGCTATCTGAGCTGTATTCCCATTCTTAGGAAGTTGCCTCTTACGCTTTTTCTTTGTTAGTGTGATCTGTCCCCTTGGGCAGTGAGCCGCGACCAGATTGACCGGTTCAGTAAAGAGAACGGGTTCACAGGCTGGACAGAAACATCAGTCAAGGAAAACAAAAATATCAATGAAGCAATGAGGTGAGTTGATCATGCTGATATGGTCTGTCCATCTTCCACCATGGCCCCACAGACCCTCTTTTCATATTTTCGAGTAAATAAGACTAGACTGAACCACTGTAATATCACCTCCTGAATTTTAGGCCTACCATCTTCTCTCCAAGATAACTGGGGCCAAGGGACACTTACACCTTGCAACTTTGTCGAATGTTGTCACAATGCCTACCGCTTCTCCCTTTCCTCCACCCAGCTTCTCAGGTTTATTTTTCATTTGTTTTTTAGAGTCCTTGTTGAAAAGATGATGAGCAATTCCAGAGAAGATACCATGTCTTTGTCCACCCAAGGGGACTACATAAATCTGCAAGCCAAGTCGTCCTCCAGCTGGAGCTGCTGCTAGTAGCATTTGGCTTGTTTTCTATCCCAGTTCTAGAAGGTCTTTCCACTTCTCACGCAGCAATTTCACTAAGAACGCTTGAACTGTGGGCCGCCTGCTGTCTGGTGAGGAGGTCCATTGTGACTTAAATGCCTGAGACCCCTGTTTCTGCATCTTCTGACTGTTGGCTCTCATGTGGCCCAGTTAATGGCTTCTGTGTAAGAAAGATCATCTTATCCTTCAATTTGTGATCTAGAATTTTGTGGGAAGGGTTAGAATTCAGCATTTATATTTGTTTGGATTTTGGGTTTGTTTGTTTTTTCTCTTTTTGAGACAAGGTCTCACTATGCAGTTCAGGCTGGCCTTCAACTCACTCTGTAGCACAGGCTGGCCTCGAACTCTCAGTGATCTTCCTGCCTCAGCCTCCTGAGTTCTGGGATTACAGATATGTACCACCATGCCCAACAAGCACCTGTGTTTTCAAAATAATTCTCACCTACTTGGAAGCTTACTTTTGCATTTGATATATGATAATATGACTTCAGGAAAATGAGATCAGACGTCCTTTCCCAACACTCTCACACGCCAGTGCTTTCACGTTCCCTGTTGCACCTGGAATTTAAGCCTCAATTCTGGGATGCAGAAAGAGAAGACTGGACATCTGTGGGTTTACCAGCAGTAACCCAACATGTTTGTGGAACTTTTTAGTCATAATTAACTTTCTCTCATCTTGACTTCAACAATTGTGAGGTTAAACTACCTTTCGGGTGTGATGAAAGCATGTTTTTCCCAATGAAAAATGAATCCTCACGTTAGACTTGTTTAGTGTCTCCCCTTTGATTGGGCGGCAGCAGGACCTCGGAGCTGTGGATTTCTGTCGCGATGCATGGTGCTGCAAGTGCGATGCATGGTGCTGCAAGTGACAGCAGATGGCTTGGTGCTCTGAAATAGGTCCATTCTTCACAGTGTGGAAATTAGAGTGGAAGAAAAGGGAGAGGTTAATAGAATCCGTCAGTGGCTTTATAAACACTGAATAGCTAGCATTTAATAACCAGAGGAAACAAATACCATATGTGGACCCTGACGTGGGGGAATGGATAGACAGAAAATTATTAGGTAATTTTAAGTGCCAAATTGGACAGGGTTTTTAGTATCAAGTCATTTCTAGACAGTTTAATTTGTGAAATCCTCCCCCAGATGGTGACTTAGAACTTGTCCAAGTTTATTAGTCTTAGTAAATTCAGAGGCATGAGTTCTTCGATAGACCTTAAATAAGTGTCCAAAGTCAGTGGTTCCCAAGTCTGGCTCCTAAAGAACTACTTAGGAAGTTTGTTTAAAAATTTACTTAATGAAAAAAAATTTACTTAATGTTTTAAGGGTTTTGTTAGTCCCACTACTAAACCTACTGAATCAAAATTTCAAGGGAAATTTTGAGAATTTGGCCTGGGAATGTGTTCTTCCAGGGTGATTGTGATGAACAGTGTTTGGAAACTATTGCTGGAGAACTTGTAAAGGATCCTGGGGCTGCTGTTAGCTCTACAGGGTGTTTGATACACACAAGCTTTGAACACCCGATCTGAAGAGGCCAGAAGCCAAGTAGCAGAAGCAGGGCTGAACCTTCGGTGGTTTGTTGGTACTCTCCAATGCCAGTGTTTATAACTTGTAGTCTTTTGAGACCTTGATATTTTCTTTTGTATTACCACTTTCCAATAGAGTTTTGATGACAGTGATCCTGAATATAATAGTGCAATAACAAATTCCATTTATGTGAAAAAAAAATCGATTCTCATTTACTGGTTCGAGTCCCTACAAGATCACAAATAGGAACTAGGTCTTTTTTCACTGTAATTAGTAATTACTGGCATTTTGTTTGTTTGTTTGTTTGTTTGTTTGTTGTTTTTTTGAGACAGGGCCTCACCTTGTAGTTCAGGCTGGCCTTGAACTCACTGTGTAGCCCAGGCTGGCCTCAAACTGTGAGTCTCCTGCTTCAGCCTCTTGAGTGCTGAGATTACAGGTATGTGCCATCACACCTGGCCCAAGTTACTGGCCTTTAATAATGTGAGTTGGGCAAAGTGCTGTTTTATATCAGTAGTTCAGGAGTATTGTGGAAACCATTGTTTTTTAAATACTTTCTTTGTAAAGGAAGGTAAACGTTGTGTTTATCTGTTAATTTACTACTACCAAATGCTTGGATCCATATGCCCACTCCAATACTTGGTGTAACACTGCAAATACTGCTAGAAATGTGCTTTCTTTTCCAATTCGCCTGCTCAGATCTCCCTGCTGGAGGCTGGCCTGCCAACTCTTCGGGGTTTCTCCTCCAACTGGTGAATATTACAGACCTGAAACTCACCAAGAAAGGAAATAACTACATTTAATTAATGTACAATAATTCCCCTCTCTGCTCCTATAGATAAAGAAAAACAATTAAGATGAGGAAGAAGACCCTAGAGTGGCTTTCCTAACAAAAGCCACCCCACTTCCTCCAGGGTATATTTTTATCTTGCTTTTTTCCTCTTTTACTCAGCTAAAGACCGCTCTGCAGAGCCAGTTTCTCCATAACTCTTCTCTTTTGCTTTTTCAAAGAAACTTAGCCACTGCTAAAAAAGGAGGAGGAGAAGGAAGAGGAGATAACTTCCATGACTAGAAACGCAGTGACACTAAAAATAATTAAGTCCTACATTCGGATGCTGCCTTGTTGGTGTATTCATGTTCTAAACAATCTGTAGTTCTCCGCTACGCTCATTCCTGTATTTAAGGCAAGATGACCCCCACTATTCATCTGCTCTTTGACCAAAAAGAAAACCTAAGAATTCCCCTGTTGGGTGTTCTGAGAGACCCTCAGAAGGGCTGAGAACAGAGCTTGGGATAGTGACTCCTCTGGCTTTGTAACTAAGTAAACAGAGAAGAAGAGATCACAGGGCAGGGAAGGAAGCCCCTCAGCAGTCAACAGCTCTTTATCACTGCTGTGGAGCTTCCAGCGACCACCAAGGTAGGATTGGGTTCCTCATTGTTTCTCTTTATCCCTCAGATAAGCTTTACTCTTCAAGACACTCCCCCTGTCACCCTGAGGCTTTCCTTGCTGGTCATCTTTTTGTAGGCGGTGGACTGCATTTGACATGATTTAGGGGCATGGTGTGAGGATGTAAAAATCTTGATGGAATTCAGCAAATCCAGTGACCAAACCTTGCAAGGAAACAAACCTCAGCGCCCTTTCTCCACCCTCTTGGCTCCTGTGTCAGTGAGTCATTTGTCACAGCCAAACAGTCGGGAAAGCTGCAGGTTGAAATAGGTGGAAAGTCAACTGGAAAATTATCTGTGTTGGAAAGAACTCTGTATATATTTTTGATTCAGCCAAAAATACCAGAGACTGTAGACTATATCTGTTTATTGAGGGTTTTTTGGTTTTTTTTTTTGATGTTGTTGTTTGGGTGGGGGGTGGTTAAAAAGATCCTGATTTCCCTTAGTTTTTAGACATGATTTGAATTCACTCCAGTTTTATCTGCAGAAGTTCGGGATAATAGTGGTATTGTTCTGTGTTAAATTTTTCCAGGGAAACAACTGACCAGAAAAAGAATATATAGAGAGATACGAACATATATAGATGGGGAGAAATTGGGCTGGGGATTTAGCTCAGTGGCTTAAGCGCCTGCCTTATAAGCATGAGGTCGTGAGTTCGATCCCCAGTACAAAAAAAAAAGAAATAGAAAGGTGGAAATTTGTATACACTTACTGTAAGGAGCTGGTCCACATGACTATGGCTGGCAAGTCCTAAAATCTACAGAGCTGATGTCCAAAGGCCAGCAGGCTGGAAGAACCTGTGCTCTAGATTGAAGGCTGTCAGGCAAAAGTCTCTTCCTCAGACAAAAAAAGGGGCCGTGGATTTAGCTCAGTGGCTTAAGCGCCTGCCTTGCAAGCACAAGGTCGTGAGTTCAATCCCCAGTACCAAAAAAAAAAAAAAAAAAAGGTTCTTCCTTGGGAGCACACTGTTGTTCTGCTCGGGGTCTCACTAGGTTGGATGAGCCCACCTGCATTAGGAAGGCAAATTTGCTTACAGCTACCAGTTTAAATATTAAGCTCCTTCAGAGCCCCTCTCACAGAAATACCCAGAAGAGCATTTGATCAAATATCTGTGTACCCAGTCAAGTTGATGAAACATAAAATTAACCATTCATTGCATGTGCTCAACAGTACCGAGTGATAAGTACTGCTTTGATAGCTTTTCACACAAATGTAATCTGATTCACATTCAGTTTAGAAGTCCAGCTTGTTAGGAATTAATTACATGATGATAGGAATCAATGGGAGAAAGCAAGTGGAAAGGTGTGATTTGTTTGTTTTGGTTTGTGTTTTTTTGTCTTTTAAGACGGTTTCACAGAGCAGTTCAGACTGGCCTTGAACTCAGCAGTCCTCCTGCCTCAGCCTCCTAGTGCTGGCATTACAGACCTGCTCCACCATGCCAGTATATGAAAGGTGTTTTCTGATTTATTATGCTATGAGTCCAAGGCGCTAGAAACAAATATCCTTCCCTCAGACTGACAAGTTGTATTATCTCTTACACAGTCTTTGAAATAAAGTAAACAGTTCCTCCCATTTAATGTTTTTAGGGAACAAATGTCTCAAAATTTGACTGACTGAAAGGCAGCTGGTTGCATTTGTCACAAAGCCAAGACATAACTCCATGTCTTCCAATTCCTTGTCTCCATTCTGTCATCTAGGTTTCTGGGAAACATTTGGCCTGCAAAAGCTATTTTAGAAATAAGCCCAGACATTTAGAGAAACAGATCTGAGTCCTTAGGGGTTTGAAACTCTTGCTTTGTGTCAGAGAGCTTCAAGAACATGTTCACATGTGGAAGAGAGATGTGTGATTCAACTGGAGGTCAAATTAAGTGGAGCCTGAGTAGCATGCAATGTGAATGTGTCCTAAGATGGTTAACTGACGAGTCACATTTACCAAGCTCAGTAACTCTCATTTAATTTTGAATATTGTTTTTCCTTTTTGCAAGAGCAGGGATTTTAACAACCATTCTATTTTCAACTATTGCTGCCCGTAGCCAGTGTTAATCTGAGTGTTTGCTATATACCACAAACTCTCCTGAACACTTCACATGAATAATTTTTATCTCACAGTGACCTCTCATGCAATAAATATATAAGGAAACTGAAGCAGAAGAAATACATTTTTTTCAAGGTTAGACAGCTGGCAGGTAACAAAATCGTGACATTTAACCCTAAGCAATATGAGATCAGAAACAACCCTTTGCTATACTGTACTATCTACTATTTTATGTGTGCGTGCGTGCGTGCGTGCGTGTGTGTGTGTGTGTGTGGTGGTGGATACTTGAAGTTTTTCCATTTAACAGATTTTCAGTATGGTAGAAAGAGTAATTTATTAAGTGAGTAATTAATCAAGTGAGTAGACAGATTTTCCAGTACTTTTATACTGAAAGATTTAATAAATTCTTCTCATTAAGGAAAATGAAGGAAAAAAAATTACAAACCACCCATAATGCCAAAACCCAACTAAGACCTCCATTTATAGTTCTGTAAATTTGATTTCAAAACAGACATGGTGGTGCATGCCTACAATCCCAGCACTCTGGGAGACTGAGGCAAGAGAATTGCAAGTGCAAGACCAGCTTGGGGAATTCAGTGACTTAGACTCTGTCTCAAAAATAAAAATTTAAAAAAAGGGTTGGCTATGTAGCTCAGTGTAAAGGTCCTAGGTTCAATTCTCCATGCAAAAAAAAAAAAAGATGGCTTAAATCAGATTTTCTCTTCCTCCCCTTTCTTTCCCAATATTGGGCTTGAACCCATGGTTGCTTTACCTCTGAGCTATGTCCACAGTCCCTTTTATTTACTATGTGGAGACAGTCTTCCGACTTCCCAGGCTGCCCTTGGATTTGGCAATCCGCCTGCCACAGCCTCCTGAGAAGCCAGGTCTATAAGTATACACCATCATGTCCAACCAGTCAATATTTTATGCAGAGGTTTTTTGTCACGTATCTTCACCTTTAAAACATTTCTGATTGTGCGTCTTGTGTACCCTGTGTTGCGGTAGGGGTTGTAGGGGATTTGAGGCCTGTGTCACAGAAATCCAAGGGAGAAAGAGGTCAAGAAAGAATTCTAGGGGCCGGGGATTTAGCTCAGTGGCTTAAGTGCCTTCCTGGCAAGCGTGAGGTCATGAGTTTGATCCCCTGTACCAAAAAAAAAAAAGTTCTAAAGGACTTGAGATGAATATAAATTGAGAAGGTTTCAGGTTGGGGAAGAAAAGGGACTTTAGAATTCTTTGGCAAGTTCAAGATGTGGCCAGTGGACCAAAAGGTCTGTGTGCTCAGCCATGGGAAATGAGGTTAGAAAGCCAGTTGGCAGAGTGTTTTAGGTAATGCATTTAACTGGCAGTGCCTGCAGTGGGTGCATGCCCAGATGTGCTGCAGGGCTGAGGAGGAGAAGGCTTCTGCCCAGCATGGGCCATCTCAAAAGCAGACAGTTGGGCAAAGAACTGTTTTGGAGGAGTATTGTAATCCCAAATATTGTGTGCAGTCATCCAAGTATTATAATCCCTTTTGTAGTCTTCCTCACAATCCAAAAAGTTTTATTTACAATCCCATTGAGATGTTATTGGAATCCCAGCAAGTTAATTCCAATCTACCACCTCCAATGCAACCCATGGCGAGAGTAAAGACACCGAGACATATTCCATGTTAAGGGCAGCCAAGGGGTCGTAAGTCCAATTTCTGTGTGGACAAAGGCCCTGATCTTAGGCCTCTCCCGGAATTTATTATCTTGTGAAGAAGCGGGGTGGCTCGAGGATGAGTGACAATTAGGATGGGTGGGGGAGAATTTTGGGGGGAATTTTATTACGTGAGTAACTTGAGCTGGCTAGCCAGGTGGAGAGAAAAGAGCATCTCTGCAAAAGGCAGAGGTAAGGGTATGCAAAGGGATCAATTTGCATAATTTAGTTAAGGTAGCAACTGAATTGTTTTAGGAGGCTGTTGCTTCTTCAGTTTCTGATATGTAAACTTTTGTGCCCTAGGGAGTCATAGCCTCTACCTTGAGGCTCATACCCAATTGACATTCCTAGAAATGACTGGCTCTGCTATCATGCTGTGCTCATATCTTTTGTAGAAAGCACTATGCAAGGAAACAGGAGACTGTCTGATGGCTTTAGAGATTACATATCTGTACCTCCACTAGCCTTATTTGCAGTGCTTAGAGCCAGTTGAAGAGAGAAGGAAATGCTATAGCCAGCTCTCTACATATCAGTATAATGAAATAAGTCTCCATAGAATTAAAGTTGCAGCAATTGTTTTGCATTGAAGGGGAGTCACTGGAGTTGTCTCCTACAGCGGAGTGCAATGAGAGGCCAAGACAGGGCACTTGGGCTGAGTAGGAGTCTGCTGGCTGGGCAGCAGGAGTCCAGTTAATGACGGCGACGCCCTGGCCATGAGCATGGGGCTCACTCCATGTTGGCAGGTTGCATGCCAAGGGAGCTGTGTGTGGCAGCTCCAGGTTGGCTTGGGACACCGTCATGAAATAAACTGTGTAATTCATAAGCAACAAAGACTTGCTCAAAGTGCTACAGGCTGAGAAGTCCGAGATGGAGATACCAGCTGATTTGATATCTGTTGAGGGCATTCAGCTTCAGATGGCACCTGCTTGCTTTGCCCTCACTGGTGGAAGAGGTGAGCAAGTCCCACCAGGCCACTTCTACAGGGCACTAGTACCCCCTCAGGAGGGCTCTACCCCCATGACCTAGGTAGCTCCCAAGGCCCCACCTCTTCATACTGACACATTAGGGATTAGATGATTACATGTGAATTTCGAGAAACACAGGCCATAGCAAGGGTGGTGAAAAATAATGTTGGAAGTAGTCAAATAAAGGAGGGGGGGTCTTTGCTGGGGGGGGGGTACGTGCCTGTAATCCCAGGGGAAGCTGAGGCAGGAGGATTGCTGAGTTCAAGGCCAACTGGATTGCATAGCAAGACCCTGTCTCAAAAAACAAACACCCCCTCCCAAAATTTATTATAAGTCTGGGTGTCATAAGTCTCAAATGGTCTTACTAGGCTAAAAGGAAGGTATGGGCAGAGCTGTTTTCTCTGTAGTGGCTATTGTAGGACAGAATTGTTTTGTTGTCTTTTCTATCTTCTAAAAGCCCCCACATTTTTTAGTTTGTGGCCCCTTATTTCATTTTCAGTGCTAACTATAGCTGGGCAGTCTTTTTCACATCTCATTACTCTGATTTTCTTTCTTTCTTTCTTCCTTTATTTCTTTTTTGTGTGTGGTGGTACTGGGAATTGAACTCAGGGCCTTCATACCTAGCAACTTTTTCATTTTGAGACAATGTCACACTAAGTTACCAAATTGCTCAGACTGGGCTGGAACTTACGCTATTCTTGGGCCCCAGCCTCCCAGAGTGCAGCGCCATGCCTGGCTCCCACTTTTAAGGACCTCTGTTCTATGTATGTTAAAGACATTAATCTTCTGCAATATGTATTGTAAATATTCCCCTAGGTCATGGAAGGATTTCAAGCAAAGTAATATTATATTTGTGCTTGAAAAATCTCTCTTGTGGCAGCTTAAACACTGCTTTCTGGAGTCCAGACGTTTCGTGGAAACTTTGGATGTATTGAAAATCTGAGTGTGGAAACCACATGAGTGCCATCCGCTAGGAAGGAGTATTGTCTACTGGAGCTACTACCGTGTGCAGAGGAGACACGAGAGGCTGCTGCAGGGGTTTCCACGTGAAGGATGACAAGGGAAGTGGTAAGCATGGTGTGGCTGTGGCTTGTCCCCCAAGATCTACCTGCTGGGCACCTAGTCCCCTTGTGATGGTCTGAGGGCAGTGACACTCTTAAAAGCTGAGCCTCCGGGGGGTTACTCGGTGACAGGTGTCACCCCCAAGAACATGTCAGTGTCTTTCCCAGACTGGTTTCACCACCTCAGTCTTGGATTAGGACTTGTGGGAATGAGTGGGATGTCACAGGACTGGATTAGTTACCAAGCGATCAGGTTGTGGGTCAGGTCAGCCTCTCCTCTGGCTCGCTCCCACACACCATGCCCCTTCTGTAGCACAAGGCAGACAACATACAGAAGCTGACCATGCACTAGATCTCCAGAATGGAAAGCTAAGGAAACCTTATTTTCTTTACAAAGTATCCAGCCTTGAGTGTTTTGTTACAGCAACAAAAAATGGACTAAGAAAGTGAAAAATGAATTTTTATTAAATGCAGTGAAGGAAGAATCAAGAGGTTTCCATATTAGAGAATAACATTGAGAAATTGAGGTGGAGGCAAGAGCAAAGTATTTGAATTCAGGTGACTAAGGAAGATGATACTATATAGCAAAAGAAATAACAAAATGAAAATATTTGCAAACCACATATCCAATAAAGGGTTAATGTCCAAAATAAAAGAAGAGCTCACGCAAAATAGCAAAAAACAAAACAAAAACCCTCCAATTTAGAAATAGGCAGATACTTAAGATAGTTATACTACTAATTTCTCTGGGTTCATTGAAAAGAAAGGTGTGTATTAATACTGTTCAGACAATTAAATGCATACATCTTGCTCTCTGAGTAACTAATTTAAAGATTAACAGTATGCCTGGGCTACATAGGGAGACCCTGTCTCAAAAAAGAATTTTAAACAAAATAAAGTGAATGTCAATAAAAAAGAAAAAGAATTAAAATAGAGCAGCTTTCTCATTGTGTATGGTTGGGTTAGCAATAAAATGAAGGTCAAGCTAGGCATGGTGGAATATACCTTTCATACCAGCACTCTGAGAGACAGAGGCAGGAAGAATGCAAGTTCAAGCCCAGCCTGGGCAGTTTAACAATTCAGGAGAGCCTGTGTCAAAATAAAAAAGAGCTGGGGATATAGTTCAGTGGAGAGGCCCTAGGTTCAATGCAAAGTATCATAAAATAAATACATAAAAGTCAAATTTACATGTCTGTAGTGTTTCAGCAGTAAAAATTTACCTAAGCTTGTCTCTTCACATTCTTCAGGGCATGGAGGAAGATGGAAGTCCTGCAGCAGAGAAACATTCAAGAAAATGTGGACAAAGCAGCACTGTCCTAAACCATAGACCCATCTCCACATAGACTATGGAGCCTCCAGCTTGCAGAGGGGCTGGGCAAAGCCATGAAGTTCTTCTGTCCCATCCTAGTTCCTCAAATGGGGGCAGGGCAGAGAGAGCCACAGATTGGAGGTAGAAATTTTGCAATAGGAGAATTTTTTTTTAAGTACTAGGGATTGAACTCACTGTGTAGCCCAGGGTGGCCTTAAATTTGCAGCAATCCTCCTGCCTCGGCTTCCTGAGTCCTGGGATCACAGACATGCACCATCACGCCCGACTCTACCAGAGTCTCTCTTTTTTTTTTTTTTTTTTTTTGTGGTATCAGGGATCGAACTCAGGACCTCGCACTTGCCAGCCAGGCACTTATGCCATTGAGCTAAATCCCCGACCCTCTACCAGAGTCTCTTAGAAAGTGGTACTTTCTCTGCTCCCATGGTCAGCAGAAGCAGTGGCCAGTGTCTGTCTTTATACCTGGAGGACTGACTTTCATGCATTCATAGAACTGAACTGAAAGTGCTCAGCACAGAGTAGGCGCTGACCTTTTTTTTTAAAAAAAAAATAAAGCCCCCCCCAATGAAAACAATGTAAAAAATGTAAAGCTTCCAGATGAGGGCTGGGGATGTAACTCAGTGGTAGAGCACATGCCTAACCAACCAGGTGTAAGACCCTGGATTCAATCCCAGTACAAGGGGGAAGAGAAACCCATAAAACCTACAGCTGCCATAGCACAGCCTTTGAACAAAATAGAAGAGGCATCAGGCCTTCCATCTCGGCAGTGCCTGTTCTATTGCAGGTGTGCTGAGCTGTATCTCTAGCCCTTACTGTTTGTAATACATGCCTGAGAAAAAAAAAGTGTACTTCTCAAATTTAAAATCATAGGATAAATTAAGCATTGTGCTTAAAAGGCCATTAGATTGTGTGTGTGTGTGTGTCAGAGTCTCACTCTATAGTCCAGGCTGATCTCAATTGCTGGGGCTCGATCAATAACCCTCTTGCCTCAGCCTTCCAAGCAGCTGAAACTATAGGCAAATGCCATAGCACTGGGGTCTAGATGTCATGTCTAGTAATAAGGATAACCCAGCCTTTTTTATTTTCATAGTTTCTCATAGATTTGTGCTTCTTGCCCTTTGAGCATTACTGTATGGTGCTTCTAAGACCGAACCTATGGTCAGTGTCTTTCTTCAGTTCCCAGCCCAGTAGCTGTGGCCGTGACAGGCACAAAGGGCGGCTGCAGGGAACTGACCTTGGAGCTCAAGGTCCAGGTTCTCCTGGCTGAAGCAGGCAGAGGTCTGAACCTGTTCACTAAAATGTAAACTAGAAGCTTGAGTCTTGGGCTGTTTTCTTCCGAAGAGGCAGCATTGATTGGAAGACTGAGTGGAAGTCTTGGCTGAAGCTTTGGGAAAGAGAGAGCTGGGATGGGACACTCACCTTAGAAGGGGCGTCTTTATTCAGTGGCCACCTGTACACTGGCCTTGAACTGCACTAACAGAGCAAAGCCTGCGAGACCTGCTCTGAGCTTTCCACCTCCATGAGTGTGGCCTGTTCCATTCATTACTTCATAAATGAGTAACCAGAATTCCTCTGCCTCATCTCATAATACTAAATAATAGTAATTTGCAAAAATAATAGCAGTTAGTTCTGACGCAGCAGCCTCCAACAAAGCCATTTTGGGGTCACTGCACCACCCCAGTCTCGGCTCAGGCATTCTGGACAATAATAGGACTGATAAGACCCTTAGGGTAAAACTGTTTAGACACGTGATGGGATGGCTGTTACCCCCCCCCAAACACACACACACACACATAAAATCAAAATCAAAGAGTGTGCTGGAAGGATATGGAAGAATTGGAACACTTAATGTGTTACTGAAGGGAATTAAAATGGTAGTGCTCCTGTGGAAAATGACATGGCAATTCCTCAAAAAATTGTCTTACAATCTAGCCATTCCAGTTGAGAATATACCCAAAAGAAGTGAGAGCAGGCACTCAGATATCTGTGCTGTGTACCTGGCACATGCATAGCAGCTCTATTCACACATGTGATAGCAGCCTTAGGGTGGGAGCAGCCCAAGTATCCACTGATGGAGGAGTAAACAGAATGTGGTCTATAGATGTAATGAAGGCCGGGGGTGTGGCTTAACAGCACAGCGCCTGCCTGGCAAGTTCAAGGGCCTGGGTTTGATTCCCAGTAGTACAAAAAAAAAAAAAAAAAGCAAAATGGGATACAAGGAATTATTGCCAGGTATGGTGACAAATGCCTATAGGCCCAGCCCAGCACTTAACATTTTTTCTAGACTGAAGCAAGCGGATCCCTTAATTGAGGGCCAGCCTGGACTGCATTGGGAGACTCTAGATCAAGGAAGGGAAAGGAAGGGGAGGGGAGGGGAGGCGTGGGAAGAAAAAAATAAATTAAAATGATATAATGACATCTAGAATTTGTCAGTCTAGATAAAATGATTCTCCAAGTCCAGCCAAACACACCTGAGGTCAAACGCTGAAAAGATCAATCACCACTGAGAATTTTTTTTTAATTAAGAGAAAGGACATTTTGACATGTACTACAACGTGGATGAGCCTAGAAGACATGCTGAGTGAAGTGAGCCAACCACAAAAAGCCGCAGACTGATTCCGGTTAGATGAGACATTCAGGGCAGTGAAATGCACCCGCGCAGGAAGTAGAAGAGCGATTGCTGAGGCTGAGTTTGGAGGAGAAGGAGTGGGAGTTACTGTTTAGTGGGTACAGACTTTCAGCTGGAGAAGCTGAAAAAGTCTGGGAGACACGCACTGGTGACGGCTGCAAGGCAACACGGATGTCCTTACCCCAAAGACCCGTGTACTTGAAATGGTAGGTTTTAAAAAAGTGGTGTGGGAGGTGGCGTAGCCGGAAGCAACTGGTGTTAATGCCCAGCTCGCTGGCGGACTGTGCAGTCTCTTCCCTTAGAGAAGCCAGGTTTCACACAGCGGGCCTCGTGGCCGGGTGGTTGTCAGGGAACAATTCCCTCCCTGAGCTGTTAGCACTGTGGCTGGCAGGGGCTGAAGTCTGTTTACAGTATGGAGTGAGCCGCACCCGTCCAGTACAGTTCCCAAGCGCGGTCTCTGAGCGTTTCAGGCGTCCAACAAATGTTTGTAGATTTAAGTGGAATGATATGAGTTGTCTCCAGGGACGATTTGAAAGTTTTGTACTAGCCCTATTGACACCTACCCAGGAATGCGGTCATCTTTCAAAAATTGAACATAAGCCACGTACCTTGTGTGTACTGCATGCCTGAGACTGACCTAAAGGCCTTTTATATATTAACTGATTTAATCCTACGAGGTAAGTGCTTGTGTCCCATTTTACAGATGGGAAAACTGAGGCTCAGTGAGGGAAAGTATAAAACTAGTAATTCGTGGACTTGGAGTTTTAAATGTATACGTTGTAACCCCAGGGCTCATTTTTCCTAATTATTCTGTATCTTGTTTTCCTTGAAATAGTAATCTCTAAGACCTAGATTTTAATGACCCTGAAGTGGATCTCAAGGTCCAGAATAGAGATAGGAAATTGAGGGCGAAGATATTTCTTATGACCCTGACTCTCTACTGCAGCAGCGTGGTTAGACTCTGACGGCAAATGCTGAAGTCAGGGTAAAGGGGCTGATGGGTTTTAAGGTCAAATTTTTTGAACTGAAGGAATTTCCCTCC
Organism: Hydrochoerus hydrochaeris; assembly: GCA_004027455.1. Lineage (NCBI taxonomy): Eukaryota > Metazoa > Chordata > Mammalia > Rodentia > Hydrochaeridae > Hydrochoerus > Hydrochoerus hydrochaeris. The sequence continues at coordinate 247,501 of PVLA01000768.1, forward strand.
AATTCTGAAGCAGCCCCTCAGTGACGAATCTGCTGCCTGTCCCCCAGGTTCTGCTACCAGTGAATTCTCTAGGTGATCAAGGCAGACGAAATGAAACGCCATTACACAAAAACTGAACGACGCTGAACCCTATATAAGTATTTTTTTCTAGTAGTCCCAAGATGTGACCAAGACGAATCTGCAACTCTGTAGTGGAAGCCAGGGGGCGGGCTGAGCAGCGACCATTTTTGTTTTGCGGCCGTGCGCTCTCAGAGCATCTTGACTAACAAGACCCCCGCGGAGGGGGCGGGGCCTATCTGGGGGAGGGGTGGGGCCTGAGAGACGTGATGATTCAAACGGGCGAATGAGCAGGGCGCATCTGGCACAAGTCGCCAATGACCGGGCGAGTAGGGGCGGAGCCCACAAACGCTAGCGGGTTAGATTGTACCGCAGCTTTGGCGCATTTTCGGCTGATTTGATTCATCCATTTTGAAGAGACGGGGAGCGGGGGGCTCGTCAGATCCAAGGGCCCAGAACCAAGGAGTGGCGGAGTTTGAGAAGCCAGCAGCTCAGGGTTCGGCGACAGCGGCCCCATCGGCCGAAGTTCGGGGGGGGTGGGGCGCCGAGCGCGCGGGGTGGGGGGGGTCCTGGTCTTTGGCTTCTCGACTGGGTCCTGTTTCGACAGCGAACATGTCTCGGCCTGTCAGGTCAGTGCGGAGTCGGAGGCCTGGAGCGGGTTGGAGGGGGTTGGGGGTGAGTGGCTAAGGAGTGGGGGCCAAGGCTAAAGTCGGCCGTCCCGGGTACCAGGCGCGGCCTCCTCCTTTAGGGGCCTGCGCGCGCCCTTGAGCATGGGGGGCCCTGCTGGCGCGCGGGGGTGGCGGCCACGCGCCCGCGCGCGCGCCCCCTCCTGCCCCGCGCCGCCGCAGGGCTCCGGCCCGCCGCGCAGTCTACCCCACCCGCTGCGCCGCACTGGAGCGGGCGGGGTGTTCCCAGACCGCCGCGGCCGGAGGGGAGGGGTGTGGACCGGCGCCCGGAGGACGACGGACTCGCCCTGGCCCCCAGCCTTGGGCCACGAGGGCGGAGGCCCCGGGCGGCCCCTTCCCCCGCTCCCCGCGTGGGGGTGGCGGCGCCTGGCCCTCTTTCTCCCGCGGCCCGGGCTGCGCGTGCACAGGGGGAGGGGCAGCCCCGCCTCCGGCCCAGCCCGGCGTGGGCGGGACCCGTTCTTTCCCCTGGGGCCAAAGTGAGAGTTTGAGACTGGACCCCGAAAAATAACGGCCCATGGTCTCTCCCCATCTCCAGCTTTTGAGATCGTTAACCCCGAAGTTCGCCTGTTCTTCCCACTGGAAATACCCTTCCTCGGGGAAGCAAATGCCCGTACCCTGCGAGTCAGGGAGGCGCGGGTTAACAACACGACCCAAATCCCGTGTGGTTCTCGTCCCACCCCACCCCCCAGCGGCGTACACGTCTCGGGATATTTCTGTAACCCTCTCTTTCCCCGGGTGACTTTAGTCATAAAGGGCCGGGTTCCGTTAGCAAGTTTGCTGCCCCCCTCCCCCGCTGTGGTGGGCTCGCCCGGTGCCAGCTTCCCGGCTATTGTATGGAATGTGCCATTTTGCAGGGGTGTGATTTAGTTTAACCTGGTCTGTTAGGCCTTAAAGAGGAAGGAGCGCTTGTAAATAAATGCTGCTCTTAATATAAAAGACTGGTTACTTTGTAAGTATTTTCTAAAAGAGAAAGATACAGTTTTTAAGTGTTTTAATAGTCGCTTCCTCTTCATTCCAACTTTTGTGGGCAGTGGGAGTATCTTGGAGTTCTAAAGAGCGGCTCAGGACCCTGGGAATGGTTTTGTTCCACACGGTTCTGGCCTGCCTGAGATGATCTGTGTCCAACTGGTGGTGGTGTGGTGCTGCGGACGCCTACGCACGGGTGGGAATTTGGAGAATGTGCTACCTGCTTCTCTGCCATACGGTTTCTTGTTGAATCGATAAATCTCCATCACCACAGATTATAGTACGAATACTTAATTCTTTGACATAAAAAGTGACCAGTGTATCTAATCGATTCTGGATATTTTCTTTAGGATCGGGTAACATAGACAATATTAAAATAAAGATTTATCTGGATTGAATTTTTTGTCTCTTGGAAGTAATTACTGTTTGGCGAAATTCAATTAATATTTTTCACTGCCTTTTAATTTTCAGTGCACCAAATTGTAATGACGTTTTATTTTATCGTAGTAACTTTTATCTGCCTGAATTTTGTTACAGATTTAGGTGTAGGAAAGTTAACTTTTTTACTGGAATACTTGAATTTTTAATATCACCATGTGGGATAAATATATTGAGCACTTTTTTGGGAGGCGTTGGGATTTCTGCATTCCTTCTTATTCAACCTCTTGTTAAAACAGTCGTAATTTTAATCTTGTGTTGCCCTTTATTGAAGACTGAAGTCGTTATTTTTTTTTGTCACTTTCAACTTAACCGATTTCAAAGCAGCTTGCTTTCTGATTATATTTTAGTGATAAAGTGTCTTTGTAACTCTTTTAAAGACGTCTTAAAATTTACTCATGACCAACAATAAAGCAGAAATAATTAAACTTGAGTTTGGTGGTTTGTTAAATTTTGCAATAAAAAAGCCCTGACTCAGGGAAATATCGGTGTTTCACATTGAAGAATCTGTTTATCTTTGAGCATTTGACAAAGAGATACTGACTTGATTCCAAAGTAGTCAGTCTTCTTTAAAAACAAAAGGCACATATTTGAAAATAACCAGAATGGTATATCGCTTGGTGTAGATTTCTACCGTAGGTCCTGTGTGTACTTTTGCCATTTTTCTGGTTATTTTGACTGTGTCAACCTTATTTTAATGTGAACTTAAACATGTAAAGGGCATCTCAGCATGCATTATTGGTGCTTTGACAATTGGTAAAGCATGTGATAGGTTGATTGGCTACGGCATGGTTTCTGAGGATGTGTCTCTAGCGTATTATTTCTTTTTAAAATTGTGATGCTGGGAATTGAACCCAGGGGCATTGGCACAGAGCCACATCCCCAGCATACCATATTTACAAGCAATTTCACATCTGTAAAATGGCTTTTTTAATCTTTACAGTGTCTAGATAATTTGAGTATTTTTGATTCAAATTAATAGCATAAAATTACAGTCCTGGAACTAGAAAAAGAGTTCACAAGATAACGACCTAAACAAGTGAAGTACCCTGTGTCATGCTAATAGGTGCCAAAGTTGGGCCTAGAACCTAGATTCCTTAATTCTCAGTCCTCAGAGTGTTTCTATGGCTCTTAATGTTTGTGAAGGAATGCAAAAAACGAAAACAAAACCAAAAAAAAAAAAAAAACCATTGCTTGTAAAAGAGCAAAAGAAAATTGACATTTACTGACTTGGCTGAACTAGGAACCAGGTTTCCTGACCCACATTGGTGTACTATCCAGAGATCTTCCTTGCTGAAAGAGAGCCAAGTCACTCCAGTTAACCTTTTCCCTGTTCTTTGTAACAGAAGTGAGCTCCATATCTTTTCTCTTTAATACTTCAGAACACAAAGAACCTTGGCCCTCCCAAATTTAGGTGTGAAATCACAAGCTCTTAAAGGTGATTAAAAACTTTATTGTAGTTACACTTGCAAGAATAGTTTCCCTAATATTCCTGATTGCTGCCTTTTCAAGAATTATTTGCGATATGTCTGAATTCTAAACATCAGTATTTTCTCTCAACAACAAAAAATTAGTTCTAAGAGGTCCTCAGTTAAAGGAAAAACTTAAACTCAAGAAGCTTAGAACTAGTTACCAAGTAAGCACTGTAAATTTAGTATTCTAGCAAATGTGGTTGTACATGAGCCTGTTTACATCTCTACTTCCAAATGTGTGTGCACAAGAGAAGTATGATCAGTTTCCAACAAAAAGATACAGTCCTGCTGGATGTGGAGGCACACACCTGTAATCTCAGCACTTGGGAGGCTGAGGCAGGAGAATTACCATTGAGTTCTCAGGCTACATGGTGAGTTCAAGACCAGCATCAATTAGAAAAGTGAAACTGTCTCAAAAAAAAGAGGGGGGCCCCCAGGGGATGTGGTTTAGTAGTAGAGTTCTTGCTCTCTATGCACAAAGCCCTGGGTTCAATCCCCAGCACCACCAAAAAAAGAAAAAAAAAATCTTTCCCGTTAGAGGCTGGGGACATAGCTTGGTGGCACAGCATTTTCCTGGCAAGCATGAGGTCCTGAGTTCGATCCCTGGTACTTTAAAAAAAAAAAAAAAAAACATAGTCACATGTGTAGACTTTACCTTCAAAAGTATGCCATTGAAGGTTTCTCACATAATTTACAAAGCCAGAGTAATGAGAGAAGTTAGGTTTATAAGAACATCAAAGTATTCAGCTTTTCTCAATATACATTAGTTAAGCTGAATATTATAATGTTTAAAATGTGATTTTCAGAGTAGCTTACAAAATACTGAGAAAGACAAGACACTACTGGAAACTTTTACTCTTTACTAAGAATACTTGTCCAGGTTTTTGAAAAAATCTCCATATAACAAACTTAAACTTCTGTTCCATTACTTAAGGTAATGGAACTATAATAGAGTGAAGATTTGAATCCAGATCTATTAAATACAAAGCTAGCATTTTTTCATGGTACCACTTTTTCCTACCTATGTGGTATTAAATTGGAGCACTTTTTTGTGATAGTACTAGCAAATGGAACCCAGGACCTTGAGCATGTTAAGGAAGCATTCCACCACTGAACTACATCCCCAACTTGAGTGAGTACATTCTGTATACATAGGTTTTCAGCTCTTAATAGAAAATGTTTTAGGGGAAAACACCCAAGGGCTGGGAGTTTAGCTCAGCGGCATAAGCACCTGCCTTGCAAGCACGCGGTCTCGGTCCTGAGTTCGATCCCAGGTACCAATTTAAAAAAAAAAAAAACAGCCAAAATGTGATAGCACTTTTTTTCTTGGGAGAATATTAAAATTTAATTTTCTGAGGTTTTTGAATTAAAAGTATTTTTAAAACCAGAACTTCACAAGTTGTCCAGTTTCTTCAATATTATTAGTAATAACTTTGCAGGGGAAGGCATTTTGGTTTTTTTGAGACATGGTCTCAGTATATTGGCCTCAAACTCACAGAGATCTCCCTTCCTGTGCCTCCAGAGTGCTGGGGTTACAGGTGTGTGCCACCACGCCCAGCAATTTTATTAGTGATAATTTTGAATTAGGCTGGATTTAGACTGCATGAGTCTGCCATTCTTGCTAGGTTTAAATTTGCTATATTTGATTATACAGATAATGTATTACAGATTCCCGTGCCTTGTTTGAAACCAGGGGGCCATATATAGCTACAAGTATTCCCATATATAGGAATTCATAGTTTTTCAAGAAAAATTTAAAAGATAATTGAGTGTATATATCATAAAAAGTACTGTTACTTGGGTTGGATAGTACTATAATCAAACATCAATATTTTAATGAAATTCATGGATTTTCACACTGAAGATGGTATAAAAGCCTTACATATAGGTCAAGTCAGGATTCCCCACTCTGCAAGTTAGGAAAAAGATTGTAGTTTTCAGAGCTTTGGGTTTCTAAAGTGCAAATTAGTGACACAGACTCTAACAGCATACATTTTAAAGCTCATACTGTTGTCACTTAACTGTTAGGTGCCAAATATTCTGCCAAGTACTTTACATGTATTGTTTCAAAATCATTCAACTCTTCAAGCAAGGTATATATTACTCATTTCATGTGTGAGGTTTGAAACAATAAGTAACTGGCACCACAGTTCAGCTAATTATTAAGAAAAGAGGTGAAACAGGAATTTGAAGCCAAGTGTGTGAACATCCTAATGCCAGTGTGGTCTTTCTCTTGTGACACTGTTAAGGGTGATGTTCTTTCTCATGGCAATAGCAAGCAATCTTTGGAAGGGCTTACAGTTCACAACAGGACTCCTTTGGGTTTTGGTTCAAGGTCTCACTGTATATAGTCCAGACTGGCCTCAGATTTGCTTTGGCCTCCCAAATGCTGGGATGGCAGGTGTGCACCACCACACCAGCCATAATAGGGCTCTGTAGGGTGCACTATCAAGTGAGCTTGTGGAGAGTGAGAGCTGGTAGAGAAAAGACACTGTTGGACAGAACAGACTATGTCAAGGTATCATAGAGGGAGAAAAGCAAATGCCTTAATGTGAACATTGTGGGGGTAAATATAAAACGTGGTGATAAATTAGTGCATTTTATAATATGAGGGCATTTCCCCTGACTAAAAATAATAATTCCAAAGCCTAATGGACAATACCAAAAAACCATGCACTCGTTTTGTATAAAGTATCAATGCAGAAACAAATTAGACTATTAGCTAACTGAATCCAGTGAGTATTAAAAATAGAATATGACTAAGTAGAGTTTAAGGAACGAAACAATCCATGATTCGTCATAGTAGGATTTAAGGAAAATCATGGCACTTAAAGCTTAATATAAGACATTTACTACATTGAAATTAGAAGGCCATGAAGTTAAAAGGTGTTAAACTTGACAGGTCACAAATTAAGGCAGGTGGTTTAGTTTTAAAGTCTTAACTGGTGATAAGTATTGCGGGTTCAGCCTCATTTAGATTTTGTGTAACAATGTTTTAAGTTCACTGGAATAGTATCTTGAACTTCTTACAAAGCATTTTACAGTTCTCAAGTTTCCTCTTGTCACTTGTTTCTAACTCTAAAAATACCATTGCTAAGGAGAAAGCTAATTTCAGATCTCTGTTTGGAGGGTTTTGTGATGTTTTCCCCAGAAATGTAAAAGCCACCATGCAGTAACTCTGGGGCATCAAAGTCTTCATTGCTTTAAAGTGTTAATTCTGTAAGACAGGAGGATCATCACAAGTATGAGTTCAGGGCCAGCCTGAGACCCTGTCTCCAAAAAAAGTGTTAATTCTGTTTGCATGTTAAAAACTTCTTTGCTGCAAAGAGGAATAAATGTGACCTCATTACTCTAGATACAGCTTTTTAGATTTTTGAGATTAAAGGCAGCACTAAGGGACTCCATGTCATTCGGCACACAACCACTTTGTTCAAACTGGACTTCTATGTTTTATTGTGAAAGATCTACTTAGATTCTAGGAAGTAGAATTGATTGTTAATAGAGTTGTAGTGTTGTGTTTTAAAAGTCATAATCATAGGTCTTTGAGAATGTTTTAAATAGACCCACTAACTACTAAAAGTGTTCAAACAAAAGTATTTACATATATTTTCAAGGATTTATCGTATCCCTTGTCCTGTTACTGGGGATTGAACCTAAAACCTTTACATGGAGCAATATATCCCCCCCACCTTTTAAAAAAATTTTCGGACAGGAGCTTGCCAAATTGATATATTGCCCTGACTAGCCTTGAATTTTCAGTCCACTTGCCTCAGCTTCCTAGAATGCACTACCATGCCTGGCTTTTTTCAGCTACTTTTCAGTTGTTGAAATCCTTCATTTATTGATAAGCTGGCCTAGAAAATGAACTAAACGAGAAACTTGAGAAATTAGCTCAATTAGAAAAGATTGTAAGCCCTACTGTTTGTTAGGCTGAGATAACAGAGCAGTCATATCTTCTGAGGACATGTCACATCTCTACAGCTTCATAACTTCTGTGCTTTGAGTGACTGCTGTTATGGTTTAGATTTGTATGTCCCACTCAAGCCTCATGTACTCATAGGTGGGGCTTTGGGGAGGCGATTGGTTCATGGGGGTGTGATACTCAACAGTGGATTAGTCCACTAATGAGTTTATAGTTTCAGTGTGACTTGGGGAGCTGAAGGCTGGTCCTAGGAGGCGGGTCACTGTGGGGAGGCGGGTCACTGTGGGCGTGCCCTAGAGATTCTCTTCCTTCTCCCTTGGTGCTTCCTGCTGCCACACGTTTAGCTCTTTATCCCTGTCATGCCACTCTACCTAGGAGCCAGCTGACTATGGACTGAAACCTCTACAGATTGCGAGCCAAAATAAACTTTTCTTCCTTAAGAGCTGTGGTGTTTGGTCTCAGCAAAGAGAAAGAAACTAAGACAGTTTTTCATAAGAAATTGTGTTATCTAACATTAGAGAATGTCAGGAACTTTGCTGTTTGTAGATGTATCAGCAAAGAGGAAACACTGCACTTTTGTCTGAAGATTATTTTGACACAGAAAACTAAGCTTGATTTGCAGTTGCAGAGGTGGGGATGGGGGATTACTAACCACAGAATTCCACATTTACCTTGTCTCTTCCCCAAGAAATGGAACTCTCAGTCCACTTGTACACTGCAGAGCTGATGTAACCCATTTAACATAGGCCTGCATTCAGAGCCTGTCTAGACAGCTTCATGGACCTTGGCTTCATCCTTCCCCCAAACTCTAGACTTTCTCTGTTGTAGGAGGTACCCTGCACTACAGTAATGTCTCTCTCCTTCATTGTAATAGGTCAGTATGCATAATGTTGGGCTACAGGTTTGACCCAGTGGTTGGGAAATTACATCAGGTTTCCAGTGATTATCTACACATCTGAGATTTCCTTTAAGTCTCACCCACCTGATGCTTCTCTGTTCTAATTGCATAGGTTTTATATTACACTATTGGGAGAAAATCTTCAAGTTGATTTTATTTATCAAATGTGTTACACTCACTGAAAGTTAGATATGACTTAGAAAAAAAATTTTTTTAAAATTGGTACTGGGGATCAAACTCACCACATGCTTGCAAGGCAGGCACTTATGCCATTGAGCTAAATCCCCAGCCCCAGAAAATATTTTCTTTTATGGTAAGTCATAAGTAACTTGAGAATAAAAATGACTTATAAGAGCTAATACTGTTGAAAACATTAATACATTGATTTTAAAAATTTAGTGGGAGCTCACATTTATCTAATAAACGTGTCTGGCCCATTAAGACTTCTTTACTCCCCTCCCTAGGATTTATATTTTTCTCATTTGAAAAACCTAGGAACTATTTTATAATTTTTTTTCATCTCTTTATTGCGTTTGCTTTTCTGCATCTTGTGAATTTATTTCAATATATATATATTCCCCCTGTTATGATGCTAGAGCTGTAACTCAGAGCCTTTTGCATGCTAGGCAACCACTCTAACCCCTGAGCTATGTTATGTTCCCAAACCTTGAATTTCAGATTTTATTTATTTATTTATTTATTTATTTATTTATTTATTGTCTTTTTGAGACAGGGTCTCACTATGCAGTTCAGGCTGGCCTTGAGCTCACTTTGTAGCCAAGGCTGGTCTCGAACTCACAAAGATCCTCCTGCCTCAGCCTCCTGAGTGCTGGGATTGCAGGTGTGAGCCACCATGCCCGGCTGAATTTTAGATTTTAAATTTGAGTAACAATAACAGTCAAAAGTATACTTCTTAGATAGGAGGAACTTGAAGGTCAAAATAAGTGAAGCAATTATAAGAATCTTGCCCTAAACAGAGCTCAGACATTCTGGCATTATTAACACACTAACATTTTTATATCCTGAGAATATCTGGCACATAAGATTTCTTAGTCATCTTTGAGGGACATGAGATTGTAAAGAGGTAAAGTTTCTACGTTTCAAGAGGGGGCAGGGGATAGTTGATGTGCAGAGACTTTGGTGGCATCAGTTCTATGGAAGAATTGGCTTTGTAATATTTAGGGAGGGAATGTTTAAGAAGCATATATGGTATGTGTGGAGACAAAATTGGTTGGGAAGTTGCCTTGTTTATTTGTCTTTCTTTTTGAGACAGTGTCTCACTATGCAGTTCAGGCTGGTGTTGAGCTCATTTTGTGGTCCTAGCTGGTCTCAAACTCTCAACAATCCTCCTGCCTCAGCCTCCCCAGTGCTGGGATTATAGGCGTGTGCTACCATGCCCCCCCAGCTAAAATTGCTTTTGTTGTAGTAAATTGCAAGTAGTAATTATTTAGCCTTTTTGAGCAGTATTTCGTCAAGTAAAAGAAATAATGTTAACTAGTTCTTCTGTTAAAGCATTGAGAACTAAAAAATTTAGATGAAGTAACTGTCATATCTGAGGTAACTGCTATTGTAATGAGTAATAAGAGGCATCAGATTCACAAGAGATCATGTGCTCCAGTCTTTATAATATTGGGAACTTGGAATCCTCTTGGACTGCTAGATTTAAGACATGTGCTACCCCACACACGCAGTTCAAAATTTTAAAAATCATTTAGTGTTTGTTTGTTTTGGTACCGGGGATCAAACTCACTGACCTTGCACTTGCCAGGCAGGTGCTTATGCTGCTGAGCTAAATCCCAGGCCCTAGTGGGTTTTTTTGTTTGTTTGTTTTTTGCGGTACCAGGGATTGAACTCATGACCTCGCACTTGCCAGGCAGGTGCTTATGCCACTGAGCTAAATGCCCAGCCCTAGTGATTTTGTTTTTGAGACAAGGTCTCATTATATAGTTCAGGTTGGCCTTTATTTATTTATTTTCAGGTTGGCCTTTAACTTACTGTGTAGCCCAGACTGGCCTTAAACAGACAGCAATCCTGCCTCAGCTTCTTGACTGCTAGGATTATAAGTATGTGGATGCTTGGCATCTACTTTTATTTTTACAATACAGATCATTTTGGAGATAAAGTTACTAAGCAAGTTTCTTTAAGGAGAACTTTGAAGTTTTTCACACTAATATTGCTTTTGAACATTTAAGAGGATGATAACCCATTGATCTCACGGGAGGCCCATTAAATACCTGTTTTGACAGATCACAAGTTGGGAAATTGTGCAATGAGACAGTGTTTTAAATATGAAGTTGTGGGTCGGGGATTTAGCTCAGCAGCACAAGTACCTGCCTAGCAAGTGCAAGGCCCTGACTTTGATTCCTGGTACCAAATAAATAAATGTGAAGTTGTAAGAAAATTTATGTGTTATACCATCAGTTTGATCCCTAGCACTACCAGAAAGAAGAAAAGATAAGTTTATATTCTTCAAGTGCTGTTTATTCTTGGGGATTAGAGGTATTGAGACACGGTCTCTCTGTGTAGTTCAGGCTGGACTTGAACTCACTGAGTAGCCCAAGCTAGCTAGGAACCCAATGAGTTCCTCCTGCTTCAGCCTCTTCAGTGTTGGGGTTACATGCATGTGGCTCCACACTTTGCTGTTCTCACTTTTAAATAGCTGTTTTAGTCTGGTCCTAGGAAGATTTTGTTTGAATAAAAAAGCACTGATTTCTAAAATTCATTCGTTTCTTTTTTAAATAAATGTAATAAGAGATGTAGCTCAGGGTAGTGCACTTGCCCAGCATGTATGAGGCTCTGGGTTCAATCCCCAGCACTGCAAAAAAAAAAAAAAAAAAGAGAAAAGTTTATTAGACCAAAAGAATTCTGTAAAAATGTTGAATTTTTATTTCAAGAAGGATTTGACAGAGCCTTGCACAAACTCTGTGAGCAAGGTGGACTACTCCTTACCTCAGTAACTTTAGTAACAAGGGAGGCCACCTAGAAAGTTGATGGTGACCTAGGGGACTTTCCAGTGGCTGCCTAAGACTGATTTCTTTCTTAAAGACATGGATGAGGACTTTGGTGGTATGTTAGGAAGGTTGTAGTCTTTGGAACTGCAACACGGAGCCCACTGTATTTTGGAGCAGCCTAAAAGGCACCTAAGCACTGTGGTAGCATGTAGAATGGAACACAAAGAAATTCATGTTCTAGATTTATGCCCCTTCCGCTTTTTTTTTTTTTTGAGACAGGGTCTTGCTGTGCAGTTCAGGCTGGCTTTGGGCTCACTCTGTAGCCTGGGTTGGTCTCCAGCTTACAATGATCATTCTGCCTCAGCCTCCTGAGTGCGGGGATTACAGGAGTGTGCCACCATGCCCAGCTTCCCACACATCTTTTTAAAACATACTGTTTTTTTTCCTTGTTGCATTGCTGAAGAGACTCACTACATCCTGTGTGATGTAGAGTGACAAGAGGGTAATTGAAATAAGCTGTGAGTATTAAAAGGGACCTCCAAAAGAGGGTCAGATGCTCCAAAATAGGGTTCAAGGAAAAAGCGCAAATCATACCAATGTTAAGGGATGCTCAGAGGAGTTAGTGTTAGCATGTCGTAATCCTGGGAGATAGAGCTAGACAGACCAGTTGGTGGATGTTAGAAGCAGATGTCACCTCTGTAAAGGAGTGAGTCTTACTGTCCTGGGATTTTCTTAGTACAGGCTTTTTTTGGAGATCATGCAAAGTAGGAGACAAGGTTGGGTTACACTGTCTAGGGTCCAGTACTCTACCTTCTCTGTTCCCACATCTGTAACCCCTACTACCGTCAAAATTTATAGGCCTTAAGGAGTGCTTAAACTTGAAAAATGAGTGAAAATTTTTGTTTTGAGGCTAAAATAAGGGGTGTCATTCCTTAGTGGCCATACATCAATAACAATACTTTGGTAAAAGCAAGACTGAAAAACTCTGTTGGAAATCTTTTTGCAGTCCTCTTTATTCTAAAGCAGTGACTCTCAAAACTATTTTGTGTCAATTCCAAAAACAAATACATTTTTATTTTACCATTTGTTATGGCTTGTGTCTGCATGGCCTGTCAAAGCTTCATCCGGTCATAGCAGAGCTTTTTCAGAGGTGGCTGAATGGAGAGTGCAACTGATCCATGGTGCGTGGCTAGGGTTAAGAGAGCTTATGAAATTGGCCCACTATTGGTTTGAGACAGCCCTAATCACAATAGCCTGGTTGAGGTAAAAGGGGCAAAAAAAATGCTATTAAAGCCCTCTCCCCTGTTTTTTGTTACTTTCTGCCTGCCACAAACCCTTTCTCTTTTGTGAGGCCTGGCTGCCGCCACTCTGCCTTGGAGCCACCTGATTATAGACTGAAACCTTTGCAAACCCTGAGATAACTAAACCTTTCCCCTTTAACTCTTGAGTGTTGGATATTTTGTCTCAGAGAAAAGTAACTAAAACACTATGCACAGGAACATAAACACCTGAAACAAATTTAGGTGCTTTGGTTGTTTATGTTGTTTTCTCTGATATTTTCTGATGGCTTGTTTTGTTTTGTTTTGTTTTGTTTTGTAATACTGGCCATGTATGGTGGTGTACACCTGTAATCCAAAACCAGCACTCTGGGAGGCTAGGACAGAAGGATCACAAGTATGGGCATTTTAGACTGTTTCAAAATTAAACTTCTTAAAAAGGCCTGATATATATGCCAGGCATGGTGGTGCACACTTCTAATCCCAGCACTTGGGAGGCTGAGGCAGAAGGATCACTGAGATCAAGAGCAACCTGTACTACATGGTGAGACAAGGTCTTAAGATCTAACTAAATAAGCAAGCCTGTTACACACTGTTACATTGAGTTCAAGACCCTATAGTATAGTGTGTTATCACAGAGTGAAAAATAATGCTCTGCAGGATCTTACTCATCTGCTGAAATGAAATGTTTACTAACATGGCCAGTGATGGCAGACCGCTCATTACTTTCAGCGATACGAACAGCCCACTGGCCTGTGTCCCGTAGGTTCACCATCAATAGGCAACCAGTGAAAAGAGCTATGTTGACTATGGTAGGTTTTTCAGTACAAGATTCAAAAGCATTTTTTAAATTGCCTAATGCAGCCATGTGTGTGACACATGCTTGTAATTCCAGCTATTCAGGAGGTTGAGGCAGGAGGATGGGTAAGTTTGAGGCCAGAACTGGTAACTTAGACCCTATTTCTAAATGATTAAAAAAGAAAAAAGCAAGCTAGGGATGTGCTCAGTAGTAGAGCACTTACCTAGCATCCATAAGGCCCTAGGTTTGATCCCTACCAGCACCAAAAAAAATCAGGTGCTGTGGTAACTGGGAGGCTAAGGCAGGAAGATCACAAGTTCAACCCCAGCCTAGGTAATTAAATTAGGTCCTGTCTCAAAATTTGAAACAGGCTGGGGGTGTAGCTTAGTATGAAGCCCTGGGTTCCATCTATAGTACCCAAAAAAGGTGTTTAATTCTAGAAAGTTCACAAAGTGTTGGATTTTTCTTTTTTCTTTCCTGGCATTGACCAGAATAACATAATTGCAGGATTTCTCTTCCTTCTTCCTCTTCACAGTAGGATCAGCATTAACAGAGCTCAGCAATGTAGTAGGTTGATATTTTTGGGTTTAATTTAAGAAAATGATTTTAAGTAGTATAAAGTAGGATTGAGTCAAGAGTTTGTGTTGTTTCACAGCTACATTACTTATCTTTCCTTACCTGGAGATTATATTGTTATTTCCATATTCAGAGGTGCAGGCTTGTTCCAAAGAAGAGCTGCATTTTGTGGTCTCTGTTTTCTTAGCTGTAAACTTAAGGGGGTTAAATTAGATTATTTCAGAGGTCTGACAGTTTCCATCTCTGAAATACTACTGTGTGATCTACATTGGTTTCTTATACCAGAAGTGTCATTTTGTCTATGAAAGGAAAGGAATTCTTTTTTTAAAATCCATTTTATTTCAAAGAGAGAAGAAAATTAGAATTTCAAAACATGTCCATTGGGGGCAACTATGTACATACATTGCACAGTGTCATTCCCAAAAGAAAAAAAATTCTTTGGGTACACTTATCAATATTTAGTAGAAAGAAGTTGAAAATTAAGAGAGTGAATAATAAGTAAATAATAAAATCCTATTTCTTTTTAAATTTTTTAAAAAATTTGCTAGTATATGTTTATAGTACATATTGTTGCATTTGTCATAGTAAAGTCCTACTCCTAAAGTGCTTTTTAATTTTTTTTTTTTTTTTTAAATGAGCTCAAGTGATAATCTTGACTTGGCCTCCCAAGTGCTTGGACTGTAGCCATGTACTGCCATGTCTGGTTAAGCTGTCTTGAAGGGGATGGTTTTTTGTCTTATTTATTTATTTATCGGTACCAGGGTTCGAACTCACGACCACGTACTTGCAAGGCAGGCGCTTATGCTGCTGAGCTAAATCCCCAGCCCTTTTTTTGTCTTTGAGACAGAGTTTCAGTGTGCAATTCAGGCTGGCCTTGAGCTTACTTTGAAGCCCAGGTTGACCTCCAATTTGAACTCAGTGATCCTCGTGCCTCAGCCTTCCAAGTACTGGGATTATAGGGGTGTGCCACCATGCCCACCCTATTTTGAGTTTTCTACACCTGATGCCAAACCAGTATTCTTTGTCTAGCTCACTGATTTTTTACTTATTCACATTAAACAGATAACATTTGGAGACCTCACATCTCAAGACCCTATAGGGATCATTTGAGAGCTGGTTCATTGCGACCTAATTGCTATTTTGTTTTGTTTTGTTTTTGCTAATTTGTTTTGTATTGAGGATCAAACTAATGATTTCACGTTTACCAGGCAGGCACTTGTGCCGCTAAGATGAACTCCCAGCCCCCAAATTTCTTTTTTGCCCCACCCATTTTGGTGCTGTGGTTGAACCCCAGGGCTTGCAAAGCCTATGCTTTACCCAGCAAGCCATCTTCTTAGCCTCTGGTTATGGTTAGTGACTAGAAATAAAAGTAAAAGCAGGATGCTAGACATGGTGATGCACACCCATAATCCAGCACTCAGAAGGCTCCACAAGTTTGAGTCCAGCCTGAAATATGATGAGACCCTGTCTCAAAAAAAAACAACTAATAAGTTACTTGGAGGAAACAAGTTTTCATCGGCCATTATGGGTAACTAAATTAAATGTGTGATAGACTCATAGTCTTATAGACCTCTCCTTTACTAAATGCTTTTCCTGCTCTAATCCTTTCCTTAGATACTGAGTCTATTTACTCAGCAAGCACATTTCCTAAGTGTAGTGTTCTAATGAAGAAGAAACAACCTGGGGCTGGGAGTTTAACTCAGTGGCACAAGTGCCTGCCTGGCAAGCATGAGGTCATGAGTTCGATCTCTAGTATCAAAAAAAAAAGGAAAGGAAAGGAAAAAAGAAACAATCTTGGACATACATGAAGAGCTAGCTGAGTAGAAGACAGGAGTTTGGTGAATTATCCAGTATCAGTGAAAGATTAGGGGCATTGAGAGGAAGTAGAATTGTTAGGGAATGACACAGCCCTCTAGCAAGGCACAGCAGGAGCAAGAACCAGCTGGAGGGGTTGCAGATTCCTGGATTGCTTAGTTGTTAAGTGGCAAGAGATGAAATTTTAAAGGGTTTAAGAGATGGGATTTTACCCATGAAATAGAAAAGCTTCTAACAGGGCTCTCAAATTTGAGCCACAGTAAATAGTTTTAAAAATATTTAACACCTAGCACAGTTGTTACTTTCAAGCTCAGATAAGTAAAGAAAACAAATGCTACATACCCCAGCTATATGTGATAGGATACAGGGTATTCAACTGTTTACAATAGGAAAAAAGTCCATTTTGTTTAATCCGTTTTTTAAATTTTTTGTTTATTTTACAGTGTTAGGGATTGAATCCAGGTGCTTTATGCTGAGCTACACCCCCACCCAGCCCTTTATTATTTTTTATTTTAAAATAGACCTGAAAAAAAAATAGATCTGGCTAAACAGCACAGACTGGGATCAGATTTGGGATTCTCCTGTCTCAGCCTCCCAAAGTGCTGGAATCACTGATGTGCCACCATTCCTAGTTCCCAGTCCTTTTTTCTTATTTTGAAACAGTTTTTGTTTTTTGAGACAAGGTTTCAACACACAGTTTAGGCCGGCCTTGAAATTGCTTTGTAGCCCAGGCTGGCTTTGAACTTGGCAGCAGTCCTCCTCCTGCCTCAGCCTCTCAAGTGTTGGGATGAAACAGGTTCTTGAAGAGTTGCCTCGCTATAGTGGATTAAATTTTTTAGACTATCTTTTAGACCTGTCAAATAAATCAGTTTTAACTGAAAAAGGAACCAAAGCCCAGAAAAATTAAATGATTAGCTTGAAGTTGTAGTGGCAGACCAGAATTCCTAGACCTGTCAAGCAACTTAAATCATTAGTTTTAACAGAAAAGGAACTGAAGCCCCCCAAAATTAAATGATTTGTTTGAAGTTCTAGAAGCCAACCCAGAATTCCTACTAAGATTTGTGTATGGGGGATGGGTCGTCTCATCTTGTCTTGCTTTGTTGTGTTGTGTTTTCTGTGTAACAGCCCTAGAGTGTTCATAGGGATAACCTAAAGAAGCAACCATAATCAGCAAAGTTAGTGAGTGAGACAGTGCTTTATGTTGGACCTGCACTTAATCTTACTGGTGAAGCTAATAATAAATAAGTACCTTTACTGCTTCTGTCATGGAAAAGCTTTGAGGTACCTAATATGCTTTTCCTTTGCAAGGTAAACCTTCTCAGTTTATCAGGTCTTCATACGACCCCATCATTCCTCACTCTGGTATCCCTCCTGGATGTGACTTCATAGGATATTTCTTGTTATGTGGCACCCCGGATTGAATGATAATATTTTAGTTGCCTTGTTACAAGCACAGAGTAAGCTAGATCTATACCTACAAATTTGGAACCTGTACTCACTAGGAATTAAGACTCAGAATTCTCTGCTTTAGGACTTGAGGGTGTGTCAGTGGGAAGAGCACTTGGCTCACGTGTGAGAGGCCCTGGATTCTATCCCCATCACTGCAAAACTTAATGTCAGTTTATTTCATAGACTTGTTAAATAAATTTAAAGAAAAAAAAAAAAGGATTCCCCTCCTTCAAAGAGTTTCCTTTCACTCCATGTCTGGTTTGGTTTGTTTGTTTGTTTTTTGCGGTACCAGGGATCAAACTCATGAACTCACGCTTGCCAGGCAGGCACTTGTGCCACTGAGCTAAATCCCAGGCACTCCATGTCTTGTTTACTTGAGCCCTAAATAATGCGAAAAATGGGTCTGTCTGCATCATGACCATGTAGTTTTTCCTGGCATTTATCACTAGAAATCACTCTTTCAGTCTTTTGCAGCAGCACACACCTATCACCCCAGCAGTTCATTAGGAGAAGCAGGAAGATCACAAATTCAAGCCAGACTAGGCAGTTTAAGGGGACTCAAAAATAAAACAGCCAGGGGATACAGATACAGCTCAATGGTAGAGCATGGCAGGATTGTGTTCTTCATTACCATGCACGCATGCACGCACACTCATGCACTATTTTACCACAATATGGTATGTGTTTTCATACTAAGCTGAAAATACTACTTGTTTTTTATTTGTTTGTTTATTGTTTCGTTTTGTTTTTTTGAGCCAGGGTCTTACTGTGTAACCCAATCTAGCCTTGAACTAACAGTGTAGCCCTTGGTTGGCGTCAAATTCATGATACTGCGTCAGCCTCCTGAGTGTCCAGTTTACAGACATGCCCCACTATGTCTGGCAAAATACTAGCCTTTTTTTTTTTTTCTGGTACTGAGGATCAAACTCATGACCTTGCACTTGCTAGGCAGGCACTTAAGCCACTGAACTAAATCCCTAGCCCCAAAATACTAGCTTTTAAATATAACTCTTTTTACAAAGAAAAATATTTATTGTGCTCTCATACAGTGAACATGAAATTTACCATCTCACTTTTAATTGTGTGGTTTAATAGTGTTAAATGCAGTCACATTGTTATACAACGAATCTCCGGGAGTCTTCATCTTGCAAAACTGAAAAAAAAATTCCTTTTGCTCCCTCTTCTGGTTTCCAACAACAACCATTTTATTTTCTGTCCCTGAAATTTGACTGCTAGGTCCCTCATGTGAGTGGGGTTAATTGGATTTTTAAACTTCTCTATCAGTATGAAATCTTCCACAATACAAACTTAGCATTTTATTTAATTAGAGCATATTTCATAGTTTTGGTCAAACAGAAAAACAGAAGGCAAGATTGTTTAAGAGCATTTTTCTTCCTCTTTTCCTAAGGCTGAGGATGTGATAAAATTTTTGTCTATATCTGAGCCTAGAGTACATTTTCAGATTTCACCCCTGCTTTACATAGTATAGCTCGCATTCTGACTGACCCATCTTTGTCTTTAAGTGGTGTCTTAATCTGTAAACTAGGAATATCCCCGTCTTCTGGTTGAAGTGTCATTGGTGGCATACATTTATCTTAACCTGTGGTTTGCTTATATCTAGTTAGGCCTTCAGTTGTGCATCTTTTATCTAAGGCTTTTCTGCAAGCTAGTGTGAGTTCTGACATGGAAATTTGTTATATCTCTAAAGAAGGAACTTCAACCTTTCAGAATACAAAGTAGGAAAATGGAAAATAAAATTTGTTTCTAGTGTTAAAAGATATCTGGTTAGAAGTACTTAAAATCATTTAGAGTCAAGTAAATGCATTAATTTAGGCTTTCATAATTTTGAAAAATTACATACCCTTCAATAAAAAGAATGTTTTTGCCAGGTGCAATGAGGCACACTTGTAATTCTAACTACTCAGGAGTCTTAGGCAGTATGATCCTAAATTTGATGCCAGCCTAGGCAGTTTAGCAGGACTCTCTCAAAAAAGTGTGGGGTGTGTAACATAATACTCCCTGGGTTTAACCTCCCATGCCACCACCAGTTACAGAAAGCATCTTTTGATTTGACCAGTTATTTTCTTTGCTCCTGCATGTAAGGCTTATTTTATTGTTACCATAATTTTTATGCATTATAATGTAACTTATTGTAGTTAAAAATTGCTTTTGCCTTGGGGAGGATTAGCAATAATTTTGTTTATCAAGTATCTATATTCATATATACAGCAATAAGAATAAAGAACATTTACAACTTTGGCCCTTATCTCTGTGATAACGAGTATATGTGGTGAATTGGCTCACTTGACTTTTTCTCTAAATGTTATGGGAGCTGTTTTTGTGGGGAAGAATGGTATTTGAGCTGTCACTAAGATGAGCAGCATGAGAAGTGTAGTTTGAAATACCTTTCAGTTGAGGAGCTGCACTTTGCTGTGACAAAATGTAAAGTAATTGGGCTGAAGTATAGGGACTGTTAAAGGTACTTTTCAGCTGGGTGGAGTAGCACACGCCTGTGACCTCAGTATCTGGGAGGCTGAGGCAGGTGGATTGATGCAAGTTTGAGATCCTCTTGGGGTACATGGTGTGTTCAAGCCCAACCTGAACTACATAAGGAGATTCTGTCTCAGAAAAACAAAATGATAGTAATTATTATTATTTTAAAGAGCTATTTTAATTCCGTTTATGAAGTTAAAATGTGTGTTTTGATATTGTAGAACAGCCTTGCATTTTTATGATCTTAATTAGTCCCTTCTTTCTACAGAAATAGGAAGGTCGTTGATTATTCACAATTTCAGGAGTCTGATGATGCAGGTATGTTCTGTAATTTCAACAAATTGTTCCTTGGACTGACTGGTAAAAAATTGTCTGTTTTTGTACTTTTTATGATTTTGGAATAAGGTTTATTTTTTATTTTTACAGTATTTATCCACATTGTCTGTGTCAACCAAAATAAAAGTTGAACTTGCATGGGTTTTATTGGTTTTTGTTTGTTTGTTTGTTTGTTTTTGGTAAATCATTGATAATAAATTGAATAATTTTTTCATAGTTTTAGAATCCAAAAGTTAAATGTCCAGTGTCTGTTACTTAAAATGTCTTCTGCTTGCCAGGCACAGTAGTACATACCTATAATTCCAGTCATTCTGGAGCCTGAGGCAGGAGGATCACTTGCCCAGTGAGGCCAGGCTGGACACATTAAGTTTATGAACTGAGTTTTACCATAATAAAACCTGTTCCTTGTGTGAGGCTGGGCAGGGCTTAAGGTTTTTGCATAATAAAGTCAGATGAGAGTTTTATTTTGTGTATCTACTTTGATTTATGAACTAATGCACATAGAATGAATGTTGTCTTAAATCTTAAACCATAAAAGGTTTCTCTAGAGTTGTCTTTAAAACTCATTATTTTTTGGGTGCATTTACTTTTCCTTTCCCCCTCTTTCCCTTTCCTACCCTTCATTTCAAATACAAGTTTATAAAGGTTAGTATGTGCCCTTTGGGAACACTTAGAAAACGCAGAAAGTTGTATGGAAAAGTAAAACTGCTACATAATTCTATATCCTAGAGGTAACACTAGCCAAATTATTGCTCTGCATGCCAGGAATTATTCTAAATGTTCATGTTTAGTAATTTATTCCTTAGAACAGTCCTGTTATTATGAGATGTATTCTCAATTTAAGTTTATGGAAATGGAGGCAAAGATAACATTCAAATTCCCCTAGCTAACATAGCTATATTTTACCCTTTTGATTGACTCCTAGTCTCACCTTTTAGCTTTTAAAAATAGTTGAAGCCAAATATGGTTGTTCACACCTATAATCTCAATACTTGGGAGGCTGAGGCAGGAGGAGCACTTGCCTAGGAGTTAGAGACCAGGCTGGGCAACATAGTAAAACCCTGACTCAAAACAAACAAACAAACAAAAACAAGAAAAGAGAAAAGTATCTATTGCAGCAGTGCCTCAGCATCAGAATTTGAGACCAGCCTGGACTACAATGTGAATTCAAAGCCTACCAGAACTACATGTAAAACTTTATCTCAAAAACAAAAAATTTGTTTTGTTTTGTTTTGTTTTGTTTGTACCAGGGATCAAACTCATGACAACATGCTTGCCAGGCAGGCACTTATGCCACTGAGCTAAATCCTCAGCCCAAAAATAAAAAATTTGTAGTTGAGGTCTTCCTCAGAGTTTTGGGTCTGTCCTTATCTTACTTCTGCTTACTTGTACATATAAGTCTCTTTATCATGTTATTAAAGATCATTTTAAAAGTTCCTAGTAATGGTTATTATTTTTCATGTTTATCACTTATCCAGCCACTTAGTAATTGCTGAAGCTCCAGACCACTTCCAGCTTCTTACCATTGTGTGTGATGGTACAATACACAATTTGGGCCATACTTTTAACTGAGTAATCTTGTTAAATTTTATGGGAATTTTGAAATTGGAGGTATTTTCCTGAGCTACCTGAGTATCCAGAATACATAAGGTGTATTTAACACATTGGTTTAAAAGCAATTTGTTTGATAAAAGTAATTATTTTAGAATGTAGGACTAGGTTTTTTACTTTCTAAAATGCATGTAATATATAATACTGCTTTAATAATCTTCAGATAAATATAAAGTTATTGAGATGTGGGAAATATAAATTAAAAATGATAAGAGATATTTGGGTGAGGACAAGGGGGTAATAGCATAAATGGAGTCAAAATTGTGAGACAAGTAGAAAATTTTTTAAAATGAAAGAAGCCATGTGGGGAATTCTGTCCTGCTAACCACTTAAATAGGACAAGATAATTTCAGTAAATATAGTAGTTGTTTTAACATATAAATATCATAATATAGTTAAATTTAAAAATGCTCTGTTTAGATGAAGATTATGGAAGAGATTCAGGTCCTCCCACTAAGAAAATCCGGTCATCTCCTCGAGAAGCTAAAAATAAGAGGCGATCTGGAAAGAACTCACAGGAAGACAGGTAAGAGTTGGTATTTCTGTACTAGTTACTCTCCCCACTCTGAAGTGAGGGCAGTTTCTGATCTCTATGTGGTAGACTCTCAGGACACTTGGGAGGTACTGTACTGGCTTCCCTTTGGATGCTCTGCACCTCTTAAACTGCCTGCCTCAGGCTGTGCTGGGGGCGCGGGGCGGGGGGCGGCCCAGGAATGGAGCAGCTGGCCTCCTTAGTCCTGAGGCTTTCTTGGCTTCAACTTTGAATCCCAGGTGACATCCAGGAATGTCCTTATTCTGCCTCAGACCTCTGAACATGAGCAGAAAGATTAAGTATAAAAGTGGCCTCTCCTAGTCAGTCACTAGTAGAATTTCAAAAGTAATTTATAAGACCTGTATAAGAACGGAAAGCTATGAAAGTGGTTTTTAATAAATGAGCGTTGTCAGAAATTTTTATAAAATCATAAGATATTAGCACTGAAGAGCACCAGTGATTTGCCCGAGATCATACAACAGTTAGTGACAAAGGTGAAACACAAAAACCCAGATTCCCAAGTTAGGACTTGCTGAGGACATAATACATATATGGTTATACATTATTGTAGGAAGTTCCTATTAAACTTTGAAGCTCCTTAACTCACCTTGCCGAGTAGTTTCAAGTTCACTGATATCAGAAACAAAATTTATTAGTAGATCTTTATTAGGAAATAATTAAAGTGATTTATTTGTATTTTAGTAATTTTATCCCCTACCCCTCTGTAGAGGATATTTTTCTTATTAAAATTTATAAGCCTATGTTGAGATACCTATTTTCCTTTGCAATTTGTTATTCACATAGATAAAATTATTTTTATTCACCAGCGGCCCTGTAAAGTGGGCAAATAATGGAAGTAGTTTCATCCTTAACATCTCTTAGAACATTTTATGTATAGAAGAGGTATTTTCTTGGTGTTTTTAAGTCAGATATCAGATTCATGTTCATCTATACTTTGATCTCAGACTTTTAAGCGTTTCGTTTTTCCCCTTTGCCTCATAGTGAGGACTCAGAAGAAAAAGATGTGAAGACCAAGAAGGATGATTCTCATTCAGCAGGTAGTAAACTATTTTTAATATGAAAGCTACAAATCTATGTATATATGTATGTAGTAGACATATTAAAAAGCAGTTTGTATCCACGCTGTACAAATACTGGGATTGTGAAGATATTTACATCTTCAAAAAGAAAATAGTGATTTCAGTTTTGGTGGCTTATAAAATATTCTGAGCCCTACTCTAAGATTTCTTATTCAGTAGGTCTAGGTAGGATGTTGAAGGTTTATTTAAGTACCCTCAGATTGTCTTCATGCATGCTTAAGATTGAAGATCCAAAGCATTGACATGGGTAATAGACACCAGACTAACTGAGAGGGGTTGTCTGTGTGTCTCTGTGCACATATATGTGTGGGTGAAAATAGAGGTCTGAAAAAAGGAGTAATCAACTCTGGGTTGAAAAGCGAAAAAGTAAGTTCAGTCCCTTTTTTTTTTTTTTTAGTTGAGAAAGAGTTTTAAAATAGCCACTGAGAAAGATTTTCCCAAGTATTTTAACTTGAAAGAATTAATGCAAATTACTGGACCAATACCTTGTTCAATCCCAATGACTTACTGATGATATTTGTTGTTAAATTTATCTTTTTTAAGAATTGAGAATTTGACTGGGCATGGTGGTACACGTACTTGGGAGGCTGAGGCAGGAGGATTATTGTGAGTTTAAGGCCAACCTGAACAGCATAGCAAGACCCCGTCTCAAAAAGACACACACACAGTTAAGAATTTTATTTCTTATTGCTCCTAGCCATTTAATTTTTTAACCTTAGTTTTCCTAGATCCCCGCTCTATTTGGTTAATATGTAGAGGGTAGATATCTTGCACTAAATTCAAGCCTATACTGAGTTATTTTGCCTTTCTTTCTATTTAATTGTTTAACTTCCTATTTATTTAACTGTTTACATTGAAAATAAATTATATTAATCTTTTAGATTATTTAGTGAACTTGTGATAATTGATAATGTAGTATATACTTTCAGTCATTTGCCTTGAAAACCCTAATTTGAATTTTTAAAAATAGATTTTTTTTGGCATTCAAGATATGTAACTGTACTTAGTATCAACTACTGTGTAGGCTTAAAGTCCACCTAGCTGTAATGGCTGTAAGTCTCCATTTGCCTCTGATGAGATTTGGCAGTGAAAGCGATCACGTGAATACTGGACATGGAAAGGATCATAGAATTAGGAGTATTTTCACCCATGATCTTAGCCAAAAGGCCAAGAAGCAATTCAGGAATGGTTTCAGGAGAATAATAGCTAAACCTTAATAGAATGAGGGAGCCAAAAAGTCCAAGACTGTATGTAGGTAGAGCCTAATCACAAATATAGCTTTGTCTAGAGCCAGTAGCCTGGCATTCTACCGTTTAACCAGATTAATTGAAAAACACAACTGTGTGTTGAAAAACTTTTAAAAAATTAATCCTGTGTGAAAATTTTATTTGTTTGTTGCGGCACTAGAGATTGCACCTAGAGCTTTCACTCTCAGCTACATCCGCAGTCATTTTTTAAATTTTATTTTAAGACAAGTTCTTGCTAAGTTGCCTAGACTGAGCTCAAACTCTTTATCTTCCTTCCTTAGCCTCCCAGAAAGCTGGGATTACAGGCATGTACTGCCATGCCAGGTTTGGTTTTTATTGTTAGTTTTGTTTCTGTTTTTTGAAACAGCACTTCACCATGTAATTCAGACTTGCCTTGAATTTTTTCATGAGTAGTGTGTAGTTCAGGCTCACACTTATGGCTCCATCTACTGAGTGCTGGGATTACAGGAGAGAGAGCCATCACACTCAGTTTATTTTGTTATATTTTTTAGTGTGGTTCTGGGAATACAACCTAGGACCTCATACATGCTGAGCAGGTGCTCTACCACTGAGTTGTATCTCAGGCCCTGAAAGTAATTTTTATAAGCTTGTCCAGAGAACCTTAGATAATTTATCTAAATATATATTTTAAAGATTTCTCTATCCTCTTTAAATTGAAAAGAGAATTTAAATTCTGTTTACATTTTATCCTGTTCATTGGAAAGAGTATGTGTGTTTGTTCAGTGATACTGGGGCTGTCACACATTCCCCCCAGCCCCTTGGGTCTTGCTAAGTTGCCCGTGTTGAGTTGAACTTGCATTACAATCTTCTGCCTCAGTCTCCCAGAGTGCTAGAGTTACAGTAGTGGTTTTTCTGACTTTAGCCTCTAAAAGCAATGAACATGAATTTGACTATAATTGAGAATTTTAGGGACAACAATGATAAAAAGTTTAAGTATGTTATAAGAAGCAGGTGATCATACCTTAAATCAGCTTCATTATTCCTTAGTTTTTTTAGGGGGTAACAATGGTATATACATTGCATATTGTATATGTACATACATTGTTTCTTTCAGCTTCTCACACTAGTAAGACAATACAGTGTTTACACATGCATGTCTGGTTCATATTATTCCTTAAAACGAAATATCTAAGTTATTTTTATGTATATGTCATGGGTATATAGAATTATTCATTTCTTTTCAGTGAACTTTAGCTTCCCCTTTGTGAATGTTGCAGGAATTTTTAAGGATAGAATTTACTGTCATATAATGAAAACTGTAGGTTATGTCTACATACATCACGATGTTGGCTTTTTTAGGTATTCCTTCACTGCATCATGAAACTTTTATATTACAGAGGACAGTGAAGATGAAAAAGATGATCATAAAAATGTGCGCCAGCAGCGGCAGGCAGCATCTAAAGCAGCTTCCAAACAGAGAGAGATGCTGATGGAAGATGCAGGTAGTGAGGAAGAACAAGAGGAAGAGGACGAGGCACCATTCCAGGAGAGTACGTGAAGCTGACTAGTGATTGTAGTTTAGGACTTAAATTATTTTGATATTTTCTAAATGCTAAATGTTCCATCTCTTCCTTTAAATTAAGTAGTTGCTTCCTTTTAAGAGACATGACTGTTGATCACAATGTTCTGTTACTGTTTTGGGAGAGAGTGGTACTAGGAATCAAACTCAGGACCTCATGCTTACCAGGCAGACACTTACACCACTGAGCTAAAGCCCTGGCCCCCAGTAACAATGTGTCTTTTTTTTTTTTTTTTTTTTGAGACAGGATCTCCCTATGCAGTTTAGGCTGGCCTTGGGCTCACTTTGTCACCCAGGCTGGTTTCAAACTTGCAGTGATCTGAGTGCTGGGATTACAGGTGTATACCACCACACCTGGCTGTTTTTAAAAGTTCAGATTCCTGTGATTGTTCACTATTTGTAATGATTATACTGTTTATTTATTTATTTATTTATTTATTTTTGTCATTTTGAGACAGGGTTTTGCTATGCAGTTCAGGTTGACTTTGAGCTCACTTTGTTGCCCAGGCTGGTCTCAAATTGCAATGATCCTCCTGCCTCAACCTCTCACTTGCTAGGATTATAGAAGTGCACACCACGCCCAGCTAAAGATTGTATTTTTTAAATACATGGTATTCAAATACTAAATGAGGGCTGGGGATATAGCTCAGTGGCACAAGTGCCTGCTTGGCAAGAGCGAAGTCCTGAATTTGATTCCTAGTACCAAAAAAAAAAAAAAAAGACAAGCACTAAATGAGCAAGTATTAGATTTAAGTTACATGTGGTGACTGAGATTTGTATTTTAGCCTCTGAAGGGATATAGATATAGATCTCTTTCTCTTCCCCCCCCCCAAAAAAAAGACAATTTCTAATTTTGGATATTTCAGAGATTATTTGGTTCACTTATAGGCAGTGTTATCGCTTCATTTATTTGAAATTGAACCAAAAGTTCAATTTCAATTGTTTTTGCCTGCTGTCAACCAGTACAACATAGGAGTATAATTTCAGTTTTTATTCACATTGTTTTATCTCTTCTGTTTTCAACTGATTCTTTTTTTTAAAGACCCCCCCAACTGATTCTTCAAACAAGTCAGTCACATAACCTTCATGTGAGGTGTTTGCCAAAACCATTTTACAGATAGTGCAGTGACCATTCCAGCCACATTTGTAGTGCAACTACAAATAGAACCCAGCGTGTTTGACTCCCAAATCTCATCCTTAGCAGTCTTTCTTAGCAGTCATTCTTAGCAGTCTTTCCCTTTGTTCACTTGGAAGGATGTGTACATTAAGTTGGACATTGAAATTCTTCTTTCCTCTCAGAAGATTCCGGCAGTGATGAAGATTTCCTAATGGAAGACGATGATGATAGTGACTATGGCAGTTCAAAAAAGAAAAACAAAAAGATGGTTAAGAAGTCCAAACCTGAGCGAAAAGAAAAGAAAATGCCCAAACCCAGGCTAAAGGCTACAGGTGAGCTCTGCAATAATAAAATTACTGCTTTAAAGATTTTCAAGGACCAGTATTTTCTTTACAGAAATCATTCATGGAATGTCACAATTGGCCTGATACTTAAGAGGAATATGAGAAACCTGAAAGGACCCTATTTTCTGCATCTGGAAGTATCACTTATTATAAGGACTTCAGCACCTCTGAGATTCCAATGGGCTGAGTCATAGTTCTGACTGTTACCATAATTTAGAAATTTGTTTCAGCCATAGTGGTGGGAACATGGTGGCACCATAGTGTTCCTGCCCTCCTCAACTGATTTCACAATCTCAGCAGGCTTGACATTGTGAAAATGTGCAGACCTCCAGCAATACATTCAAGTTCTATATTTTGATCTCTACCCTGATATCTGTATTATTAGAATAAATCACACTTTACAACATGGACTCATTTTCTCTGACCCCTAATAGTTTCTGCCAGATAGTCTCCTAGTGAAGGTAGTTTATTCATTCAAATTATAGCTCTAGATTTGTTTTTTTGTATAAGTGAATTTTATTTTATTTGACTTTTTTTTTTTTTTTTTTGGTACCAGGAATCAAACTCAGGACCTTGCACTTGCCAGGAAGGCACTTTTACCACTGATTTATATCCCCAGACCCTGTGTATAAGTGAATTTTATTCTGGCAAATACAATTAGTTTTGTTGTTGTTGTTTTTTTGTTTTTTGACTTTTGCCCTTCACTTCTCATTAGGAATAATGGAACTGTCAGAAGTTATTTGTGTATTTCCCTCTTTTTGACCTTTCCATCAGTCTGTTTACACACACACACACACACACACACGTACACGTACACACCCACTTAAGTTGCTCAGATGGGACTTGAATTTGCCTCAGGATCCTGGAGTGCTGGGATTATAGGCATGTACCACCACACACAACTTTTAACCCACTTTTTAAATATAAGCTTTTTTTTTTTGCTACTAGGGATCGAACTCATGACCTCACGCTTGCAAGGCAGGTGCTTAAGCCACTGAGCTAAATCCCCGGCAATATAAACATTTTGATCATTAGCTCATCACTTGCTTTTAGCCCAGGCCTGGTGGCAAATAGCTATAACCCCAGTACTTGGGTGTCTAAGGCAGGAGCTTTGCCTTGAGTTGCAGCTCAGCCTATAATATGTAGCAAGACTCTGTCTCAAAAAACAAATTAAAACAAAAACTAGTGTTATTGCATGGCAAGCACTAGGTCATGAGTTCGATCCTCGGTACCACAAAAAAAAAAAAACCTAGTATTATAAGCCTCTGAGAATGATGTGCATTTTCTGTAGCACCATGTTTCTTTTTTAAAAGCATTGTTGTGGGAGGCTGCACGTGTGGGTGGCCTGCAGGAGGTACCTAGGGCCTCATGGGAACCCAGCCTGACCTGATCATGGACTTGGTACTAGCTTAGGTGCCTTCCCCAAAGCCTTGTCCCTCACCTGCCTATGCCACTCCCTCCTGCCCACCACAACCATGTTCGTGTCTTTCAGAGGAGTTGTGCCTGATATCTTGGGCAGCATCCTGCTACTGCCAGCAGTGTGTTTTGGAAATGTGGGCCAGCTTGCACTAGATCTGATTATTACCACACTGAACATGTCTTAAGATTGGTTACTTCTGTACTGACTGTCTGTTGTCAGTGCTTGGAAATAATCCATATGCAGTAGCAGAAAATTCAACAGAATTCAGTATAAATGCTGAAGTATATTCGTTGCCTTCAAGAAAGTTAGTGACTTTTTTAAGTATAAATCCAAGTCATTCTGTGAAAAACTCCTTTCCTGGGTGAAAAGTAGCAGGTTTGCCAGAATTACTGTTTTTTGCAAGCAGTCACTCACTCATAACCACAAAATGACCTGCATCTCCACAGTACCTTGTTTGCAAAAAAGTGTTTAAAATAAAATAACCTTAATTACCAAGAAATAGAAAAAATTTCATGCATTCCTGAAATGAGTGATTCTGATTACTGTGTTCAGATTCCAGGAGGGATCACAAGGACACTCTACAAGGAAAGTTGTTCTAAAGAAATCCAAATGTACTCTGCTAAGATTTGTTTCCAAAGGGGGCAGCATCCCTGACGCATCGGGTCTTGCTGAGGACCCTAACAAGTGGCTCCAGATGATCAGACTACAGTTAACAGTGGTGAATGACCCTGCACTGTCTACCTTGCCGTGGAAAATACCAGGTTCTTGAAAATTAGTCGTTGGCAGTGGTCTTCATCCTGCACTTTTAAAAAATCTGTTCTTAGTTTTATATCTCATGTCCCAATGCATATTACAAACACAACTGTTTGTAGTACCAGAGAATGTATTAGGATACAGACACTTTTCACAGAAAATGTCAAAGAAAAATAGATGACTCTCCATGCCTTTCAACGTCTACAACAAATGTAAAATTTATAAAATAAAAGCACTGCTCTTAATGTAACATTAGCGTGTTAGTTTAAAAATGAGCCAGTGTTGGGCTGGGGATTTAGCTCAGTGGTATAAGCACCTGCCTGGCAAGCTGGAGGTTGTGAGTTTGATCCACAGTACTAAAAAAAATAAAAATGAGCTAGTGTTGTGGTGACAGGCATCTGTAATCCCAGCACTCTGGAAGGCTGAGGAGTATCACAAGCAAGTCCAACCTGGGCAATTTAGCAACTTAGCTAGCAGCTGTTACAAAATAAAAAATGACTGGGGCTATAGCTCAATAAAGTTCAATCCCTAGTACTTTAAAAAAAAAGATTGGCTAAATGAGGCACGTGCAGAGACATCACAGGGTACTCCATATATAATTGTTGTTTTTCTTGTACTAGGATTAAATGCAGGGCCTTATGCATGCTAGGGAAACACTCTACCACTGATGTACATCTGTAGCCATTTTTTCTTCTTTTCAAGACAGGATCTCGCTAAATTGTTCCATCTGTCCTTAAACTTTTGATCCTCTGCTTCAGCCTCCCAAGTCAGTGAGATTACAGGGACCACTATATCCAGCTAAATTTTTGTTTTTGTTTTTACGTATTACTTAAAACATTCACCAAAATGATTGCAAGCTACTACACCATCTTGGAATAATTTGTCATGACCTGATTAGAAGCTGAGATTTATGTGTGTACCATCATGCCCAGCTTACTTTTGAGGAAGTTGGAACGTTTTATTTACAGATTTTATTCTGTTGTTCATAGCTGATTTCTATTAAAGACATTTTCTTCTCTTGTCCTAATGGTTATTTTTCTTCTTTCAGTGACGCCAAGTCCTGTGAAAGGCAAAGGGAAAGTGGGTCGCCCCACTGCTTCCAAGGCATCAAAGGAAAAGACTCCTTCTCCCAAAGAAGAAGATGAGGAACCTGAGAGCCCTGCAGAGAAGAAGGCATCGGCAAGCCCCCCACCTGAGAAGTCTGGAGACGAGGGGTCGGAGGACGAGGCTCAGTCTGGGGAGGATTAAAAGTGCTCATGGTTTGGGGAGAGATTTTATTAAAAAACAAAAAAAAAACAAACAAAAAAAAAGAAGAAGAAAAAAGGGGAAAAAGCGAGCCTACTTAAGATAGAACATGGTTTTGGCTATGGCTTGACTTAGGGGCTTTCAGTGCTTTTTTCTATTTGTTGAAAATAATTTTTCTCTTCCCCTTTCTCTTCCCCTCTCTCCCTCCTTCTCCCTCCCTCCTCTTTTGCACTTCCTCTCTTTCTTCAGAAAACCATTGTATATGGAAGTGTTTTAAGTTTCTTTGTGTCTGTTGGTCCTCTCTTTGCCACCACCCCTGTTTCCCAATGAAAGCCATGTCAGATTAATCACTGGACTGACTGCTCCATCTTTTTCTTAGTATTGGAAGATGCACCACATGTGTGAAGCAATATGATCTGAGATGGAGACTGTGGGAACTTCGCTTTGGCTAAAATAATATAGCAAGTTGAACAGTAATCAAAAACATAGACAGATTTTAGTTAAAAATAATTGCGTCTTTCTCTGCCTGGACTTCTAAAAAAATCAATTGTCATCTAATATGAGTTTATATATCTATATACATAAGTATAAATGTCTAAAAGAAATCATGACTCTAAACTTCCACTGATGAGTCCAGTAGGAGATAAAGGTGAATTCTGAATTGTTACTAAAAGTACTCATATTTTTTACCTTAGTGGGTAGGTATGGAATGGTGGGGATACCCGACTGTGTTTGGGGATGTGGGTTTTCATTTTATTTCATCATTTATCTCAAAGAGACTTGGAGCCCGTGATCCTTTTATCCTGCTAAACTTTTAAGGACCTTAGAAAATACAGGGGCTGCCAAAACTGAAAACACTCTTGATTTCATACTTTAATGGGTCATGTTTTAAAAATATGTATCCTGTTTTTTGGATAAAATTTCCTAAGGATAAAAGAGAAGAAAAAAAAAAAAGCCCTAGAACTTAAATGACATGGTGGATCTACACAGCACAGTGGGTTTCTTTTCAAGCTTGACAGTGTTTAGGTTTTACACAAATAAAAGTTCTGGTTAATGTGAAACTCGGTCACAAAGGGTTGAGATTTTTCCTTTATGAAAACAGAATTGAAACTCTTTTATGCTGTACATGTGCATTCAGATCTCATGAACCATGCTGTTTTTATTTGGGGATAGAACATTTTCTTTACACCCAGATCTTCCCAGGGTCTTTGTAGAAACGTGCTGTGAGCTACATCTGTCCGCTTCCTGCTGCTGTAAGAATACCGCTTCGCACCCTGACCCAGTGCCTGGCATCTCTGCCGCAGGACACTTCCGGGCTCTGTCACATACTGACAGGAGGGAGGTGTTTTAAGTGCCCCTTTTACATTATTGTTTTGTTCTGACCCCCACGTATTGCTCATGTTTCTTAAAGCAGGAGGCTGAGACTCAACTGGACTAGAGAACCCCCTGTGTCTTTAGGAGGCCCGTGTGCCAGCGGTAGCAGGATTTTCCCATGCCTTAGGAGAGTGAGTCAGGAGATGGGTCCTTAGGTTTTAGTCTCCACAGCCTGATACTGTGCACTAGTAGGAGCAAAGTTCAAGGGTCCTAGTAGGTTAATAAATTGGAAAGTTAGAGAAATTTAACTTTGCTTTTTTTTCTTTCTGCCTTTTAATCTAGATTTGCTTCCTCAATAGTCTATTTTTGTGGTTTCTTTTTGTCTTTAAGTGGCGGCAATATGTTTTCCTCAGACAATGTAGCTTTTCTGCAGGTATTCCCAGGACAAAGGATTTTATTTTTTGTTTTTTGACAAAGCGTTATTTAAATATTTTTACTCTAGTTTTTAAGACACTTTAAGGAATGTTCTTAACTCTGATTTTGTAAAAAAAAAAACACCCAGTGTCAGAGTAATTTCCTTGTTGCACTGTATGTTAACAAATAGTGTTTAGCACATGGCCAAAAATACAGCGCTTGAATAGAAGTACCATTGGTTTATTACCTTACATGATGTTTAAATTTATAGTCGTGAGCATTGTAATGAGGGCGTTAAGGATTATTCTTTTTGCTTTAGTTTAGGTGTCCATTTTTAACAAAAAAAGATTTGCGTTCATAGAGTAAAAGACCTGTTGTGCACTTCTATTTTAAGTCTTACATTCCTAGTAACATTGTGCTTTTCTTAGGTATGTTTTATGCAGATCGTAGGGAGGCTCTTTTTAAACCTTAGCCTCAGTTTTGTGTTGGAGCAGTCTCTTTAAAACATGAGTCCACTAACATCTCTGTGACATATGCACATTAAAGTAATCTTGTCTTCTGGGCTGTGTGGCTTGATCTGGCTTCTTGTTTAGAGACTCTTAAAACTAATTCATTAGATCAAAAGCTGTTTTCTCTATTTCTTATAGGCTAGGCAGAAGGACCTGTGTCCCCAAATGAGATAGGCTCTGAAGGACTTGCTTTTTCCACTTCATTGATGTTCTAAACTGCTCTAGTCTTCCCTCAAATCCTGCATGCAAGTAAGAGGACAGTAACTCAACTGGAAACAGGTGCTTGGTAGGCTTGAAAATGGAGTTAGGATGCCTTACAGCTGAAGCGGGTAGTGGCTGGCCATTATCACATTCCCTTGGCCAAACCTGCTCTTTTTTCTAGTGTGCCCATGGTGAAGTGGCAGTAGCATTCACTGCCTTCCTTTGCAGCGCTCAGGAAGTAGGACATTGACTTTGAAGGTGCTTGTTTGTATCTGAAGTCTAAGCTCCCCTAGGTTTACCTCTGACAGATTTTGGCAGCTATGCTGACTGACACTACATTCTAATTCTTAAAGTTCTTTTGTGCTCTCCTCCAGCTAGAAATGGGTAGTTCCTATCTTACTTGTTGGTAACTTGCTGCTGCTTTTAGCCGTTCTCACCTCAATTGGAATTGGGAGTGGGCCCAAGGGTAAATTTTAATCTCAGTAATGGAAGATTTGCCCTGCTTTCTAAACCCTTCATAGCTCCACTTCATATTGATTCCATGATGGAAGAATAATGGGTATTTCCTCCTTTGTTGAGATGAGTGGAAACCTTGATCCTGAAGAACAGTACAATAGTTGTATTCTCTTGAAGGAGCTTTGGGTAATGGTTTTTTTTTTTTTTTTTCCACAGTAACTGGTTTGCCCCCGTTTAATTCTGAAATTCAGTACTCAGAACTGGTTCAGACATCACTTTCTTATAGGTAATAAGTCAAGATGGAAATTGAGATTACAATCTAATAAGATTTTTGATACTCATGAATATGGTCAGTTAAAGTGAACTTGACACTAAAAAAAACTGTATCAGTGAACATTCAAATAACAAGTGGATTTTAAGAGTTCTGGTTGGGAATGGAATAGCGCTTTTTTTTTTTTTTTTTTAACTAGTTTAAGAGATACTGTTTTGAGAGTTAAGAAAGGCAAGAGCAGAATTTAATACCAGGAGTAATGGGGAAGGCTTTCTTTTGATCACTTGGCCATGTAGCTCTTACAGTGAGCAAATCTGGTTTGAACTGTTCGTTCTTTGCCTACGTCAGCAGTAGCAACACTGAAAAAAAAAAAAAAACTCTGGGAGATTTCGAAAAGGAGGAAACCTGGGCCATGGTCTTTATGGAGTTTATGCTGATACTTAACATCTCCTGCCAAAGAGTGGGAAAAACAAACTGGTTGCTCTTAAGGGTCTAACCTTGTCCTGTTCTCTCTGGATGAAGCTGAGTCTATGTGGAAATAGAGTTGGTTTATTGCTTGGATATTGGGACACCAAGCTATCTTATTACTAGGTTTCAGCCTCACCTCATTTTCTTATTACTAGGTTTCAGCCTCACCTCATTTTCCCTTTGTCTTGGATAAACTCATACACGATTATTTTTGAATATCAAATCTGTAATTTACGCTTCAAAGCCTAATTCATGAAACTCACAGTGGTGCTGACTGTAATAACCACTATTGGGAAAAATCCCAAATACCTGCCTGTTGCCATGCCAATGGAGTGACTGATGGATGACATCTGTCAGAGCATGCTTTGTGTGGCTAGTGGAAGGCCGCCGCTGTGCAGACACTTTGTACATCAGGGTTGAGGGAGGGTTTTCTAGATTATGGGGGGGGTGGAACAGGGATTTTTTTTTTTTTTTGCTCCTTTTTTGATGGGGTGTGGGAATATCATACTCAGCTTATGCCCTAAAATAACATGTATAAAAACCCCTGAAGTATTGTGTGGGTGTGCGTATGAGTGTGTGTTTGTATACGTCTAGCAAGTTAAATCTTTGTCTTCTGGAAATTAGTGAATTCTTTTCTTTTTTTTCCTCCAGAAGTATTTGTTACAAGATTTGTAAATAAGAGCTCTACTTAGTTTGTTTACCATGAACGTGTTGCGACAAACCTTATACACCTAATTCCTGCAAGGCTTGAGGAGAGGCTAAGTCTTGCCAGGGTAAGCAGCAGCCAAGTTCTCCGTGATTGTTTGCCTTGATTCGTGTTTTAGACTCTTCATTTTGCCAGCTCGAAACCTAGTTCTCCTTGATTTTAGTCCTTAATCTTTTATGTTCTGAGCAGGAAGGGTAAAGGAGGAACCTGCTTAAACATACAAATTAGTCCATGGGCTGAGACCAGGCGTCCTTTTCTTTACATCGTCACTAGATACATGATCAGACACCAGAGGGTTGGGCATTCTTGCAATACCTTAACAGTGCTGAATCTGCAGCATGGTACTAAGGAAGTTAAAGTTTGAATGTAACCACTTTATTTAAAAGGTTTTTTCTTTAATTTAAATGAAATAGGGTTGAAGTGAACATGATTTTGTTGACCATGTTCGTGAATTATAGATGCAACATGCATTGGTAGAATCGTGTGATGGTCTTTTGTGATACTTAATTTTTACATATCCCAGTCTCTGTATGTATCTGCATAGACAAAGAAAAAACAAACTCCTGCTTTACTTTTATTGAAGGGTTTCCAGGACTGCGTGTCTGCTCCTGAGCTTTGTTTTAAGTATGTGTATCCTTTGCTTGTATTTTGTATTAAAAAATAAGAAAAAGAACCCCTTATCGTTGAGCATGTTGGCATTGTCCCCTTTATTTTTCTCTTTTCGGGACATATGAAGCAAGTTATTCTTTTTCTGTATCTTTTTTTTCTTTTGTAAACTTTTTCTGTTTTGTTTAAAAATGGCTTTATAAAAGGGCTTTTATAACCCAAATGTGTGCTTTGTGTACTTTTTGTAACACTTTGAAGCAATGCAGGGACACAGCTGATAAACTAAGTTCATCAGCTCCCAGTCCATCCTGATGCAGGGATGGTATAGAGACTACAAGGGACTGCCCTGGTGTTGGGAAAGGATCTTACTGAGACAGCAAAGCTTTTGTCAAGTAGTGCTTAAGAGCAGGGACCGAGACAGTAGAAATTTCAGCACTCTTGAGAGGCTGAGGCAGCAGGATCGTAAGTGCAGCTGGACAGCAGTGAGTTAGGCCCTGTTTCCAAAAACATTTTTTTTCTTAAGGGCTAAAGATGTAACTTAATGTGAAGGCCCTTGGTACAGTCCCCAGTATTGCACACACACTAAAAACACAAAAAGCAGTACACTAGTTTTTATTACAAGGACTAGACTTGGTATATGAGGATCCCTAATTAGCATTTTCTCCATGTTCATGTCCTAAGTTAGTGTTGTAGAACGTAAAGTCCATTACAATTAACTTGGGTTTTTGTTTGTTTTCAACATAGGGTCTCAATGTAGCTCAGGCTGGCCTCAAACTGCAGTCCTGCCTCAGCCTCCTGAATACTGGGTTGCTGTGAAAGATACTGTTTATGCTTACAAAAACACATTTGCACTCGATTTCAAAGCACACTAAACTCTCTTACAATTTAGAATAAAAGTTACTTCTTGGGTAGGGAACAGGTAGAGATCTCTTTAGAACTGGGCTAATACTGTAACTATTTGGGCTTTTATTCTTCCCAGGTTTTACCCTTAGATACTTTTCTTGTCAGCCAACTAATATAATCTGCATGCAAATTCATCTTACTTGAAAATGAATGTTTTAATGTATGCTGACCTGTGGGTGACTACCTTTTTTTTTTTTTTTTTTTAAGATGGAATTGCTATGTAGTTCAGGTTGACCTTGAACTTGCTATGTAGCCCAGGCTGGCCTCAAACTCACAGTGATCCTTCTGCCTGAGCTTCCCAAGTGCTAGGATTACTGGCATGTGCCATCATGCCTGACTGCTAACATTATTTCTTAATGGAGTTGTTTGCCCCAGGTCAGAGTTGACCTCAGAATGTTTTAACTCCATCTACTGTTCCTTGGTGGGTATACTACACTTGACATCAGAGTTCCTGATTCTGTACAGTGCTAGAGTTATATTATGGTATAAAGGAGGTCAAAATTCATTAAATCACTAAACAGATGGATGCAGGGAGAACATTAGGAGCTACATAGACTGATCCATGAGCACAGATATACAGTAGTGACCATGACAGTTACACAATGCTTTGCAGTTTATGTATTGCCTCAGTTTTCACAATTGTGAGACTGACCAGATGTTGTTTCTCCAACATCGTAGAAAAAAAAAATCTGAGTAAGATGAAGTTTGATATGGCACCAATGAGGCTAATGTGCAGAGCTAGGGTTCAAATCAGGTGTGCATGCCACATTTTGCTGTTTTTTGGCATCTTCAGGTGACACTGGACACTGAATCTTGAGTTACTTCAAGGATTTATTGGAAGAGCTGGGGGTAGAGCTTGGTGGTAGATTGCTTGCCTAGCTTCATTGCTGTGGGTTCTGTCTCAGGCCTGCTAAAGAATGGGGAAAATTTGCTACACTAACCCTTAGGGAGCTATGCCCCTTCTCCCCTAATTGTGGTTAGGGGTACCTCTTCAAAGGGGAGAATATCATAGACAGTCAAATGAGATAGAAATATAGGCAGTCAAACAGGGCTGGGCCCTCCAGGGAGTCAGTGCAGAAGATGAGAATCCATCAGGACTGTTGCTGGAGGGACATCTGAAGATTAAAGTCACAATGGCTAATTTTTCAGACTTCCTAAGAGATGAGTTTGAGATATCCTGTTTTCTCCTAAGGGTGGACCATTCTGTCCCACCTGCTAAGACTAAGACCACTAAGACCAAGACTACTAAAACAAGAGACAAGGAAGGCTAACACTATAGATTACTGACGAAGGGTCATGATGTCACCCATGCACCCTTGCTACCATTAGATCACTGTTACCTAAGCGACTATACTTGCAATCTTATTGATCATAATTTTGACCCACGTTGTACCACCTTTGCTCTGTAAAACTTCCTTTGAAACACCAACAAAACTTCAGAGGTAGGCTCATAGGCAACCAGTTCAGGAGCTATTCCCCATTCCTTTTCTCCAATTAATTTTCCTACTCTTAAAAAATGGGGAAAACTTGAAACTTTTCAATAAGGTATGAAGATTTATCATGAAGTACTTCAACTTACTTGAAAATACATGTAGTCCGGGCTGGGGATTTAGCTCAGTGGCATAAGTACCTGTCTGGCAACTTTAAGCTCGTAAGTTCGATCTCTGGTACCAAGAAAAGGAAAAAGAAAAAAGATACATGTAGTCCCTAGACACAAAGGCTCAAGTAATGTTAATGCTTTTATTTTCTGTTTACATCTCAAAATAGTTACTGTATGTAGCAATGCCCTCTGCCGATAGAGGGCAGTGTCTGTCCAAAGCCACGCTGGTGGGATGATCCCTCTCCTGTTTAAGACACCGGCCTGTCCCCAGCAACGGCTGCACCTGTACTTCTGACACCCACTTGGATTATAGTGGTTCTACCATCAGTGCACCCACAGAACTGTATGCAGCAGTCTCCTGTCTAGATTTTAAACAAGAAGTAGGATCTCTTGATTGGTGCACATGTGTTCTCTTACTCCCTTAAAATTCCCAGACCTATGCAGACAGCATCTCAAAGTGCAAATGTGTGTTGAAAGATTTCA
Organism: Hydrochoerus hydrochaeris; assembly: GCA_004027455.1. NCBI lineage: Eukaryota > Metazoa > Chordata > Mammalia > Rodentia > Hydrochaeridae > Hydrochoerus > Hydrochoerus hydrochaeris. The sequence goes on from PVLA01000768.1 coordinate 286,476, forward strand.
AAACTCAGCTGTGGCCTCTTGGTCCTGTTTTGAAACAGGTGAAGGCCTTTTGAAATTGACTTCCAGCTCAGAAGGCCCAGCTCTTGCACAAAGAGCCCTGACACATGTTTGCATACAACAAATATTGAGGCTAGGTTTCCATACAGTGCTGGGTTGGGCGCCTTAATCTCAATGGCATGTTTCTCGTTCACATTCATTATCTTAGTCAAGTGGACAGCTACACACTTTGACATGCTTTGGCAAGTTCCCTGGGAGGAAATGGTATTGCTCAAGGTGTGCCTCCTTTATAGTGAGAAAGTCCTGGGTAAATATTATTTATCAATGCTGTATTAATCCCGGAGCCAGAGAACAAGAGGGTACGGCCAGTTTCCATCCCAGTAAAGTAAATAATTACTTTAAAATATGATAACAAAATGTTGGAAATAATGATTTGCCTTGATTTAGCACTAAACCAGCATCTATAAGAGAAGTGTTCAGACATCTAACTTTGAAGAGCAGGTAGAACAAAGAAGAGAATGCATATATATTACTGTTGGTGATTTTTAGCTGTTAAATAGCTGTTAAGTGGAACATACCTATGCCCAGTATCTCTTTTTTATTCAAATGTGTAAGACCATCCCTTTGGCTGACATGTGATAATGCTTTTTCCACCTTGGATAAGAACAGCAATCTACCATATAAATCAGGATTATACTGACTGTGTAAGATTAAGTTGGATGGGTTAAGTCAGGCTCTGAAGGAAGCAGAATGGTATTGATCCCAGGAGAGTGATAGCCTGAATTATGGGAACAGAGAGCTACCAATCTGGTAGCCCTAGCTAATGACTGAGTATGTGGTACCAAATGAAGAAGTGAGTCACATTCACAATGAATGGACTGTTGCTGTGATATAGCAGTAACAACAACAAATTACAAAAATGCTGGTCTTTACCAAAAATTATGTAGAGACAGTAACATAATCCCTTTGTGGCTATGCATTAATTCTCTGTAGTTCACTATTCTACCCAATACAATAAAAATACTAAGCAACTAAAAAATATGATTTTACACCCAAACAAATAAAAAAAGGACCAGGGATTTAGCTCAGCAGCATAAGCACCTGCCTGACAATGCGAGCTTGTGAGTTTGATCCCTGTTACCACCAAAAAAACCACAAAAATAATAAAATTATTTTACTTCTAAAGTAGCTAAAAACAATGTATAACAAAACTGTTTCTAAGACACTAAATGTCTTTAGGAATCAAAAATTCTCCATTGCTATTCTGTTTGGACTTCAGAACGTAATCTGGCACTCGGTGACCTGACTTCATACCTAATGCATGCCATGTCTCAGTTACAAACTCCACGAGCCTTCTGTTTCATCTTTTCCTTCTGACTCTGACCTGTTTTGCTACTACCTCTCTTTTCTTTCTCTTGCTTTTGTAAATGGATGGTTGGTTCCATAGGGTTGGTGAATTTTTTTGAGGGAAGTATATTGTGTGCACAGGAACCAGGTCACCTGAGAGATGGGTTGGAAACCAGCTATCTGAAGAGAGACACACTTGGCCCAAGTACAAGATAAATAGTGTTTCCTGGTAAACCTGGAACAATGCAGAGCTTAGATTCCAAAGCCCTATTGTAGGGAATGTGAGTGTGACTTCAGGTACAGGACACAGACAGGATCTAGTTCAAGAGTGTGGGGATTGTCCTAGGCATTGCACAATGGGCCTTTCTTGGGCCAAGAGCAAAGCAGGTCACCCCCTTCTTCATCCTGCTTTCCCTCATTCTCTTTCCATACGACCTTATGAAGCAAAAAGACCTACTACTTGGATCCTGGGCTGCTTACTCTTCTCAAGAAGTCGACACCACTGAGCAGCTGCTAAGGAGCCAGTGCCCCTTTCTGGGAGACAAGCCCATACAGGGATGCACCACCAAGGCCAGGTAGTGGAAATAGAAGTTTCTAGAACACCTGTTCCATTACAGTTCACTCCTGAATAGTGACCAATAGTCACTGACAATGAAAACTACAGATGGCTGGGGGAGGAACTTGCTAGCAGCGGGAGGACCCAGGTTTCATCCCTAGTAACACGTGCATGTGCACACACACACACAGCACATGGGGGAGGGGACCAGAGATCATGAGTGTATTTCACTCAAAAAATTAGAACCTGTGCTGTCGTGAACAGTGTTAGTCCCTTTCCTCGATAGGAAAGGCAGTCTATAGTATTAGCTTGGATCTCAGAATATTAGCATATCTAGGATATTTTTACCGTTTAAGGTACTAAGGCATCAAACTGGATTATTCCAGAGAATTTGTGTGAATAGTGTAAGGAGTGCTGTTCACACAGCAGGGTTGAGAATTGTGCAGAATACTCACTGTAGCACAAGTGGTTGTGCAGTACCAGGGGCTAGACTCAGTTTGCCTTCATGCTGGGCTATGTCCCCAGCCCTTTTTAAATTTATTTTGAGACAGAGTCCTGCTAAATTACTAAATTCCCCCAGGCTGGGTTCAAATTAACAGTCCTCCTGCCTCACCCTCCAAAGTACTGGGACTACAAATGTGTGTCTCTAATTCACTTTCCTCCTCCAGAGATTTGCTTTGGAGAAGTTTTGTGACTGGTTTGGATTAAAACAGGAGATCAATTTGCAGGATATTCTGTAGCAAGTCACTTTACTCCCCACACCCCCATCCCCATTTTTCCTTTTTATACAGTGGTGAGAGGCTACTGCTTTTGTTTCAGAGGGACACTGCAAGCAAGTGAGGCTGTGTGTACAGTACTTGGAAAACAGGCCCTCTGGGCTTTCTGGGCACACAGGTGGCTGGTGGAGTTGTAGACAATCAGCCCCAAACAAAAGCGGGAAGTTATCTCTAGGCAAAGTATGTTGCAAACAAAAATTTCATTCCTGTAGAACTGAAATCTGTCTAGCTTTGTCACTGATACAAAGGAGTTATGTATTAGTAAGAACACTTTTTTAAAGAAATTTTTGTAAGAACACTCTTGCAACAGGTAATCTTTAACAAGTCCACAGTATCGAGTGGGGTTTTTTCTTTTAGGGGGGTGACAATAACCCCCAAGTCCACCTAGTTAAAGTGCAGTTGATCGGAGCTTGATGGTTTCTTTGGCTCCTAGTAGGAAGAAAGAATCTTATCTAGTGGTCTCTAATTGCATTGCTAGTTACAGGACGTGTTTCAAATGAGAAAGCATTCATTTGATCTGACCAGAAATACTTGTCAATAGCATACTTTTGGTATAGGAAATCAGCTTATTTTTGTGTCCCTGGTCTTTCAAATTTAATACCAGAGAGGAAGCCACTAAATTATTGGATCTACAATCAGTGACACAACCCAAGGCCCAGCTGAATCATTTAACTAATGAAATGTGACACCCTGAGTTCTCAGGATACTGAAGTCTCACTAGATTGGGGGGGGCACCTATCACGAGGCAACTAACATTTTAACAGTTAAACCACAGGGGCAAGCTACAAAATGTGTACCACCCTCCTTCCCCCCAAAATCTTCAATCTTTGGGGAAGAAAGATACAATTTCAACAGATAGTGAAGAAGACCTTAGTTTTTTTAAAAAACGTGTCTAAGTGGTGTAATAGACAGACTGTATAAATACTGAAAATTTGGTCAGGAGCCTATTTTTTACAAGACATTCTTCATCAGATTGTTAAGATCATTTGTACTTTATGGACAGATAAGATAACTCCCCAGAGTTGAAAGTTCCTCTCGTCATGTTATCTTGCTGTAAGAGATAAAGCTGTTCGTTTTGGCTCTGGTAAGATGTTCAGTTTTCCCGTCTTGGTTTCTGCCACTGAGTTCCGTTAATGTGCATGACACATGCTTCCCCTCATTGGGCATTTTGGACAAGTGTCAGCATTTATGGCCGTGAGAACTGCATTGTTGGTTCCCTTTAAGTGTATGATATTAACATAACGAGATCTTGGCTCAAAAAAAAAAAAAAAAAGAAAGAAAACCTTTTTTTAAAGTATGATATTAGCAAAACTGAGCTGGAAACTGGGAGAGCACTCGTCTCTCAGGCTCGGCTTTCGCAGCGATCTTGGAGTCCCAGTGCCAGCTTGGTCAGAGTGGGAGGCTCACAGGCAGATGTGGTGTGGACACTGTAGCCACGGGCGTCTGGGGAAAACACAGGGGAGCACTGCTGAAGAAGCCCCCACTCCAAGCCTTTGACAGGCTGTGTCAACTCCTGTTTGGAGATTTCTTTGTTTTGTATTTTGTTTTTACTATTTTTAAGGCAAAATTCTTAACTGAGATTATACAGCTAGGCATGGTGCCTTGTGCCTGTAACCTAGCACTCTGGGAGGTTGAGGGAGGAGCACAAATATGATCCCAGCTGAGGACAATCAGCAACCTAGCAAGACCCTGTCTCAAAACAAGAAAATGTAAAAAGGCCCTGGAGATGTAGCTCAGTGTGAAAGCTTTGGGTTCAATTCCCAGTTACCCCCACCAAAAAAAGAATCCACATTTTTTCTAATCAGTGAGAAAGAGTATCTAATAACTAGATGCAGCTGTTACTAAGGATGGGTCTTGCTATTCAGTATTCTTTGGCTGCCCATAGAAAAGTGCCTGAAGTCAGTGGTCCTTGCCGTGGGCCCTGGGCCCTGGGCCCTCCAGGGCCAGCATTCCCTGAGTGGGTACTTCTTTGATTCTGCTTAATAAATCTATCTTTGCCTCTGAAAAACGAAACAAACAAACACAAAATGTGCTCCCCGGACTGGTAGCCTCGGCCTCAGATGGAAACTTGCTTTAAATTCAAACTCTTGGGCCACACCAGGTCCGGAAACTCCTGGGAGAGGGTCCAGCAGCTTGGGTTTAATGAGTCCCAGTCGATTCTGACACCCGCTGAAGTCTGACAACCTCTGCTGTCAGCTGCTGGCTGAACTCGTTCCAAAAGATCGGCTGGGCTAAGTCGCTCTGCCCTTCCTCCTATTGGAAGAGGCAGCCTGGCCCAAGTGATGTGACACAGCCGAGCGGTCCTGGCACCGCCCAGCTGGTGGTTTGTTTTAGCGGCACCAACTCAAATCCTAGAGCTGGATTCTGGTTGCCATTCCTGGAAGTCATTTTCTTTCCTCTTGGACGCACTTTGTGTCACCAGATGCAGCTGACTGTTTTCTCTTGAGTGCACTGTCACATATCTCTTCTGGGACTCTGGGGTTTTTTTGGTTGTGTGTGTGTGTGTGTGTGTGTGTGTGTTAGTAGGGACAGAACCCAGGACCCTCCCACCGAGCTGTATCCTCAATCTTTTGTCTTTATTTTTGTTTTGAAGCAGGGTATTGCTATGTGGGTCAGGCATTCTTTGGACTTGCTTATGTACTCCAGGCTATACTTGAATTAACAAAAATCCTCCTGCCTCAGCCTCTCAAATGCTGGGATTTCGGGTATGCACAACCACACCTGGTTCCCACTTTGGTTTTTATTTTGAAACAAGGATTTACTAAATATTTAAACTGCCCAGACCAGGCTTGAAGTTACAGTCTTCAGCCCCAGCCTCCCAAATTGCTGGGATTACAGCAATGTACCACCATGCCTGATTTACCTCTGCTTTTTTTTTTTTTTTTTTGCTGTGATTTAAGAATCCTGCCTGCTATTGAACTTCCTACAGATTCAGACCTTGGTTTGGGTTTTTCTGGAAAGAAAGCTAGACAACTTTGAAAACCACAGATGTTCATGTCCAAGAGCACAGAGAAGTTGCGTGTGATAGTGTGCACCCGGAACCTCAGCACCCTCCTGGACACCCATGGACTGTGCCAGGAAATCCATTCTCAGCATCTCTGCAAGGTTCCACCTAGGAACCACCTAACAGCAAAGCTTCTGCCAGGGGTTAAGAAGTAGGTGATGCTGCTAACTCATTGGCAGCGGCCAGAAGCAGGTGCCGGAGCCTGGCCCTTTGTCCTTGCCTCACAAGGAAGTGACTTCCTCTGCCTGTTTTCTCTTGAGGGTGGGGTGGTGGCACAATCTCAGTAAACAAGGGGGAGAGAGGGAGGACTGGGAATCACACAGTCAGAGCAGCTCAGCTCTCCTGATGCTCTCTGCGTCTCCCTGTGCTGCGCATCCCACATCGTCTGCCTCAGGTGCACCTTTTGATGCTTGTGAAGGGAGCCAGAAAAAGGTCTCTGTGGGAATGGCCCAGACCAGCCCCACCTCCCAGCACTCTCAGTTGCTCATTCTCCTTGGCTTGGGGCGGAGGGAGAATGTGTGTGGTGGACTCACCAGTGGCATCCAGCTGAACTGAATCATCGTGGTGCTGGGTGTGGAGGGATGGCCTGAGGATTGTTGCCAACAGCAAAAGAGGGAGAACTGGGGAGGAAGAAGGAGTGTGGTGCTGGTTGTCCTGTGGCCATTGGTTCTCCTGAGGAGCTTGTCGAGTTTGTTTCATGAGTGAATTTGGTTGTTGTCTTTGTCAGAGGACTTCGAGACCCCATTGTCACTGAGAATGGCTGTGGTTCACTTTGGGGGTGCTCCAGTCCTTATTTTGAGCATTGCTTCCTAGCTCTGGAGGGAAAGATGGTGTGCTGTTCAGTCTCCTGGAGACACATGTCACCTTGGCTTCCTGATATGAACTTGGCTGTTCTCACTGAGGAGCTCAGGACTTTGTTGTCGCTGAGGATGGCTGCGGTCCTTTTGATCCTAAAGGCTTAGAGACATGTTCACTGGTTCACTTCAGACAGAATTTCATGATATCAGATGATCCTTTGCTACGGGACAGTCCTGTACATTGATGTTCAGAAGCTTCCTGGCCTCTGCTCGATGCCAATAATACCCTCTCCCATGATTGTAAAAAGTGTCTCTAGCTGGGTACAGTTGCACAATCTCAGCTGCTCCAGAAGATGAGACAGGAAAATCACAAGCTTAGTCCCAGCCTGGGCGACTTAGCAACTTACAAAACTCCATCTCAAAATGCAAAATAAAAAGGGTTGGGAGTGTAGCTCATAGTAGAGCACCCCTGGGCTCACCCCAGCACCCCCCACACACACACACACACAGAGGGCTTGCAGGTGTTGCTGAATGTAGGGGACAAAACTGCCTCCAACTGAGAACTGCGGATCTAATGATTCTCTGTAATTTTTTCCCCCTAGTAATTTGGTTTTAAGCTTCTTATTCCATGGTCTTACCTCAGAACTAAAGAATAAAGCTGACTTATCTGAAGAAGCCCAACCCTCAACTCCCATTTCCCTGCCCAGTTTAGAGAGCTCTCAAAAAAACCTGTTTTTCATCTGGACCCCTAAAGCCCAGTGGACAATCCAAGCCTGGACCAGACGCAGAGAGAAAAGGAGGCGCTGTGCTTCTGGGAATCTGACTTAGAGCCTGTCGTTGTCTGCCTCCTGCTCCTAACTCAATACCACCTCAGGTGCACCCTGGGCACCTTGTGTTTCTTCTGTGTGCGAGGCCTGCATGTGTATCCTAAGAGCACATTGGGGAGGAAAAGGTTGATCCCTGCCCTCACTCATCACAAAGGGCCCCGACCAACACTTCTGTAACAACAGGCAGGTTAACAGGAGAAAACAGAACAAGTGTATTTAATCAAAGGTTAAATGACATGGAATTTTCAGATTAAAGACTAGGAAAGCACCCATGTTTATACCAATCTTTGATAAAGAGTGGACGATCCCATAAAAATGTCATCAGACAAAAGATTGTGGTCTAATGCTAGTAGATAGAGTCTGGGGGACTAGGGAGACAGCCAGAGGTATCTTTCCAGATTCTCCCTGGTTCTTCTGTGCAGCAGAATGCAGACCCCCTCTGGAATAGGGGTCTTATGTCTTTTGTCTTTTGAAAGAGAATCTCACTATGTAGCCCAGGCCAGCCTCAAACTTGTAATCCTTCCACCTCAGCCTCCAAAGGGTTGGAGAGAATTTCTTAATGGCTAGCACTTACAGAGGAAGACAGAAAGAAAGCTTTGAATAGTGTAAAACTCATGTTGTATGACTTGCTTTTGGGAAAAGGAATTGGAGTTTCTGCGACCCACTTCAGAGAAGAGGAATTCTAGTTTGCGTAGCTTGCCTTGGGCGAGAGTGAGGGATAAAAGACAGGACAGAGGAAAACTGTTTCTGGAGCCTTTGGGGTGATGTTTTCTGAGCCCTAAGGAGAGAAGCAAATTATGGAGTGTTCACATGCTGAGGGAGATTGGAAAGGGGGCCTCTCATTTCTCTGGAACCCCTCTCTTGCCATTGTAGCCAAAGGATACATTCTCTCTGGGGTCCTCCTGTTTCAGCAGGCTAATTACATGCTTCTTTAATGAAAGGAAATCATTTTTCTACTAAGCTGGGAAACCCAAGTCCCTGGTGCCCCCTCGTTGTGGGTATCATGGCAAGGACAGGAAGGGAAGCAGCTGCTCCTCTTGGTGCCTCCCCCGCCCTCTCAGGGAGCTCTGAGCCGGGCCTGGACAGGCTGTGTCCTTCTGCCTGTGGAAGCCTCCAGACCTGCCACTGGGCACAGCTGGGATGTGGATACTTAGATGCCAAGCGATTAGGTATTGAATCCAGGGCCCCAGGAAGTTAAGTTGTTTATTCCCAGCCCCTCAGCTGCTGCCTGGGAGTGAGAGGGAGTGTGACTGTCCCCTACTCCTGCTGCGTACAGCTGCTGGGGACCCAGCCTGCTGCCTCAAGCTTGGGGCTGGGGGGCCCACAGTGGGGAGCAGGCGAGGTTGGCTGGAGTCCCAGGACCAGGCTGCAAGATCCCCTTCCCCACCTCCCTCAGTCAGCACGGTTGCTGGGAGATAGCTGTGGAAAAGACCCCCATGTGGGGTGGTAGGTGAGGGGGTGTGAGCAGCCGTTAGGGGACAGGAAACAGTGGGCAGCTGTTTCCCTAGAGAGGTTACTCATGCAGGATTCCAGGATGCAGGCACCTTTCCTCTTTCCACCACTGGGGAGAAACAGAGGGGAGAGAGAAGGAGGGAGAGGGAATCCCACTGAGGTCCAGGGTCTCTTCCCATCCTGCAGGAGAAGGGCCTGGCCCACTGCCAGCCAGGGCAGGGAGGGGCCAGGTGGGGCACAACTGCTCTGGCCTCTCTTACTTTAACTAGACCCCTAATCCTAGGCCACCCTGGAGGGTCTAAGTGCCTCCACCTCCCAATTCTCCTCTAGAAAACTAAAGTGAGGAGAAATCAGAAGAGTGAAGGTTAGCTTGAATTTAGAGTCCTTCGCTGACCATTTAGCAGCTTCTTCCCTAAGGAAGAACAGGACAGTAATTTGTTATGTGTCATATTCTTGCAGCTGGATTAAAGAAACAGAGAAAAAGGGGGCTGTGGATTTAGCTCAGCGGCATAAGCACCTGCCTTGCAAGCGTGTGGTCATGAGTTCGATCCCTGGTACCGATAAAAAAAAAAAAAAAGAAACAAGAAATAAGGAATGCAGTGGAGATTGTAAGCCCTTGAAATTGGGGAAACTGGTCCTCCTTTCACCTTTGTATGTGTATGAGTGTGTGTGTGCGCGCGTATGTGTGTGCGTGTGTGTGCATGTATGTGTGTGTGTGCGTATGTGTGTGTGCGTGTGTGTGTGCGTGTGTGTATGTATGTGTGTGTGCGTATGTGTGTGCGCGTATGTGTGTGCGCGTATGTGTGTGCGTGTGTGTGCATGTGTGTATGTGTGTGCGTGTGTGCGTGTGTGTGCGTGTGTGCATGTGTGTGTGTGCACGTGTGTGCGTGTGTGCGTAGTGCTGGGCTGGAACCCAGGATCTCACTATTCTAGGCAGGTAAGCGCTCTACCACTCAGCTACATCTCAACCCAATTTTTAAACTAGAATTTTTATTGAGATAATTGGAAATTCACATGCATTGAAATAATTGGACATTCCCATGGAATTATAAGCAAGAATACTGCACTGGGTCGCAGCTCTGCAGTAGAGCACTTGCCTAGCACGTGTGAAGCCCTGAGTTTGATCCCAAGCACTGCAGAAGAAGTGGGGAGGGGAAGAAAGAAGAAATACGACAGAGCGCTCCTTCGAACCCTTTGCCCATTTCCCTCCATGATAACATTCTGCAAAACCGCGGTGTTCTGTCACAGCCAGGATATTGCTACTGATGCAAGCCACCAATCCTACTCAGGCTTTCTGCTTCACTTGTGCCTGCGTATGTGTGTGTGTTTAGTTCTACACAGTTTTATCACCCACGCATGCTTAATATCCGTCATCTCAGTCTACATTCTAACCACTCCAGTGCTACCCCCATGCTGCCCTTTGGTGCTCAGACCCCTTCCTGTTCCTCTTCTCGTGCCTAATCCCCAACGACAGTGCTTCCATCCTCCATCTCTAACGCTTTATTTCAAGACACTGTCTAAAAAGATAGTATAGCATGCAACTATGGGGGCCACTTTCCTCACAGCACAGTCCCCCGCAGATCCCCCCAGGCAGCTGAATGCATCAGGAGTTCGTTCCTGAGCGTTTGACACTAACGGCCATGGGTGCAGAAACAGCCTTTGCTGTTAGAGGTGTGGGGCAAAGACGCGGTTACATGGTGCTGAGGACAGCAGGGAGTGACCTCCCACTGAGGATGAAGTGGGGCACAACGGTCACCATCATGCAGTGTCCACACCAGAACAAGGTCCCAGCTTGGTGCTTGCGGACAGAAGGATGCAAAGGGTGGAAGATAGAGCCAGGTTCCAGCTGCCCTGCTCCATGGAGACCTGGAACAAATGAATATTAGGGGTCTCAGAGCTCCGCCACTTTGGGGTCTTTGTGTCCGAGACTGGCAACAGGTCGCCAGCCACCATGGCCATGGTGAGGGTATGTCCCAGAAGAAATGGGCCTGAAGGCCTCTTCTGTTAGTAAACAGTTCACAGCTGGGGGCGGGGTGCATAACTCAGAGGTTCGATCCACAGAACCACAAAAATCAATAAGGAAATAGTTTATATACCTAAAAAGCAGTTGATAACTTTCCTGCTGAGTAATAATCTATAGCATGTTAGTACCAGGGCCTGTCTTACCCTTTAGCTGCTAAAGCACATTTGGGGTGTTTCCAGATTGGGAATAGACAAACAAGGCTGCTGTCTCCACATGTGGGCAGGCATCCCTGTGAGCAGTGGGGCGCCCTGGGTGTGGGTATCCAGCCCCAGTGGGGGAAAGGAGAGCAATAGAGGATGGTGGTCGCTACCACAAACAACAACCCAAAACTCAAGGCACCATGTGAAGATGGGATCAAACGACACACAGTCATCATGAGCATGGAGCCACTGAGACCACAGGGAACACATTTGTATCCAGGAAGTAAACGGCCAGGCTCAGTACACAGGTGAAAGAGGGACAGGTGTCAGCACAGGGCGGCGTGAGAAACGACTGCCAAGGGCCAGGGTGCCCAAGCAGCCCGCCAGGGGTACGATCAAACCCAGCCCCACCTGTGAGCTGTGGGTTCTTGGGGAGCCACCCAATCTTGCTGGGAGTCCATTCCCTGATCTGTAAAATGGAGGTAGTATCTTTTTCATAAGAATGGTAAGAAAAAAATAGTAAGAAAAAGAAAATAGTACATACAAGCCAGGTGTGCTGGCAACACCTGTGATCCCCGCATCCTGGGAGGCTGAGGCAGAAAGATTCCACATTTAAGCCCAGCCTGGGCACCTTAATGACATAGAGGCCCTGTCTTAAAATAAAAAAAAAGAAAAGGGTTGGGGATGTAGCTCAGTGCAAAGCTCGGTGCAGCTGAGTACAGTCCTCTTTTGTTCCCCAGCCACATACACACAGAACAAAGTATCAAATCTCTGACTTCCAGCAGCCCCTGAGTAAATGCTGGTTTCCTCCCTGTGTCCTCCCACTAAGGGGAACTGAGCGAGTCACAGACCCTGGGGCAGCTGAGCACAGACCTCAGGACAGGTGCTTGGTTTAGAAGAAGCCTGAGGAATCCAGGCTCAAGCAGCCTTGAGGACCCGCTAGGGAGGCTGACTGAGCCAGGCCCCGGAGGATTGGGACACAGGCCCCTGCCATGCTGAGGCCAATGCCTGTCCCCCAAGCTGAGCAGGACTTGCAAACAGGGGCTCAGGCCCAAGGGGTTAAGGGTGCCACTTGCCTGGGTTCTCCACACACTGTGCCTTCTTCCTGGAACATCAACTTCTTCTCGCTTTAGTGAAGTTTCATTCTGGACAGTGCCCCACCCCTCCAACGACTGCTGGGGTACTCTGGGCAGGAAGCTTCTCTCACCGAAGCATGAGGGAACCTTCCATCCAACCACCTCTCCCTCTACCCCAGACAGCCGAAGTGCCTCTATCACCTTCCAGAAAGTGTCCGGCCCCACACGGCCCCCAGCCCAGAGCTGCCTTTAATCTGACAAAGATGCTTAATCGTTTGATCCCATTGTGGGACAGTCTCCAGCTGCAGGCAGGCAGAAAGGGAGAAATAAAGCCTTCCTTTTCCTGCCCCATACCAGGATTGAACCCAGCTATGACACAGGCCTTTTTAATTTTTTTATTCTGGGACAGGACCTCACTAAATTTCTAAATTGCCCAAACTGGGCTCCATCTTTGTAATCCTCCTGCCTCAGCCTCCCAGTGAGCTGGGATTACAGGGATGCACCACCACACATAGCTGCTGCTCTCTGGCTTCTTTTGAACAAGAATCACCTCCCTTTGGGTGTCTCTGGTGTTCCTGGATCTCATCCCTTCTTCCTGCCTCCAGTGCCTCCCAGCTCCCAAAGTCCTTTAGGTCCCAGGAGCCTGTGGACTTCAAAGCCTGCGGTGAAGCCAGACATGGTGGCGCATGCCTTTAATCCCAGCACTCAGGAAGGAGGCTGAGGCAAGAGGATGGATGTAAACTTGAGGCCCACTTGGGCTACGAAATGAGTTCAAGGCCAGCCTGAACTGCACAGTGAAACCTTGTCTCAACAAGATACAAAATAAAATAAAATAAAATAAAATAAATAGAAAAAGTCAGTGGTGATGGTGCCGAAGGACACCAGCCCTGCCCTCCAGATGCCACATCTCCTGGTGCCCACTCGGCCGCTGGGCTGAGAGTGTGAGTGAAGAGAGAGGGGAAGGAGACAGGACTCCCCTTGGAGGGTCAGACCAAGCCCATCACAGGGAGCCCTCCCCAACACACAGCACCTTCCATGCCAGTCCATCGGTCATGGCACACCTCTGTTCCTCTCCAAATCCTTTCTCTTTCCTTGTGGTACTGGGGTTGAACCCAGAGCCTTGCACATGCCAGCCAAGTGCTCTACCACTGAGCTGCATCCCTTTCATTTAGCCATCTACTTCTCTACTTATTTTTGAGACAAGTTCACCCTAAGTTACACAGGCCAGCCTCCAACTTGTGACCCTCCTGCTTCAGCTTCCTCCAGAGTAGCTGTGATTGACAGGTGTGCACTGCCACATACACCTTGTCCCAAACCTCTGTGCCAACCACCATCATCCTTGTCACTGTCCTCATCATTTTCTCAGGTGTATTAATATTTCTCCCCGCCAAACTCATAACTTCCAAAGTAGTCTTTGAAACTGTAAATCGCATCCTGTCACACGTCTCCTTGTCCCTCTCCTCTGAGGTCCTCTGGTTGGGGGAGTGTGAGAGTCACATGATTCAGCTCATGTGATCTGGTTTCTTCTCATCCACTGCACCTTGCTGCCTCCCTCTCAGTCTGGCCTTCTTGCTCCTCGGCGCTCGCCCACCTTGCAGGCTGGTTCTGCCTCCTGTCTTCCTCCTGGTCCTCCTGGGCCAGGCCCGCCTGAGTTCCCTGGCTCAGCCAGAACACACCTTCTCAGAGGGTACTCACTCCTGACCCCATGCGATCCCTCTCACCTGTCATCTTCTATGACTTCTGTCACCAGTGAGTCTCCGTGATTTCCCGACTGGACTACATATTTGACAGTATGCAACAGGCCTGATGATCTATGCCTATCATCCCAGCACTCGGGAGGCTGAGGGAGGAGGATCGCTGAGTTCAAGGCCAGCCTGCGCTACACAGTGAGTCCAAGGCCAACCTGAGCTACATAGTGAGACTCTGTCTCCAAAAATAAACAAATAAAGGGCTGAGGGTGTGGTTCAGTGGCAGGGCAACCTGGGCTCCATCCCCATATGACCTAAATGGGGACCTCAACTGTTCTGTCCTCCTGTGTGTCCTTAGCACCTAGAGGGGCCATCCCTACTTCCTTTCATTGTGGGTAAGCAAACCCCTCTGCCATCGCAGTAGGACTGGGAAGGGCCCACGGTGTGGGCAGAGTCCTGGCCTCCAAGGCCAGGGAGCCAGGGCTGCATGCCAGCTGTGGCAGATGTTGGCCGTGCAACCCGACGGCTTGCTTTGCTTCTTTCAATTGAATGTTCCTTATCTGCAAAATAAGTGTTACGCTTGGCTCCGCCAGAGTGTGGCAAGGACCAGAAGCACAAAATAGACATGGAACAAGCACTGGTTTAAAAATAAGCCCCTCTGGTGATCCAGAGTGACAGAGAGCCCAGGTGCTGGCACACACTAATCCGTCTCCCTTCTCATCAGCGGTAATCGTGCTTTTCATTAAGACACAGGCTCCCTGACAGAGGGATAAACAAAACCACTGCCCGCCCCCAGCTGGGCTGCTGCTGGTTCTCACATAGTCCATGAAGGAGGAACGCTTTGCACATTTTTAAGGAGATGGAAAAAAAATCAAAAGAAGACTGGGCGGGGAGTGTATCTCAGTGATCGAGCACTTGCCTAGCACACACAGGAGCCTGGGCTCCATCCCAGGCACCACAAAACAGGACTGTCTTATGTCAGGTCTGGCGGCACACATCTACAGTCCTAGCATTCAGGAGGCTGAGGCAGGAGGATAGCCAAGAGTCTGAGGCCAACTTTGGCTACAACCTGAACTACATAGTAAATTCAAAGCCAACCTGAACTACATAGTAAGACCCTGTCTCAAAAAAACAAAAAACTGTTTTATGACACATGAAAAGGTGGCATATGCCTATAATCCCAGCCCTCTGTGAGGCTGAGGCAGGAGTATCAAAAATTTGAGCTCAGCCTGGGCAACTTGGTGATTTAGCAAGACCCTATCTTAACATTTTGAGAGTTTTAAACGTGATGAAGGATGTAGCTCCATGAGAAGGCCCAGCAGCAGCTGCCCCGCGTCCTCCTGCGGGCGGCGGTCTGCGAGCCCCCTCGCCAGGCCGGGAGGTTATTCTGGGGAAAACAGGAGAGCCCGTGGTTTCAGGGAGGTGGGAAGTCTGCACCTAACGACAGGCTTCTCTCTCCTAGGGGAGTTTATAATCACCCCGTGAGACAGAGGCCGGGCCCGCGACACTCAGCACTCAGGGAGCCCCAGCTATCGGGCCGAGCGGGGCTGTACGCGCATGCGCGGCCCACAGAGGGCTGGGATGGGGTTCAGACGCAAAAGCAGTGCTCTGTTCTGGAAAAAGCCACGGTGCTGGGGACGAATGCGACCCTGAAGGCAAGAGGGAACACTGGCCGCCATCCGAGGTGCAGAGGAGAGGAGGCCACGGTGCAGAACGCGATGCTTTGTAGCAAACCTGGCGTCAGAATATCTCCCTCCTCCCTCGTGCTTTCAAGGAGAAGTCTAGGGAGTTGGGGGTATCTGGAGCCAAGACCCCATCTCTCCCCTGTGCCCTCTAAGGAAGAAAAGGCCCCTTTCACCAAAGACTTCTCAGGAGCAGGAATAGAACATTGTCCTCTCTCACTGTCCCCTTGGGTCACCTTCCTGAGAATTAGCGCTAGTCAGGAGACTAGAGGGCAAAGCCAGGCTCCAACACTAGGGCTTACTGCTTCTGCAGCTGCCTCCCGCTTGGTGAGGCCGTGCACCCCTGTAATCCCAGCATTCGCAAAGCTGAGGCAGAAGGATTTCTCTGAGTTCCAGGACAGCCTGGGTTACATAGTGTATTTCAGGTCAGCCTGAACTACACAGTGAGACCCTGTCTCACACAAAACAACAAAACAAAACAAAACACCTGTCTCCCAAAGTTACAGGAAGAAAAGCCCAGTAAGGAATATTCATGGGAATGAGCTGTGACTCTGTACCCATGAGTGTACAAAGCACACCCACCTAAGACATAAATGGTGACACTGGCCCCAGTGACTTGCAGATAACCTAAGCGCAGCATGCCCCATACAGGGCTAGGACCGGTATCTGTCATCAAGAGGCTTTGGTGTCCCCCCCCCATGCACCATGCCTTCCAGTAATGAGAGACAGGCAATGTCACACAGACACTCAGCTCACCCCTGTCGGCCCCCTGTGTCTGTGGTCTGAGCTCTGGATGAGACCCAGCTTTCCTGTTTCAGCCCTGACCAACTGTTAGACTGAGATAGCGGCTTCCCACAGGCCACCTGCTCCAGCTTTGCACCGATGGATAGGTGGGGGGGGGTGGTGCATAGGCTTCAGGTTCGATCCTCAGGAGAGGTTGGGGACCCCTGGGGAGCTGAATGTAAGGACCCTAAATTCTAGTCCAGACCCGCAAACCGTGTGATCATGCAACTTTCTATTACTGCATCCCCCTCTTCCAAAAAACAGTGGATGCCTTTCTCTCTCCATGCAGTGTGTGGGGCTCAGGCAGGTGCTAGCACACAGAGCGTTGTTGTCTCACACCCAGGACTGCTCAGGTGATAGAATGTGCATAGACTCAGACCTGCAGAATGACGCGGACAGAGGCAGGCCATGGGCCCTAGTGATGGAAGGGATGGGGAACAGAGGGGAGAAAGGGGATGGGAAGATGGGAGAGATAATTACTGGGGCTCCCTGTGGATCACTAAGTCTTCTCTGAGTCACCCACAGCCCAGTCCCATCCTGCAGAAGAAGCGACCTGAGGCTTCTGAAGCCAAGTTGGGTCTTGTGTTTGTGTGTGTGTGTGTGTGTGTGAGTGTGTGTGTGTGTGCGTGTGTGTGTAGAATTCACAGCTGGGAAGGCCGGTCTGGCCCATTGGCTTGAGTCAACCTCGCCATAGAGTTCTTCAGTACCTGTCCTGAGTGTAGGCAGGAGACTGAGATGGAGCAGAAGAGCCAGCAGTGGGGGAGGAGTGGGAGACAGGAAGTATCTCCAGGTGCCTGATTCGAGAGAGTGGCAGCTTCCCAGCCGGCCACATGGTTCTGTTCTGCAAGTTAGAAGAAGCAGATGTGGCCCCATCCCTGCCTACTTGTTCTGTGATGTGAAGACCAGGTTCGAATGCTCAAGGTGGACCTGGGAGGGACTTGGCAATGAACTCATTCTTTCATTAGCTAATTAATGAAAGGAGAAAACAAAACAAAACAAGCAAAAGTACTAGGGGTGGGGAAAAAGAAGAAATGATTGTGGGAAAAGTCAGGTGTGGTGGCACACACCTGTGATCTCAGTACTCTGAGAGGCTGAGGCAGGAGGATTGTAAATTTAAGCCCAGTGTGGGCAGTTTGGGTGACTTTTCACCTGCTGGAGGGTGCAGAACACCTGCTGGAGGGTGCCTTGTGGAGAGCAGGTGACAGGTGGGTGTTCTGACATCTCTTCATGTCTCACCAGACAAAGGAGGCTGCTTGTAAAACCCTACCCCTCCCTACCTTTTTCCTGGCCCTGGTGCCCAGGAGCAGGGCCCTACTTCCCCAGAGCTTTCCAGTCTAGGGCAGAAAGCTTCTCAGACCTCGGACCCAGGCCACCGCCACTCCTTCTTGGACAGTTGGTGTTGGACTGTGCAAAAGTCATGTGCTATCCTGGGGCGAGAGGTTAGTTCACAATCTAGCTATTCATTAGTAGCTTGCTTATTACCTTGAGTGTTGCATCAGGACCGTGAGAATGGCTTTATAGCCACTTAAATTGGTATCAGCCCTGCTCCATCCTAAGGTGCACACTCTCAGGTCCATCCAAGAGCAGCACCTCACCCTATTGCCCACATTTGCATCTCTTCTTCCGAAATGGAAAAAGCTGCTCACCAGTAGGGATCCTTAACATCACTGGACCCCCAAGACAGGGCCTGCCCTAGGCTACCTCCCACCTGTTACCCCTGGGCTGCGCTGCACCAGACTCAGGAGATGGTAGCGATCTAGCTATAGCTTGCCTCTGGAAAGTCCCTCCTGCCATCTGACTCTGCTCCCTCTCGCAGTGGTTCCAGCGTTCCCCTCTTATTTGGCTCTCCTTGTCACACTGGTTGGGTAAATAACATGGTGGGAACCCTCAATGGTGGGACCACAAGACTCTTCCTTCTTTTATTCTTGCAAGTTTGCCCTCCAGGGGTCACTGGGAGTGAGAACCTTGGGGCCTCTTGTTAGGTACTCCTGCTCCTTCCCTGGAGGGAAAGGCCCCTCTGTCTAACCCATCTGAAGATGGGAGTTGCTGCTGGCAGCCAGGCCCAGTTCCCTGCGAACTCCCAGCCTCCTGGCTGGGCTGTATCTGGGCCTGCGGCTGCCTGGACACATGCTGAGGGACAGACTGACTTACTGCAGGCAGGGGTTTCCTCGTGCCCGCAGGGAGAGCCCAGGGCTCTCTGCACACACAGGCCAGGCCACAGCTCTCACTGTCTTCCACCCTGCCCCCTGGTCAGTCAGTACTTGGTCTCAGCCTCCACCTCCCTCCCCTCCAGGAACTGGTGAGAATCCAGCCAGGGGTCTCTAGAAGCTCTGAAGCAGCAGCTCTTAGCCACCAACATGCCGGCCTCTGTATCACAGCTCGCAATTCTCTTTCCAGTTTCGGGAACTGAGCTCAAGGCTTTGTGCATGCCAGCAAGTGCTCTGCTACTGAGCTACACACCCAGCCCTAAAACCGTTGCTCCGATCCAAGCTGTCCCTACCCTGCCCAGGTCCCCTGATTTTATCCCAGTTACCTTCAAACTTCACAGTCTTTTTCCCCACTACTGGGGACAGAACCCAGGGTTTTCACACTGAACTGTAGCCCCAGCCCTTCTTTATTTACTAATTTTTATTTTGAGAAGGAGTCTCACTCAGTCAACAAATGGCCTGGTCTGGGCCCCAAACTTGTGATCCTCCTGCCTCAGCCTCCCAGAACGCTGGAATGACAGGCATGTACTACCATTCCCAGCCCAGCCCTGAGATCTTTGGACTTGCTCACTTGTTGCTATACATTGGGATTCCATTCAGATACCAAACAACTCAAGGGGTCTCAGAGCCCCTTTTGCAAATATTTATGCAGTAGCCTGAATTCTTCCCCAAAAAGCTTTCTCCATTAAAAGAGAATAATCCTAGCACCGAGCCTGATTTGCACTCCTTATTTAATAAATGTTTGTTGGATGACAAATGACTCAGAGCAAGTGGCCTTGAGTCTGCTGCATTCCAGAGCCCACACTTTCACTGCCACCACTGTCACACCAAGCCCCAGGAGACTGGCTGATTAGAGAATTCTGTGGGGCTGTCCCCTACGGCTGACTCTCCGTAGCTCTCCCCCTTGCAGTAGGGAGCCCCCCAGGCGGTCTGGGCTGCAGTGGACAGATGGGTGTTCACACTGTCACCTCTGCCCAGCCATCAGGTGTCCCAGGTCATGTGCTTTCCCACCTGGGGACTCACGGATTCACCGGAGGGCGTCTGGCTCACTGCTGAAACCCCTGAAGAAGGAGACACACACATTCATTAGCTTTTATGCCTCTGTCTCACAGCCTTGAAAGAGTCCCATCAAGCACCTAGCCCCAGTCCTAATTGGTCCTGTTACTTGGGTTTCTGAAAAAATAACAAAGAGAGGGAGTGAGAGGAAAAGGGAGAAAGCAGGGGTGGGAGGGAGAGGGAGAGGGCTGGGCTGGGAGTGTGGCTGGTTTTGTAGAAGGATTACCTAGCAGGCAGGAGGCCCTGAATTCCATCCCCAGCACCACACACACAAAAACAAAAACCCGGAGTGCTGCAGACTCCATTTGTAGGGCTGCCTGCACCTGAGCAATCTGCTGATGCCCCTAAAACAGGAGGAGCTCAGAGACCCAGCTTTGGCTCCTGAGAGTAGATGGGAGCAGGTGGCTCAAACCTCAACACTGAAAGGGCTGAGTGCCCACAGACAGCCATGTGTGACTTACCCTAGGTGAGCTCACTCTCTTCTTTCCTGCCTGCAGAGACCTCTTCTTCCACACCTGCTAGAGGATCCCACAGCCACCCCAACACTGATATTTTTGCTCTCCGAGGCCATTTCTTTTCCACCTTGACTTTGTCCTTAGAAAAGCCTTCTCTCTTTTGAGACAGGGTCTCTATTGTAGCCCAGGCTGGCCTTGAACTCACTATGTAGCCCAGGCTGCCCTCAGACTCGAGGAGATCCTCCTGACTCAGCCTCTGGAGTACTGGGATTACAAGTGTGTGCCACCATGCTTGGCTTCCCGGAAAGTTCTCTTTATAAAAGGATTTTTGTAGTCTCAGGGAAGCCACCTGCAGAGAGTATCCTTGAAGACTATGTTTGTAGTTGTTTTTAAATCTTTCCTGCTTGCCCCCCACAATAAGAGAGTTCTCAGCTGTGTGGTACAAGGTTCATTTGTGGGTGATTTGAAGACACCTCCCCACCCCCCCACCCCCGTCCCTAATAGCAGTCATTAGGTGCACTGCCCTCAAAAACCAGAGGCCACAGTCATTCCCAAGCTTTGGGGTTTTTTGAGGGAAGATGAAATCTCCAGTTCTGCTTTCAGTGGTTTCCATCTTCTCCTCTTCTGTTCCCATAAAATATCTTAAGCCTTGGAGTGCATGCACTGGTGAAATAAGGAGGGTTTTTTTTAATTTTAATTTTTTTTGAGATAGGGTCTCACCAAATTGCCCAGGTTGGCCTCAAACTCGGAATCACCCTGCCTCAGCCTCAAAAGTCATGTGGTTGCAGGCACACGCCTCAGTGCTCAGCTGTTTTTCACTCTCATCGAGCTCTGCTCTGTCTTGCTTTTTGATCTAAACCATCCCAGCCCTTTAGAGTGAGAGGCTTCAGCTGGACCTGCTTTTCTGTTCCTGAACTCCCCCACCCCTCGCCCCATAGACAGACACGGCCATGGAGTCCACGAGGGGTGGGGGCAGCTACAGTGGTGATGGTTTATTCCTTTCTATTCCTCCTTCCTTCATTTCTTTTCATTCTTGTCCTTTAAAAATATAATATTCACTGATGCTTTTCTATTTACAAAAGTTATTTATTTGGTACCAGGAATTGAACTCAGGACCTTGCGTTTGCCAGGCAGACGTTGTGTCACTGAGCCACTATCTCCAGCCCCCACAAAAAGCAATTTATGATCCACATAGAAAACTTGGAGATACTGAAAAGGCCTCCGAGCCTCCACTCAAAATCAAAGTCATCCTTCCTATTAAAAAAATAATTGAGTCACCACTGGGCATGGTGGCACATATCTGTAATCTCAGCACTTGGGAAGCTGAGGCAGACACATATCTGTGAGTTCAAGACCAGCCCTAACTACATAGTAAGAATCTGTCTCAAAACACACACACACACACACAAAACCAACAACAACAACAAAAATTCCCACCCTTTGGCTATGGCTTCCTTATCATTTCTGCTCTGTAGATATATACCTACTTTAAATTTTTTATTTTAGAATAACTTTAGATTGCAAAGATAATACTGAATTCCTGTATAAACTGTGACCAGTTTTCCCTGAGGTTGACACCTGACATGACGTAGCAGGATGATCACACTGAGAAAGTAATACCGGTAGAGTGCTATCTACTAAACTCTGGGGATTCCAATTTTTCCACTAGTTCCATTTTTCTGTTTCAAGATCCAGTCATATTACATGAGTATATCTGTAATTTTTTTAAAAAGTATATCCCACTGTGTACAGTTTTGTAGGCATTTCAGAGGCATTTCTCCAGCGAATTAAAATCCTTCTATGTCTGTCTGTCTGTGTGCTGGGAGTTGAGCGCAGGACTTCAAGCATGCTAAGCACACGATTCCAGGGAGCTACGTCCATGGCTCCATGCTTTTTTTTTTTTTTTGCTTGTACTGGGGCTTGAACCCAGGGCCTTGGCACTGAGCTACATCCCTGGTCCTTTGTTTATTTTTTATTTTAAGAGCAGGTCTCACTAGCTAAGTTTCCCTGGAATTTAAAGGCTGGGCTGGAACTTGCTTTCCTTTTCCCTCAGCTCCCCAGAGTGCTGGCATTATAGGAGGGCACACCATGCCTGCTCCTGGGCCATCCTTTTTAATAGCAGCATAGCATTCCATTGCGTGGAACTGCATCATTTGCTCAGCCAATGGCTCATTCTATACCTAAATCACACAGGTACACACCTGAAATGCCAGCACTCTTGGAGGCTGAGGCAAGAGGATCAAGAGCCCAAGACCAGCCTGGACAACTAAGTAATTCAGCAAGACACTGTCTCAAAATAAGAAATTAAAACAGGGCAGGAGATAGAGCTCTGTGCAAGCGCACTGGGTTTTAAACTATCTTTTCACTATTATACAGATGAGATGGACATATTATCTCTGATTATATTGCTACAAAAGAAATTCTAGAAGTGGAATTACTTTGCTCAGGGGACCCATCCCTCCTCTCCCCAAGCCCACGGGTAAGGGATTTGGCTCTGTAGGTGGCCCTGATGCCCCTCACCCTGAGCCGGGAGGAGGGGATGAGAAATCTCCGGGTAAACTGCCAGCCCTCCAGGCTGGGGATGGTGAGGAAAGACGTGAGCACCGGGGACTTCAGGTCCTTTGTGGCTTCTCAGCCTTCAAGAGACCAACCCACCCCCCTCCCCGTGGGTATTTTATCTCTGCAGGAGGAGGAAGATGCTTCAGGGCCTGGGGTAATGGGGACAGGCTGTGGGTGGGGGCAGGGCAGCACTGCTAATGCCTTTTGCCAGCATCTTTGGTTTCTCCAACGTCCAGCCAGACTATTAGCAGTTCCCCAAGGATGACCTTGCTCCTCACGTCATCCTCATTTCCTATAAATGGGAAGCGGCTAGGGAGTAGGGGTGTGTGTATGTGTGCGCGCCTGCCTGTGTGCGCGCGCGCGCGCGCGCGTGCTGGGGGAGGGGAAGGGAGGATAGGAACGTGGTGGTTTTCCTACCGCTGACTTGTTAAAATGCTAAGTTGTTATTTGTCCAGAAGGACAGGGCGTCTTGGGGGAGTCA
Organism: Hydrochoerus hydrochaeris; assembly: GCA_004027455.1. Classification (NCBI taxonomy): domain Eukaryota; kingdom Metazoa; phylum Chordata; class Mammalia; order Rodentia; family Hydrochaeridae; genus Hydrochoerus; species Hydrochoerus hydrochaeris. Next base: position 309,382 of record PVLA01000768.1, read on the forward strand.
TATGCGTGTCACAACTTTCTCCGAGACCCTGAAATCGCTGGCCAGGCAGGATGAGGGATAACTCCCTCTGCCTTGTTTCTGGAGCATTTGTGTGGTTGGGGTTTGGGGTCAATGCCTCTGTTTTGTTTTTTGTTGTTGTTTAATCTGAAAAAAGGTACCCATCTTGGGTTGTCCTAATTACTGAGTGGGCTACAGTAATACATGAGAAGCCCCTAGATACAATGCCAGACACAATCAGTAACGGTTAAGGATCATGATGATGATGATGGGGGGGGGGTGTTCAGGACAGAGGATTCCACAGCACCAAGTGCTGGGTGGGGCTGTGCATCCACCTGGCTTGGAAAGGAAGAGTCATTTTCTCTGGGGAGGGTGACTGTTGCTGCAGGCCATTGGGTGGGGTCCAGGATCTCATGACATACTCTCTGGAGCCTGCTTCCTCTTTTCTGTCATGAAGCACATAGACCCCCGGCAAGAAGTGGGGTGCAGGCGAGGGCGAGGAGGACACCCTGTTGTTTGAGGGGGCACCACTGGCTCCAACTCCCAGTGTTCCTTCCCAAGCCTGGAAAATACCAACGTCCACTCTGTGTTCTGTAATTTTCCAGCCAACCTGGAATTCCCCAACTCCTGCCCTTTCTCCTCAGGTAGAAAGGATATGGGTTCAGATACCCAGGACTCCACCTGGTGTCTCTGTGCTGCCGCAAGACTGGGACACCAGGTTCTTCCGTGGAGGTTTGGGCTCCCAGGCAGGCCATCCTGAGACAGTTTTCAAGTTTAACTTGTTTAGTGACTCAGAATATAGATTCTTGACTTCACTCTCTCCTGCACTGACCACCAGGGCCTCTAACTCCTCTCTTCCTTGCCTCCCCGCTGGCCCTGGGCACTTCTGGGGATCATGGGGCCAACTGTCATTCTCACCCAGGTCCAGAAAGTGGAAAGGACTTGGCCTGTGTCATATAGCCGGAGACACGTCAGCACTAGAACCCATGGCCCCAGTGCTCAGTCCAGACCTGGGGATAAAGAAGTCCTCTTCGAGACATCTTGCTGGGATCCTGCAGCGCAGACTGGATCCAGGACCTAACCCCCATACCCAAATCCATCCATGCACAAGTCCCTTATTTAAAATGGCATAGTGTTTGCATATCATTCTACACCTGCAAACTTTAAATCATCCTAGATTACTTGTAATACCTAATATGATGTAAAGGCTGTGTAAACAGTTGTTATACTGTATTGTTTAGGGAGCGACACAAAAAGTTTGTACATGTTCATACAGAGGCAAGCAAAACCACCCTAGGCTTCCAAAACACACGGTACTTACGCAGCGGCAGCAACATAGAATTTTCCTCCTAACGCTGTTGTGGCTGCTTGCACAGACCAGGCACTGTGCCCTCAGACGCGGCAGCACTGTGGTATTCAAGTCAGCAATCTGCTTCATTTGGATTTTTCTCCACCCTAATAAAAGTCCACGGGAGAAAGCCACAAAGTGCTCCCACCACACTACTCCAGCCGTCTGCTCCTCCTTGAGTTACATGCCTGTCACAGGTAACTGTTGGGACCAGGGTCAATGGCAGAGGCAGGAAACATCTTTTGGGTAACTCAACACCCCTTCTTTCCCATATACACCCTCAAGGAGAAAAAAAATTGGAGTTTGGCTTCAAACTGCAGAAAGAGGGACTGGGTTAGCTCTGTGTCGAAAAAGAGCAAGCAGTAGGGAGGGTAACCAACCGGGAAAAATATGACTGTTCCTTCCCTCGAAGGGACAGTCTTGCGCGGGGTGTGTGTGTGTGTGTGCGTGTGTGTGTGTGCGCGCGCGCGTGCGCGCGCATGGAGCTGTGCCTGGAGAGAGCACCGGCCAGAGTGGCCGGCTCGCTGGAGCTGGCAGGGGTCGCAGACCGGCAGATCGGCGAGGGGAGGGGACGGGAAGGGAGAGGAGGTGTCCCGTGGAGCGGGGTAGCTTCTACCTAAATGTTTTGGTGGTAGTGGCAGAAGGGGCGGTGCAAGGCTAGGTAATGATAGGGCAGCCCAGGAGCCACGCGGGGGCTGCGCGCTGCGGCCGCGGCTACAAAGACAGCTTCGCGACCTCCCGCTTTCTTCCCTCGGGTACCAGCCCCACCCCTCCACCCTCTTCGCAACACCCCCCTACCTCCGTCCCGCCTCGCCCCGCCTCCCTCCTGCAGCCCCAGCGCGCATGCTCTCTTTCCCCCCCGCCGAGTAACCTGGAGATTTAAAAGCCACCGACTGGCGCGCGAGGGGGCGACGCCGTGGGGGGACGAGCTCTCGAACGCCAGCCAGGGTGACAGCCGCACGCTTCGGCCAGGTAAGCGCGCTCCCCTTGCCCTCCCTGGGGACGGGGTCTTGGCTCGGGGGCAGGAGGGCGTGCGCCGGGCGCAGCGGTGCGGAGTGCTGGGCGCTCCGCGGGATGGGGCCGCGTCGTGGGGTCCCAGACTGAGCACGTCAACCCCCCGCGGGTCCTGGAACGGCGCGCGAGGCCGAGGGCGCCCCGAGGCGCGGTCTCCGCTCCGTCGCGGGCGGGTTCCGAGTGCGGGACGCCGGCTCTTGTCCTCGCTCGGCTGCGCTTTCTTCCGTGGAGCGCGGGCCGCGCTGTGCTGGGGCGCCCGGGAGCTCGGGGGTCCCGCGGCGGGTGGGCGGGGAGCGGTCCCTCCCCGGAGCCCCGGGCCAGGCCGGCGGCGGGCAGACGGGCCGCCTGCTCCTTTTGCAGCCTCCCGCGTCTGAGTTTTCTTTGGAAAGTTGCATTTATTTTCTTCCCTTGTCTGGGCTTCGCCGGAAAGGGGCTGGATGAGTCATCGCGGCGCACACGATCGGGTATTCGGGGAGCCGGGCAAGGGGACGCCGCGGGTGCGCGGGGTCCGCCAGCTTTCGAGGGGAAGAGCGAGGGAGCAATCGGGAAGGAAAGGGGACAGAGCTTTTTTGGACATTATTCGTAGGACGAGACTCTGACAGAGTGGGCACTGGGGGATATGTGTGTTCCCGTGGCCCCTCCAAGCTCGAGTTCTCTGACTGCAGACAGGTGTGAGGGCGACCTGGGCGTCCCCCGCAGTCTCTCAGCTGTAGGCGCAGGCACAGGCTGGCCGCTGGAGAAGCCCCAGGTACCCGCTGGCGCAAACCTTCCTAGTCACCTATTGCCTCAGGCGACGGAGGTCCCGGAGTTGCTCTCACCCTTGACCACCAAATCAGTCTCTTCCTTCCCGATTCACTTTCCAGACCTATTCAGCCTTTTTCCCTGGCCAAGGGCCTTCCCTGGTGCTTCTTCTTTCCCCAGGGGCCAGAGTTGTGAGTGGGGAGGGGTTTGGCATGGTGGGCACCTCAGGGGCAAGGGAGACTTGCCCTTGTGCTGTTACCCAGACCCAGCTTCAGCAGAGCCCAGCTGCTGCCTTGCTGCCTGTAGCCCATCATGACCCTTCCGGGGCTCCTGGGAGCTTTGGTCAGGGTTAGGAGAAAGCCCTAGGGCTTCTAGTCCCCTTCCCTAGAGCCTTTAACAGATCTTAGAGTATGGGCAACCTTGATGTGGGGGACAGGCTGGCAGATGGAGCAGCAGAGGCGTGCAAGAAGCTACAAGCTGGATGGCGAGCCTGAGGAGCCCTAGGGCAGTGACGGCGAGGCTTTTGGAGCTGTCAGTAATACAAACAACCGTCTGCAGCATGCGTGCCATAGGTTCGCCGCCACTGTCCAAGGGCATAAATGGGGCACAATTCGAGGTCGCAGGTAGGATCAGTTCATCCTCTCTTTATCTCCTTGCCCATGTCTGACCTACAGCCAGGACTCTGTTCTAAAAGTGCCTAGAAATGAAGCTTGAGTCAGCCGGATGAGCCTAAAGGTAAAAATACAGCGGTGGATGAATGCACAGCTGTGGAGATACAGGCCAGGTTTAGTGAGTCTGTGCCAGGGCAAATTTCCTGTGCTCTCATGGAGTGAGTTCTCCAGCCCTTCCCCAGCTACAGCGAACCCTCTGGGAGGAAGAGCTGGTCAGTGAGCCTGTGTGGTCCACCCTACCTCTGTCCAGCCACTGGGTGGTGGAGAGATGGTATGCAGGTCCTAAGGGAGCTCTCAGCCTGCTCAGGGTCTGGACAGAGAGGCAGAAAGGCAGCGAGAGATTGTCAGAGGTCTCTGGAAGTGAGGTGAACTTTAAGTACTACTCTCTGGACCATTAGGACCTGACAACACATTATGGATAATGTGTCCGGCTCTCAGAAAGATGGGTTTATTTATTGTCTCCTCCACCAGCTTGGCAAGTTGCTTAACCTCTTCTAAACCCCCCATCCCTGGCTGTGAAATGGAGATGATGGTAATAACAATGATCATATCTACTGTGTAGCTTTGTTATTTGTTAAATTGTGACACATATAAGTCATATTCATAAACATATAACTAAAGTAAAACTTACAACTTTATTAACTAATTCATATAGAACACTTAACCATATGCCTGAAATGTAGGACATGCTCAATACATACAGTTAATATAGTATTAACTGTATTATGCATTTTGTTTGTTTTTGTTTTTTGAGACGGTATGGAGTTAAGGCTGGGCTTGAACTGTCCAGCCGCAGCGACCTGAGTGCTTGGGTTAGTGGCATGTGCCACCATGGCGGGCAGTATTAGCTGTATTAGATCTCTCAGCTGTGATGGAATGCACAGTAGCACCCAACCTGAGACTATTCTGGGGCCCTCCTCTTAAAAAAAAAATCCTGCCCTAGACCTCTCGAATCCGTTTTGTCTTGTGGAAGTTTTGTGGCCTCTCTAGGTTCCAACTTTTTTCTCTGTAAAATGAGGAAACTAGTACCTACCTCCCAGTATTTTGAGGATTAAATAAGCTGATGTAGGTAAACCTCTGAGCAGCTGCTTGTAAAAAGAGCTTGATAAATGTCAGCTGCTGTTATTTGGTGACCAGGAAGGCCATCATTGTGGTTTAACTTAGAAAGCAGTTCCTTCACAGAGGATCACGCCACATGTAACCACATGTAAGCTCTGAGTGACCCCCACAGTGGAACTATGGTCCAGTGTGAAGAGTACCCTAGGACTGGACATCTGACTCTCCCCTGTCCCTGTCACTACTACGTGACCTGCTTTGTTTTGTAGTTAGTCTGAAAGCAGCTGCCCTGCTTACCTAGCAGGGGTGAACGCTGCAGTTTGGGGGTGGAGGAGCTGATGGAGAGGTACAGCAAGTCTCCACCTGGAAGGTGAAGAAGCTTCTATGTGGACTGGTTACTCGGAGTTATTTTTAGGAAAACTGTCTAGGGAGAGTGCCCTGAAGTGGGGCCCCTGCTCTGTCCTTCCTCTCCAGTCTGTGGGCTCTTTTGAGCTGCTCTTGGGTTCTGGAGTGGAAAAACCCAGCCTCCCTTTCTTTGGCCAGTCAGTAGCTCAGCCGCTGGACAGCAAGGGTGAAGACTGGGTCAGCTGGTACCAGGCCCAGTGTCTCAAACGCTGATGCCATTTGACTCCCAGCAACAGCACTAGAGTGTTGGGCTTTGTTCAGTGTATTGAGTGTCCCTGCTTGGGCAGCAGGGACTGGTGACAGCCATCATGGGATGGTCCTGATCTCTGGCCAGAACTTCCTGTTTAATCTCTTTTTCTACTGTGTGGCTTGTTTCCTCTCCCATAGGAGAGGTCTGCAGTTTGCCACCAACTCTGAATGACAGTGGGGTGTCTGGCTTTGGAATGGACCCATCCCCTTGTTGTCTTTGGTTTCTTTGTCTGTAAAATGGACATGTTACTCACCTAGCAAGGTTATGTTGTGAATCAAATGAGATGTGTATATTAGCACAGTGCCTATTCTGACCAGGTATTTGATGGCTGTTTGCTCCCCTTCCCTTCTTTGTTAATTCTGGATGCTGGATGCCACCCTCTCTAGGGGGCTGGGACAAGCCAAGCAGAAGTGGATTGGAGGCCAGTTCCTGCTTTCAGTCCCCCCATTCACCAGATCTAGGCCAGACATTGCCCAGCCCTTGGGAGCAGCCACCCACAGCAGCAGCTTCTCTGTCCCCAGTGTGTACGCTGTCAGCCTTCTGCCCCCCAAATTCTCTAATCACAAGTGTACTTTGAGCTGGCAAACAATGGAAATAAGTCGGGAGCACCTGGGCCATTTTTAGGGCTGCGGCAGTGTGGACTTCCGCTCTGGCCTGTGTCGCTGGAGAAAGCTGAGTACCTGGATGCCTCAAGTGTGGCCTTGTCTGTGGGGCTTCTGGTTCGGTCCTACCCATCGGCCTGCTATTGAGTATCCCATCTCCTGGGGGCTGGGCAGGGCCTGTGCCTTCTGCTTTCCAGGAGCCAAAAGGCCAGTCAGTGAGAAGGTGGTCGGGAAGGGTGACAAAACAGAGACTGGAGGGCCATGCACGGTATCCAGCCCTGACTGTACCTGGCTCATGCAGTAGAGATTTGGGGGAGAAAGAAATATGAACTTGACTCCCTGGGTTCCACAGAGCCGTAGAAGAGGTGCAAGACTTGAGCTGGCCTCAGGTTTGAGAGAGTGGCTATTCAGGACAGGGAAGTGACCAGGGCAGGTGATCCCTTAGGAAGCAAAAATCATCCCAGGAGATGAGTCCCCCCATCCTGGGTTCAGGAAGGCATGAGGATTCATCTAGGACACACAAGCCCAGCTAGACCTGAGAGAAGAACCCAGACCTATGGTTTTGGATCCCATATTCTTCTGGCACACCTGACTGGGGAGGGGCCGAAAGGAGGGTAGGTAACATGGAAATCCCAGCCTCCTCTGTTTTATGGACATCAGTCCTTTCCTTCTTACTCCTTACCTGCATATATCTCAGGGTTCTCCAGCATGTCCAGGAAGCCCTGATCATATTCCTACCGGAAGTCCCTGACTCCGTGGACGTGGATCTGAGCGCCTTCATGACCTCCTGGCACACTGATTGCATGTGCTGCATTTTCTCTGTTCTGCTAAGGGGAGCTGCAGCCAGTTATTTCTGTGTGACCAGCATCTTCTCAGTAGGCTTGCACATAATTGGGGCTCAGGGAAGGGAGCGGGGGGGGGGGGGGGGGTTGGCGGTGCTCTTGGGTATTCCTTTAGGCGAGGCTGGTTCACATATTGAGTTGCTTCTTCCAAGGGTGGGTCAGCTCCAGCTCCTTAATGGAGTCTTTGTGGAATGGACTGTAACCTTGTTCAACAGGAAGTGACCGCTTTTTTTTTTTTTGAGTGACACTTCCAAAGAACTGACCTGGACCTCTGATTAGAGATGACGCTGGTCAGACACTTGAGGATGTCAGGGCTGATAAAAGTCCCAGAGGTCATCACATTTGCAGCCCTGGAGGTGGAGCTTGCAGAGCTGGGGCCAAGCACCCAGTCTGGCCATCCACTGTGAGCACTGCTGGCTGTGGTTTGCCCCACATGCACAAGCCCTTGGCGTCTCTCCCGTGTACCTTCCGTCCTGAGGGAGGCTGGCTGAGGAGAGGATCAAGGTTGGCTGCGCATGGGTGGGGAGAACTGACCAGTCTAGCCAGGTGACTGACTAGGGTCAAGTTCACCAGGAGGAAGGCCACTCAAGTTTCACTCTGCAGGGGCTGCAGGAAGAGGTGGGAGGAGGTGGGGGGAACTTCCCAGTTGCCTGGAGTCTGAGTCCAGCTCCCCCTTTTCCCTTCATGGTCCCTCCCTGCCCCCCACAAGAACACAGGATTTTTTTGATACTCTGAATTTATTGTGACTCAAGGAGAGAAAGAATTTAGTTACTAATTTCTGCCAGGAACAGAGTCCAGTTCTGGGAGGGAGCAGGAAAGAGGGCAGTTCTGTCCCCACACATCCTGCTCACTGGCTCGGTGTCAGGTGATCCTTGGCACTCCGTGGTCCTGGATGGGGAGGTGCAGCTGGGGAGCTCTTCTGCACCAGATTCCACCTGGTCCTCATTGGTGAGCCACCCGGAAACCCCTCTCTGTGCCTCAAGGCTTGTCTGAGGGCTCTCAACAGGCACCTGTGCACAGAGCGCACCTTACCTGAGGGACCTCAGACCAGCTCTCATCTTACATGTGTGGAAACTGGGTCTCAGGGGGTTAAATGGCTTGTCCAAGCCACACAGCTCTAGGTGTTGCTGAAGCACAAGTAGACACTCCCCACCCCCCTCCCAGTTTGAAATGCATTCTAGAATTTTCAAATAGTTCCAAATTTTCTGTTATTTGTGCAACCTTGGGTATGCTAACTAAGTTCCTTGAGATGGAAATTTTCATCCTTGTGAAGAAGAAATGTTGAATATCTACTTTGTAGACAGTGTGCACTGTGTGAATTATTAGAAAGTACTGAGCTCCTAACATGGGCTACATAATTCCTGCACAGTCACCCAGTAGGGCCACTGTCCTCGTGGGTGGGAACCACTCTGTCTTATACGGGGGGCGGGTATCTACCCCCCCAAGCCTTCCCACTCCTGGCAGGCCTGTGGCAGTGATATCACTTCTTGGGGTCAGCATCAGGGGCGGCCTTGGCTTTCTCTTGCCACTGGGGCTAGTGAACTGGCAGCTTATGTGGGTGCAGGGGTTTGAAAGCAGAGAAGGCAGTCGTCTTCTCAACCTCTAGTTTGGAAAGGAGAAATCTCCTTCCTAGGAATGTCACACCCCACCCTTTATTCCAAACATTCTGTGTGCCCTTGAAATTGGTGGGGGTGGGCCAGGGATTTAGCTCTTGCTGGTAAATGCAAGGTCATGAGTTCAATCCCCAGTACCAAAAAAAAGAGGAAAGAGAGAAGGGGGGGCGAGAGAGAGAGAGAGAGAGAGAGAGAGAGAGAGAGAGAGAGAGAAAGAGAAAGAAAGAGAAAGAAAAAAGAAATGAAATTGGGGGACTTTTGTTGGTTTGTTTGGTTTTTGCTGTGCTGGGGATGAAACACACTCTACCCCTGAGTGACATCCCCCCACCCAAAGTTATTAATTGAAGTTTTCTTGCCTACACTAATTGTACCCACCTCATCCGGTAGTTGGCAGATTAAAACACTTGGAAGAGTGCCTGGCATGCATAGAGTAAACATTGCTACTAATGCTGTTATTAATTGTAGATGAGGAAACTGAGGCTGAGGTAGGTCAAGTAAGGAGGTCGCACGGTCCTTGCGTGGGTGGTGGAGCTGGCATGCAATTGCTGGTCTACCTGACTCCAGCCCTGGATGACTGGAATCTCCCTGGGCTCAGAGGCCTGCGGTGCTGGGGCGAAGAAGGCTCCAGGCTCAGGAGCGCTGCTGGTCTCCATGCAGAGGCCCCGAATGACCTTGGGTGACTGCCGTTTCCAGAAACAAAGTCTGGTTAGAGAGCCCAGGTGCCTGGAATCAGAATGTGTCTGTTGACTGTCATGGTAGGATGGCCAGGTGACCTTGGGAAAGGGTGCTTTAGCCTCAGTTTAGAATGGCTGGGACTGTGGCCAAGGTGAGGGTCAGGCCAGACCCTGGCTCCCAGTCACTGGACTGGGGAGGGGAGGAAGACGACCAGTGTGGTGTGGCTCTGCCCCTCTCCCTCCCCTCCCCGCAGCCTCCTCCGGCATTTGTTTCTTTCTGAAGCTGGATGGGGGCTCTCCGACAGGGCAACAAAAGCGACTTTCCTCCAAGCCACTGCCACCTGTTGGGTTTTCACACATTGGGGGTGAGTGCAGGGGAGGCAGCCGTTGGCCTTTTCCCAGTGTCTGTGGTGTGCCCCCACTGCCCCCCCAGGGCCTGAGATTCTCTTTGCTGCCCAAAGTGACAGGGCTCAGGAGCCGGAGGGGGTGGGGGCCAGCAGCAGCTGGAAGGGGAACTGAGTGGGAAGGGGCTGGCGCTGGCAGCCGGGAGAGAGTTTGATGGATTACTTTGCAGGCCCAGAGGTTTCTCCCTAATCCCCCTTTGTGTCCCGGCCTGCAGCCCCTCACTCTCTCTTGACAAGCTGCTAAGCAGAAGGCTTCCAGTCTGGGGGGAAGAAAAGGCTGCTCAGCGGGGTGAACTCTAAATCCCCAGCCTCCAGGCCTGGGGGGAGGCTAGAGCTGGGGAGCAAGTCTGGGGGTGGGGGCTGAAGCTGGGGCCCCCTCTCTGCAATGTTCTTTCCATGAGTCCCTTGGAGATGAAGCAGCTACAAGGAAGGGTGTCCTCAGGTGTGGCCCCAGAGCCCTGGGAGGTGACAGGCTCAACTACTTGTGCAAGTGTGGTTACTGCATTTTTGCTTTTGAGTAAAGCAGAGGCCTCACTGCTTTAGAAATATTTGAGTCCAAAAAATCAAAGCCTGAAGGCTGGGAGGTCCCAGCCTCTGTGTCTCCTGCTATGTTCCCCTCTTAGCAGCCCAGGTACCAGGCAGCTTACACGGGCTCTACAAGGATGGGGGACCATAGCTTCTAGCTTCGAGCGTACTGGCCTTCAGGCCTCTGGGCAGGGTGTCCTAGGCCAGGATGTTTTAGGATGACGCAGGAGAGTCCTGGCACTGAGGCTCAGGGGTGAGCCAGAGGATGCTGGCCGGCAAACTCTTACCCGAGTGATGGTCGTCCATGGCCCAGCCTAGGGGAGCCCTGCTTGGAAAGAGGCACGCCGTCCATCCGTGTCTGGCCAGGTGTGACAGCCTCGTTGGGGTGCTAGGGAAGCTGACAGGCATGAACCCACACCTTCCGTCAGCTGAGCCCCTGCTTCTGAGGCCAGCCTTCCCCGTTCCTAGTCATCTCCCCCTCTGGAGAGGGTGGAGGCGAGCTTCGTGCTTCCAGGAGCGTGTGAGAAAGCTGCTGGCCTTTGTGAGTGCGAAGGGGGATGCCGGGTCCTGGAGCCGCAGGGTCAGGCCGGGGGCTGCGGCCGTTTGATGTGCCTGGGCGGGGTGGGAGGGGGACGCTGGCCTGCATAAAGAGGCCATAGAATTGCTGCCTGACACTGGCCCGGGGCAGGGGCGCCCCAGCCGGCTCCCTCTGGCCTCTGTCAGGAGGAACTCTGCCCCCCCAAGCCCCACCTCTGCCTCAAGGGGTGGTAGAAGCCTCTTTGAAAGCCCTCAAAGGCTTCTTTATGCGTTCCTGTGACCCTCCCTTCCTTCGGGAGCTACCGGGGAGTGGGCTCTCCGCGCCTTTTCTCCGCCTCTTCCACTCTCTCTTTTGAATTTTGGACAAAGTTCAGGCCAAGTTTGTTCCTGTTGCTCAGTTTCATTTCCCAAATTGCTTGCTGGGGTCCGATCTGATGAGGGGGTGTTCCAGGCCAGCAGGGTCTGTCCAAGCCACTCTCCACCTTCCAGCCACTTCCGCTGCCTGCCACTTTGGAGGTTGAGTTTAGGATTTCCTGGGTGCCTGGGGTAGGGGCGACGTAGGAGAAAATATTACTCCCAACTGCTAGAGAGATGTCAGATATGCTCAGTTCTGACTTCCGAAGTGGAAGAATAAATTGTAAGGAACAAAGGAGGTTAAGAGTAGAAAAGATTTGAGAGATAGCTCCTGAGAGACAAGAGGGGACCCAAAAGTGGGTTGCCAGTGAGACCACTTCCCCAACAATGTTTTAGAGCAAAATCACCAGGTGGGCACAAAATCAGGAGGTGAGTACAACACGGTCAAACTGTGATCAACCAACCACTTAGGTAAGATTGATCCAAAAGAGAAGCCGATCACATAGCAAGGGTGCATGGAAAGAACAGAAGCATTTTGGGAAGGGATGGGTCCAGATGCTTTGGTCACCCACGTGGGTGACTGATCTCTAGCTGGACTTTACTGGACCATGTGGTACCAATGACAGCATAATTCCAAGTTACCGCTTATCCCTTAGGGGAGGTGTGTAAACCTGGTTGGATGCATCTCTGTCTTGAGGCCTTAAACTTTCCTAGAGGTCAGCCCCTCCACTTCCCTCCTCTTCCTGCCCCCTCCTCTCCAGGTGAGCATTCCTGGCGGCTCTCCTGGTTGATCTTCTGTTTGCCAGCTGCACAGAGTACTCCAGGAGCAGCAGGGGCAGGAGGATTTGAGTCCGAAGCAGCTCGGAGACCGGAGCGGAATACCCAGAGTTAGACTCTGTCCCCTGGGCCATTGCTTGCTCCAGAAGCCAGGGGAACTCCCCAGACCTGGAGCAGTGGAGTGGCCATCAGTGATCTGTCACTTTCAAGCTTGGATGAGAAGTGTGCCCTAGGGCTTAGGAACAGCCATGGCCGGGACAGTGGCACAAACCACCTCACATTCGTTCGAGGCTTTCTGGGCCTGGGATTTCTCATGGTGCCCAGGAAGAAGGCGTTGGGGGAAGTGGCTTGCTGGCAGCTGGAGTTGGCACTGTGGGAGTCCTCTCCTGCCCTGGGCACCTGGAATGGGAAGTGGGGAAGACTGAGGCATGGGGATAAGATAGTAGGGCTTTGGAAGACAGGGAATTCCTCAGGTAACTCTGAGCTGAGGAGGGTAAAATGTAGGGGTGGCAAGAGTACTTGTATCCCCTGGGCAGAGTAGACAGGAAAAGAGAGAGGACGGGCTCTGCAACCTAAAAACACAGGGGTGCCAGGCAGGGTTTTGAGACTGCCTACTTCCTACCCAACTCCTTTCAATGAATTCTTCCTAGTCCCAGCCCCCAGTTACCTGGTTAAGGCCTCCCACCGGAGGGAGGCCGCTCCACAGTCTTCTGGCTGTAGGTGTACGGGGGGGAACTCCTGCATGCCTTCCCTGGTGGGCTACCGGGGGTCCTGCTCCTGGGGAAGAGGACTGAGGAACTAGGAAGGCAGGTGGTGTGATCAGTGGTCCCTGAAGAACTGCAGTTTATTTTAAACAAGGAGCAACCTGGATTTAAGAGTGAGAGCAGTTTGTGGGTGAGGCTGCCTGGCAAAGTCTCTGTGTGCCCAGGGAGGACCTGGTCCCCTGGAATATGCAGTGCAGGTGAGTGTCTGCTGCCCTGTCACACTGAGGGTGGGAAGTGGGGTGGGTTGGACGCCTTGCGCCCCAGAACCCCTCCCTCCAGGCTGCGTAGCCCCACCCTTAGTCATCTCTTTCCCTCAGACCCTGGGAAGCACAGCAGCCCGAGAGGGCCACTTGGACCCAGGTCTGATTCCCAGGTCCGCCCTTTGGGGACTGTGTGGGTCAGTATTTTATACTTCTCCCCTGCCACCCCTCTAGGAATCCCTCCTCCTTCCAAAGGGTGAGAACTTTGAGGAGGAGGAGGAGTCCCTAGCACCCAGCCTTATCACAAGTCCCTTCTTTGCTGGTCTAAGGCCCCTGAACTCCAAAAGGTGGTCATGCGGTGGACAGCCGCTTGCTTTCATAGAGTGTGGTCAGCAGCATGCTTTGTAACTTGCAGGGCTGCCTGGGGCTCAGTGCTCCTTGAAGGGATGAAAGAGTCAGAGCACCTCTCACTGTGAAGCGCTGAGGTGGGCAGAGGGAAAGAGTGAGCAGGTGGTAGTGTGTGGGGACCAGAACCAGCCCTTGGCCACCGAGGTCCCTGCCCGAGAGAAGCTACTCTGCTGCACTTGTGGGCTGGATGTGGGAGGAAAGGGGAGGCTCTGCAGCCCACAGTGGTGGGAAGTTCTGTCCTCTGCCTCTGTTTTGGAATCATGACGGTATGGGCCTCTTACCTGTCTGCTGGTCCTTCTCTCTCTCTCTCTCTCTCTCTCTCTCTCTCTCTCTCTTTCTTTCTTTCTTTCTTTCTTTCTTTCTTTCGCTTCTTGAAATGGGGCCTCACAGTGTAGCCCACACTGGCCTCCCATCCTTCTGCCTCAGTCTCCAAGTGCTTGATTGATTGTAGGTGTCAGCCACCAAGCCTGGCTCTTCTGCCCCTCTTCTGATAGTTGACAGGATTTTCCCTTTTTTTTTTTTTGGTAGTGGCCACTGAACCTGGCCTACCATACCCTCAGCCTTTTAATTTTTTTTTTTTTTTAATTTTTGAGACAGAGTTTCACCAAGCAGCTAAGTTATTACCCAATCTGTGCTGGAATCTGCAATTCTCTTGCCTCAGCCTCCTACCATGCTAAGATTACAGATGTGCACCGTCACACTTGGCTGATTCTTCCCTTTGATAGACACCTCTAAGCAGAGCACACTGCAGTGAGTGGGAGCAGGGAACAAAGACCTGGAGGCCATTTGCTGCCTGTGCGCTGGAGAGAGTATAGGATCTTCTCCGCTGAGAACAGAGCACTGTGAGCAGTAGGGAAAGGCTGCCCAGGAAGTGGCGGCATCCCCTGCCAGGTCAGGGGTCCCTGGCATCATCACAGGTGCAGCAGGGTGGTGCAATTTCATGCCCCTATGAGGTGGGGACCTAGGAATGACCCCACTGTTCTCACTGCTCTGTGAAAGTTGGACAGTCACTGGCGTGTGAAACCGCCTCTCCCCACATGAACGCTGAACCTGGAGAGAAGCTTTAGGGAGAGAGAGTCCAACCTAGATCACGAAAGGTTTCAGTGACAGGGTGAAACCCAGCCTAGCAAACCACAGCCTTGCTTCCCTTCCCCTCTGTCCCTGCCCTGGGGTGGGGATAGATAGTGGCGCAACATGGCCCAGGACCCGGAGGTGCAGAAACAGAAATGTCACTCTCAACAAAGGGGAATTGAACGGCCAGCTCTGGGAGTTGGAGAGAGAAGAGCAAACAGCCCAGGCCCGGCAGAGGCCGAGGGTTCCAGGGGCCCCCTGGAGAGCCAGGGCTGGGCGAGGGAGAATTGAGTTGGTTTGATTTTGGTTTTCCTTACTAATAGGTGAGGGCGATTGCAGAGATAGTCCAAAACTGAAGGTAACCGGCGGGCCAGGGATCTAGCTCAGTGGCACTGCACCTGCCTGGCAAGCTCAAGGTCGTGAGTTCGATCCCCGGTACCAAAAACAAAGTAACTGCATCTGTTTGTTTCTGGGGTGTGCTGAGGTTTAAAACTCATATTTACCTGTTAATTATGGCAGCCTTCTGCTAATATTAGCATGTACTTCCTGACTGGGCAGCCAGGGTGGCACCGAGGGGACAGGGCCACATCACTGGGCTGTGAATGAATAGGATTCTGAAAATTCAGGACAAATCCTGAAGAGCCCTGGCCCCCAAGGCCTCACACACCTTGTGCCTGTGCTCTTCCTCTGCTTTCAGGGCCCCAATGGAGAGATGTGTCCCCACCGAGGTGCCGCGCTGCAACAGGTGTTCAGCACAGGCTGAGTGAGACACTGGACCTGCACCAGAGGGCTGGTGGCGATGGGTGCCTGGCCAAAGCCTAGGCCTTTGGCGACAGCAAGAAGGGGAGGCTTCGGCAGCAGCGCCCGGAGCAGGACTGAGACAAGGCCGTCGTGGAACGCATGCCCCTGACCGGCCCCCAGAGCCTGACCTGCCTGGCCCACCATGGTCCAGAGGCTGTGGGGGAGCCGCTGGCTGCGGCATCGCAAGGCCCAGCTCCTGCTAGTCAACCTGCTGACCTTCGGCCTGGAGGTGTGCCTGGCCGCAGGCATCACCTACGTGCCGCCCCTGCTGCTGGAGGTGGGAGTAGAGGAGAGGTTCATGACTATGGTGCTGGGTGAGTCACTGCGCCACCGGCCTGTGCAGCTGAGCTGTGGGCAGGCAGTAGTTCACAGGAGCAGCTGGGGGAGGGAGTGGCTGCTGGCTATCTGTGCACCTGCTGGGCAGATAACTGCTGGGCAGCAGAGTGACCCCCTACTGCAGGGTGCTCTGAGAAACAGCAAGTTCAGGGGCATAATAATCTAGGCACCTTGCCACCCCTGTATGCTGCCTGGGTCCTGGGAGACGCTGGAGAAACCGTTCCTAGCCTTCATCTTGCCTTTTTCCACATCTGTAATGTCCTTTATTCCTTACAACGCCCTCTGGGGTTATTGTCTTACCAAGAGGGAAACAGCTCTGTGAGAAGTGTCGTGAGTCTCAGCCGGGTGTGTCTCAGCCCAGCTTTGTGGCTGCTGATTAGTGGAGCTGGCACTTGACCAGGGTCTCCCTGCTGGGGCAGGGCAGGGGTGGGCTCAGGGAATTTTGCCACAGCCTCTGCTGACAAGTGGCTGCCGAGGTATGACGTCTCCCAGCCCCGGGCAGAGGAGCACTGTCTGGGAGACACCCTCTACCTGTCCTAGCCTTTGCATGAGTGTCACTTCTCAAGTGCTCTGTGCCTCACTTTCCCCATCTGAAAACAAGGGCCCTTGTACCAGCTGTGTCGTAGAGAGCATGTGAGAGAGTCTGGTTGAAGACCAAGCCCCAGTGTGACGTCTGCGTCAGCATTTGCATCCCGCTCTCCCTGCCCTTTGCGCTTTGCCCTGGCCCCTGACGTTGACTGTCTACTTGCCCTTCTTGCAGGCATTGGGCCAGTGCTGGGCCTGGTCTCTGTCCCACTCCTGGGCTCAGCCAGTGACCAGTGGCGTGGACGCTATGGCCGCCGGAGGCCCTTCATCTGGGCCCTGTCCTTGGGTGTCCTGCTCAGCCTCTTCCTCATCCCGAGGGCCAGCCGGCTGGCAGGGCTGCTGTGCCCAGATGCCAGGCCCCTAGAGCTGGCCCTACTGATCCTAGGCGTGGGGTTGCTGGACTTCTGCGGCCAGGTGTGCTTCACACCACTGGAGGCCTTGCTGTCCGACCTCTTCCGGGACCCAGACCACTGCCGCCAGGCCTTCTCTGTCTATGCCTTCATGGTCAGCCTGGGGGGCTGCCTGGGCTACCTCCTGCCCGCCATTGACTGGGATGCCAGTGCCCTAGCCCCCTACCTGGGCACGCAGGAAGAGTGCCTCTTTGGCCTCCTCACACTCATCTTCCTCACCTGTGTGGCAGCCACGCTCTTTGTGGCCGAAGAGGCGGTGCTGGGCCCGGCTGAGGCTGTGGAAGGCCTGTCGGTGTCCTCTGTGTCAACACACTGCTGCCCATGCCGGACCCGCCTGGCCTTCCAGAGCCTGGACGCCCTGTTTCCTCGGCTGCACCAGCTCTGCTGCCACATGCCCCGCGCCTTGCGCCAGCTCTTTGTGGCCGAGCTGTGTAGCTGGATGGCACTCATGACCTTCACACTGTTTTACACGGACTTCGTGGGCGAGGGACTGTACCAGGGTGTGCCCAGAGCAGAGCCAGGCACGGAGGCCCGGAGACACTATGATGAAGGTAAGGCCTCACAGCCCAGAGAGGCTGCCCTCAAGGCGACATGCCAGAGCAGGGAGCTGCCCACAGCCCGGGCCCCGACTTCTCCGTCTGGAAAGGCAGAGGGATCCCCTCTGCAGAAGGCTACTGCTCCACATTCACTCAGACGCATGGCCCCACTTTGACAGAAGGAAAAAGCTGAGCTTAATCATAGCCCAAAGGGAGTGCAAGAGTCAAAGCTGGACTTCAGGTCTGGCTGCTTCCGGTGGGCCCCTGCTTCTGGTGGGCCCCTGCTTCCCTGCCAACTTTCGAGATAACTCTGAGAATATGCTAGAGTAGTGTCTTTGCTTGTTTCTGTTTGTGGTGGAGGGGCTCAAAATCAGGGCCCAGCACTGGCCTGGCAGGTGCTCTCCCGGGGGGCTGCACCTCCTGCCCCAGGACGCTATCCTGAAGCCCGCATTGCCTCTGTGTTCCCTCTCGTCAAAGCTCATGCGTCCTCCTCAGAACAGCCTCCCCTCCCTTCGCCACCAGCTTTGGCCACATCTGCAGAGGGTCAGTGGATGAGCCTGGTGCTGCGGGCGGTGGAGAGGGCTCTGGGGAGCAGGTGCTCTGCCCTGGTCCCTGGCTCCCCTGAGGTCTTCCCTGGTGGAGTTCAGGAGCCTCACCCTGGCTCTCTCTGCCTGCCAGGTGTGCGCATGGGCAGCCTGGGACTCTTCCTGCAGTGCGCCATCTCCCTGCTCTTCTCCCTCATCATGGACCGGCTGGTGCAGCGATTTGGCACCAGGGCCGTGTACCTGGCCAGCGTGGTCGCTTTCCCTGTGGCCGCCGGTGCCACGTGCCTGTCCCGTAGTGTGGCTGTGGTGACAGCCTCAGCCGCCCTCACTGGCTTCACCTTCTCAGCCCTGCAGATCCTGCCCTACACTCTGGCCTCCCTCTACCACCGAGAGAAGCAGGTAGGAGGAACAGGCGCTCGCTCACATGCCACCAGCCAGAGGGGTGTCGGGCCAGGGCTGCAGGAGCTTTCTGTGCACAGAGGAAGCTCATTTTAGCCACAGGCCAGAGGCCTGAACTGCGGAAGACGCACGCAGATTAGATTCTGGGAATGACTTCCTGGCTTTGGGACTATAAACCACTTGAGTGGATGATTGCAGGAAACGCAGAATCCTTCACCAAGAATCCTGAGGACTCGGGCCAGCAGACACCCTCAGTCTGGCCTGGGCTGTACGTGGAGTGACTTTGGGCCTGCTGGTTTCAGCAGATGGCACTGGGAATGGTGTGGCCTGAGCCACTCCTCTCCTTCTCAGGGAGAGGTAATGTGACTACTCGTGTTCTGATTTTTCTCAGATGGGGACAGCCCCCTCTGACCCCCTTTTCTTCTAATTCTTTGCTCTTTCCCTGCCTCCCTCCTTGGCCCATCCCCTCCGTAGATTAACAGCCTGATATACCAGCTCCTCTCGCCTGGGCGCTGTGTAGATTGGGGAAGCCTCCTGAACCAATGCAGTGTGGTCACTGTTGTCCCCTCTGCTGACCTCACTGAGCTACAGCCCTGCTTGTTCAGCCCCACCCCTGCCCCAAGAGCTTCCAGAGTGTGGGGCCGTCTGTGTCTGCCCTGGCAGGACATGAGTCGGGTAGCAGAGAAATTCACAGCTGGGGCTGGTTTGCTCAGCCTTGGGAAGGGGACCCTGGTCTCTAAGACCCTGACTGCCCCTTCAAACCTCTGCTCTCCTGCTGCTCTGGGCGGGCAGTTTGGGGGCCAGGCCCGAGCACATGTAGTTGTGCCGGGGGACAGGCTGGGGCCACTTCTCTGTCCCCAGGGCCTCTCCAGGCTTCAGGCACCCTGGTGCTTCCTGGGGCAGCAGTCAGAGAGGAGAGGTCCTGGAGGTCCATTCATTCCAAAAGCAGCCAAAGGCTGACTTGGCCTTATATGCTGTCTGCTTTGTCCTTTGCCACTTGTTGAGCTGAGCGATGGGCTGTAGGATTCTTCAATATCAGGTTGGCGCCCTGCCATGGCTCCCAGCTCGCTCATACAACCAGCTCAAGCCGCCTTCTGTGCTAGACACTGCCTGGCACCGGGGACAGTGTGTGTAAGGCCTAGCCTTGTCCTTCAGTAGGAGACCCGGTCACTGAGGCAGGGAGGGGTGGGGAGGGTCAAGCAGAAGGGGTCTCTGATCTAAGGCAGACGGCGGAAAGGAAGGGAGAGGAGCTATAGCATTAGGCCTGAGGCTGGAACAGGGACCTCACCATGGGCAGCAACTCCTGCCAGGGCCTGGGACCCCGGAGGGGCACAGCCTCTCCCTGGCACTGCAGTGAGGGTTTCTGATGGCCAAGTGGAGGACAGGCAGACAGGCAGGAAGAGGGCTGTGGGAGCCTGGGTAGGGTCTGGGCCACCAAGAGCCCCTCCTTTGGGTCCTCTGTTCTCATGACTCCTCCACCCTTACCCATCAGGCACTGGGGACTGAACCCAGGGCCTTCACACTGGGCCACATTCTCAGCCCTTTTTATGTTTCAGTTTGACATAGGCTCTCGCTAGGTCATTTTGCTGCCCAGGCTGCTTCTGTCTCCTGGGAGGAGTGCTGGGATTAGGGTGTGTAAGGGCCACCACAGCTGGTAGTTCTAGTTTCTGATTTGGCTTCGCTCCACCCTGCCATCTTCTCCTGCTCCTGAGGAGGAGCTTGCCTAGACCCAGCCCCAGTAGGCTGCCTGATTGTTTCCTGGGCCTCCATGACAGCCGGGCTTCTTCTAGCCCCTGAAGTACAGGGCCTGGTCTCACATGAGGTGGGGAGAGGGGTTCCCTGGTGCCTGGCTGTCCACCTGTCCTCAGCCTGCTTTCTCACCCCTAGGTGTTCCTGCCCAAATACCGAGGGGACCCTGGAGGTGGCAGCAGTGAAGACAGCCTTGTGACCAGCTTTCTGCCGGCAGGAGCGCCCTTCCCCAGTGGACACTCAGGTGCCAGCGGCCTGCTGCCTGCCCCAGCCACGCTGTGCGGGGCCTCAGCCTGTGACGTCTCCGTTCGAGTGGTGGTGGGCGAGCCAAGTGAGGCCAGGGTCATCCCAGGTCGGGGCATCTGCCTGGACCTCGCCATCCTGGACAGCGCCTTCCTGCTGTCCCAGGTGGCCCCGTCGCTGTTTATGGGCTCCATCGTCCAGCTCAGCCAATCTGTCACTGCCTATATGGTGTCGGCCGCAGGCTTGGGGCTTGTTGCCATTTACTTTGCTACACGCGTAGTATTTGACAAGAGTGACTTGGCCAAATATTCAGTGTAGAGCGATGGATCTCGGAACACAGAGGGAGGCCCTGCCTCAGTGGGTCCCATCCAGCTCTCTGGGTGGGTGGGGTTACCGGACCTCCCTGCCACCTAAGTGCTGTGGCTCTCTGCTGCCACCCCGTGGCGATATGGTGCATAGCCTCACAGACGGGCGCTGAGGCTTCCCTAGCATCTTGCGGGTCTCTAGGGCTCTCTAGAGCAGGCTGGCAGGCGGGCTGGCTGGCAGCTTCCCAGCTGGTTTTCAGTCTGGACTCCAGCAGGGAGCCAGAGGGCAGGGCATCTGATTAGCTCCATGCACTGGAATGCAGGACTCTGTAGGTGGGTCACCCAGGCTCAGGGTGAGCAGCCAGCACCTAGCTGAGACACCCTCAGAGAAGGTGACTGAATGCACTCAGCCCGCTGGCCTCCCACCTCCAAGCCCCTCATCCTGCAGCCCCAGCTGGGGTTCTTGCGTGGGAGTTTCTGGTTGAAACTGCTCTGCAGGGTTAGAAAGGATGGAAGCTATTAGCCGGAAGTCCTAAGGGGCTAGGTGATACCGTGTAACACACAGCACTGCCTCTCTGCTCGTTCCCCTGCCTCCACCTGTTATTAGGACACGGCTGGGGGTCCCTGGGTTGCCATCAGGGGGACACAGGACCTTATTTAACTTATTTATTTAACAAAGTAGAAGGGAAAAAAATCCATTCCTAGCGCTTCTGTGTTGGTGTCTAGGAGTTGGGTAGGATGAGATCCTCAATAACTGGGTCTCCCCAGTACTGATCATTGCTAGAATCCCCTTCTGGGGTGACTGGTCTGGCCCCTAAAACAGCCTGAACCAGGACCTTGGAAGCTGCTCATCTGAGTTGATACCCAGATGTCCTTACCCAGAGCTGGGAGGTCATGGGAAAGTGGAGGGGACCCCAGGTGCCCTTAATCTCTTCTCACCCAGCCTGTCCCTCCTGGATCCCCTCTGCTCCCCAGAGGCTGGGCTGACAAAGACACTGCCCTTCCCCCTCCGCCCTGCTCTTCCTCACCAGCTCCACAGCCTGTTTGGGGCATTGCAGGACCAGAAGCACAAAGTGTGATTCCTTGAGCCTTTGACCATTTTGGTCCCCGGGCGCATCTGTGCTCGAGAATCTCACAGCATCTCAGGAGACCCCTGCCTGACTGAGGAGCTCTGACTGCTCTCGCTTGGGGTTAAGTGCCATTTGCAATAATAATGTTATGTCTTATTTATTTAGTGGAGTAAATATTTTAAACTGTATGTGAGCAATCAGAGTATAATGTTTATGGTGATGAAATTAAAGGCTTCTTATATGTTTAATTGCATGTGTTTGTTTTTTCTAAGGGAGGAAGGACCAAATCTCCCTCAAATCTTAAATTGTTCCTGGGAACCCTTAGCTTTTGGTTGCTGCAGTTCCCAGGTTCTACCAGCAGATGGAGACTTAGCACAACACTGGATGGCTGATTGTGTGGACTGGTGAGGATTTCGGCACCACTGGGCCTTGGGCGGACTTGCACATCAGTCCCCATTTTGGTCCTCATTCCTTTACTGTCCAGGCCCAGCCCAGGGCAAGGTCAGAGTCGTCTTTGCCTTGCCATCTCCCTGATTCCCCCCAACTTTCACAGGCCTTAAATTCCTTCCTGTCCTTTAAGTTCCAGAGTGGGTCAAAAAAACGGTGCCTTGCCACACACAGTTCATGTGACTCTTTAAAGCTATTCTGTATGTTAACTTTCACGGCGATTTTCAAACTCATACTCATAACGAGATTGCTATCAGGAGCCCTGGCTTACCATTAATTAACACGTTGCCATTCTTCTCGGTTTACCTATTTCCTCCTCCTCCCCCTCTGCTTCCTGCTCCACGCCTTCTTTGGGTATTTTTAAAGCAAGTGCCAAACAACTTTATGCCAGCTACAAAGGCTGAAATGTGCATCTCTAAGAAACGAGTATTAACACCATGCACCAATGAGTTATTTAATCCATGCAAATTCTCCCCAGTTGAGCCCCTCAAATTTTTTTAATTGTTATTTTATTGTTATTTTCATTCAGGACCCAAATGAGATAAACAAGTAATATTTACTTGTTGCAATGTCTCTTTGTTTCTCTTAGTTCCTAATGTCTCCCCATCTCTCTCTCTACCTCTCTGTCTGCTAGAGGTTGAACCCGGGACCTTACTTCCCCTCCCACGAGCTCCTCCCCTGACCCTAATCCCCCACTTGCCCCTACTGTGTCCTGTTCTTTTTTTTCATTCATTCATGAGCATTTTTTTCTACAGAATTAAGCACATTCTGTATCTGGCCAACTGTACCCTCTGTGTCTGTTCGTTTTGTTTTGGTACCAGGCATTGAACCCAGGGCACTGTGCCACTGAGCTGCATCTCCGGCTGTTTATTTATGTATTCATTTGTGACAAATTCTTGCCCAGCCTCGTTTTAGATTTCCAGTCCTGCTCAGGCCTGCTAACTGGGATCACAGGTGTGCGCCGACACGCTGCGCTCAGTTTATCTGCTTTGTTTGTCCATCTGTGCAAAGTGATAGCTGATCTTGTTGCTAATAACAACCTAAGTACAAGTGGAAATTTCTTTGTGGTGGTCTTTGTCCTTAGGATAGCTCCAGTGTATAATCCATGCTATTTTAGATTTTTTTTTGGAGACGGTCTTGTTAAGTTGCCCAGGCTGATCTCGAACTTCCTGCACTTCTGCCTCAGCCTCCTGAATGCTGGAACCACAGGCATGTGCCACCATGCCTGACTAATAATGTTTACTACATACAGAAGCAGAGAGAATCGGACACCGAATACCAATGTTCAGGTCATCCCCCTGGCAGAGTTCACCACAGGGCACACACTTCTTCAGAACTTGGAAGTTCAAACATCAGATTTCTTTTTCTTTTATTTCTTTATTTTTTTTTGAGACAGTCTTGCTACCTAGTCCAGGCTGGCCTCAAACTCACAGTGATCCTCCTGCCTGAGCCTCCTCCAGAATGCCGGGATTACAGGCGTGTGCCACCATACCTAGAGGCGTCCGATTTCCATAGGCAATTTTTCAGAGCATGTCTCTGAAAAATAAAGGCTTTTTTTTTTTTGGTATTGGGGATTGAATTTAGGACCTTGAGCTTGACAGCCAGGCGCTTGTATGGCTGAGCTAAAGCCCTGGCCTAAAATAAAGGCTTTTTTAAAAGCCACATTTCAAAAAACAAATTGAGAAAAAAAAACATTTCCACTTTTAAAAATAATAATTCCTTAATATAAGCAAATATATGTCTTTTCCTCTCTTGTAGTTTGTTTTAGTATTTTTCTAGATTGAGACCAAAGTAAATTTCATACATGCAGTAGCTGATGTGTCTCTTACATGTCTTCTGACCCATAGGTACCTCTCACTTTTAGTCTTATTTTTTTTCTTGAAATTTGTTAAATAAACTGCATAGCTTGTCCTGTAGACCATCTGCAGCCCTATGGTGATTGTTTATGTTTTTATTGTCATTGTGTTTTCTATAGATTGGCATTTAAAGTCATGAACCTGATCAGACTTGATTCATTTTTGCAAAAATATTTATTAGGTCTTGTACCTCTGTAATAAAGGAGGTGCATACTGTCTGGTGTTTGTTTTCAGTGACAGTATATACTTTGCTTTTTTTTCCTTTCTTTCTGAGATAGGGTTTCACTGCGTCGCTCAGGCTGGTATCCACCTTGGTCTCTAACTCCTGGGCTGAAGCCATTCCCTGCCTCCTGTGTACCTGGGACCCAGGCACACATCTCTGCATCTGGTTCTATGTCTGTTTCACTGTTGGGGGTGATGTGACATGTTTTACTTTTTTATTTGCAGTGCTGGGGATTGAACCCAAGGACCTGTGCATGTTAAACATGAACTCCAGCACCAAACTGCACCCCTAGCCCTATCTTTCTTCTCTGGTGGCCGTAATTGTTAATGTCTTTACATATATTCACTACAGATTGATGAGTTCTTATCCAAAATTCAGGGGACCACAGGTGTTTCTGATTTCAGAGTTTGGACTCTTTGCGTATGTATAATGAGGTATTTAGAGTGCGGGGCCCAAGTTGAAACATAAAATTCATTTCTGTTTGATAAATACCTTATACATATAGCCTGCAATTAACTTTATGCAATATTGTAACTAATATTGTTTCACGTGTTAATATCATAAATAATGAGTTTGATGATAATGGGATTTGTTTCTTGTGGCATTGCGTTGGTGCTACAAAGATTTCAGATTCTGAAGTATTTCAGATTTTTGGGTTAAGGGCGATCAATCTGTATTTCCTAGTGTTGTAAAGTGATGTTATTCCATCATTTCTTCAAGAAACACTTGACATTTTCCCACACCAGTTTAAAAAAAAAATCAATTTCCTGGATTCCCTAATGATTAACTTTTTTCCCTGTGGAGTTATGATACACTCATGGCTTTAAATATATTTGTTATGTCTCAGTCCTTTGCAGTAATTATCTTTATTCAAATTCTTTATTCAAATTATCTGTCAGGTGTGGTGGCATATGCCTGTAATTCTGGCACTTAGGAGGCTGAGGCAGGAGGATCACTGTGAGTTTGAGGCCACCCTGGGCTACATAGTGAGACCTTGTCTCACAAAAAAAAAAAAAAAAAAATTAAAATTATCCCCATCTCTGGCCAGTGGGAGATTCTTCAAGTTCATTTCAGAATCTTTCGGACACACTCTTCCATGGTTTTTGTCAGTGTCTTTGCTTCCTGTCATGATTGGATGTCCAGGCTCATCTTGTAAACCAGAAATGAGCTAATTCTTCTAAGGCTCTTTGGTTGCTTTTCTTGGAAATGGAGGCCCTAACTACCATTTCAGTCACTGGGGTTGATGTGATTGAGTCGGGGCCTTTTCAAGGGACAAAGTTAGACATAGTTTTACAATGTGCCTTGCGAATTTACACGGACACTTCCGGTTTGCACTCAGAACCACAGATCCTGTTTATATGTGTGTGTTTTCTCCCCCATTTGTGCAGAGTGACCACCGGCCTGGAGGTCTCACTGTGCATGTGTGTGCACGCTGGTGATGGAGAAGTAAAAAGAACAAGTGGTGAGACTAATGAACCTCAGCCTGTCCAAGCTCCTGAACACAGAGCCTGATCCCTGGCCTCGTTTCTTCTCCCCAGACCATTTCAGGCCTCAGCTTCAACAGGATACGCAAAGGATAGTGGGAGTCCTCAGGGTGCAGGAAGCTGGGGGCACATTTCTAGCACTCGTTTTAATAGTCGGGCAGCTAACCCAGCCCTCCAGGCAGGAGCTTGTGTCCTGGGGGCAGCTCAGAGGCACAGCAGGCTCTTCCAGGCTGGCTTTTGCTCTCAAGGACTGTCCATTTGGGTAGAATGGAGAACACGTGTGTGAATCTAATGTGCACAGATGTGTCAGGCAGGTTATCAGTGGAAAGTGCAGAACATGAACCACAGATACTAACAGTTTAGAGGAGGGCCAGGTGAGGTGGTGCACACCTGTCAGCCCTACACTCAGAAGGCTGAGGCAGGAAGATGACCATGAGTTTTGAGGCCCCCCTGAGCTACACAATGACTTTGAGGCCAATCTGAATTACATAAGGAGGGCAGCTCAAAAAACAAACCAGACTCATGTGGCACTTCTCTCCTCCTCCCGTGCTGTCTCTCAAGGTGGGATTGGAACCTGGTCCTGGCTTGTGGTTTGAGGCTGTAGAAAAAAGGGCCGAGCTGGGGCGGGGGCCCACGGGTGGTGTCCCGTTCTACATCCATTCCTTGATCTTCCTTTCTGGCTTTGCAGAACCAGTTACAGTGAGATGTGCCAATCCGATCTCCATGACTTCTTTTGCTGCTGGGTAAAAAAGCTCTGGTTTCCAGGGTCAGATTTGGTGACAGCCTCTGAAGTTACGGGCTGCTGAGAGCTGGGATTTTCTGACCTCTAGCGCTGTCAATGGATCTCCCCACACTTATGGCAGCAACTCGATAGCACTAGTGACAGTGTGGCCTGACCTCAGCCTGCCCTTCTCTTGGATTTGACCTTGCAGGGCTGGCTCTCCTGCTGCCTGCACAGCCAGTGCATTCAGGGTCAGCTCCCAGATCGAGCTCTGTAGGACAGGTTAGCAATTTATAGTCCCAGCTTGGTGCACTCTCCTCCCTCCCAGGTGGCCAACCCGACCCTCGGGCTATGACAGTGAAGGACAGTCACCAACAGGATGCCTGTCCCAGAGGGGTTGAGACCCAAAAACCCCGCCCCCAGTTTCCTTTATGAAACAAGTTCCCTTTCTCTTCACTTAGCTCATGAAAGGCGTGAACAGTCAACAGCACAGGCATTTTCTCAGTCTTTCCCTGTTCCTCGTAAAGACACCCACCAAGTCATTGGTTCCGTGGCCTCGAAATCCCCTCCCGTGATTGTCGAATCACTGACCTTTCTGCCACGATCCTGGCTGTCAGCACCTGGTTCCCGCCGTCCTTCCGCAGTCCCCACTGCTGGGGCCATGCTGTCCTGTTCCTGAGTCATCTTGCCCAAGCTCCAGGCCTCCTTTCTGCACATGGCTCCATCCACTTCTCCCACCCTGCACTCTGATCCCCTAGATCCAGGAACCCCGCTCCAGCCACCACGAGCTGCTTTCCAACACCCAAGCCAAGTCTGTTCACTGCTGCTTTCTCCTTGTGGAAGGCTCTCTGCCTCTTCTCGGCCCACTGGTGGCAGCTCTTCCCCGACTCTCAGCTCAGATGGCGCCTTCTCTGGCTCCTGGGCAATGGCCAATCCCCTCCTCAGTCGCCTACTGTGCCGCGTGTGTATATGAGGCAGAGTTTACTTTAAGAATCGTAGACTGATCTCTTTCCAGGGCTTCGGCAGATACACAGATGCAACTGTAGCATGTGTGATGGTGCTGACGGGCTCAGAACCAGGGTAGAGCACAGGGGGTCCCAGGGAAGGCTTTCTAGGAGTAATGCTAAAATGACTCCCAAAGCCCAAGCAGCAGTCTGTAGTTTGTACCCTGCCAAGATCTTCCCAGGCAAAAGCTGCATCTTACTCTTTTTTTTTTGTACCAGGGATCGAACTCACAGCCTCACACTTGCTAGGCAGGTGCTTATGCCACTGACCTAAACCCCGGCCCTGCCTCTTATTCTTGTTTTTTTTTTTTAGGCAGGGTCTCACTGTGTAGCCCAGGCTGGCCTTGAATTCATGGCAGTCCTCCTGCCTCAGCTTCCCAAGTGCTGGCGCTATAGGTGTGCACCATCACACACAGCTCTTACTTCTTGTTGTGCCGCCCTAAGTCTAGCTCTAGTTCCACACATAATAGGTGCTCAGTGTACTGGCTTACTTGGCTTTGTTTGCAACTGAGAAATAAAATGAATTGCAGGTAAAATGTTGAGCAAGTAGACAACCTCAGTTTAACACTCTGGCTTCTACTATCTGAGGCTGGGCTGAAGACAGGGCATATTTGCCTTTTCACAACACAGTTTACTGCAGGACATTTTTTTTTAATCTTTAGACTCAGTTTTGAAATACAGTACTCACCTTTTATCTATCAAGGATACATTCTAAGATGCCCAGCAGATGCCTGAAACTACAGGCTCTGCTGGACTCTATGTAGTCTAATATGTTTGTTTGCTATGCATATATACCTAACAAGAAGTTTAATTTTCAAATTGTTCAGAAGCAAGATGTGGTGGCACATGCCAGTAATCCCAGAACTGTAAGAGACGGAGGCCGGAGAATTGCAATGTCGAAGCCGGGGCAATTCAGTGAATTAGCGATACTCTGTCTCAAAAAGTTTTTAAAAATGTAATAATGTTTGGAGATAGAGTCTAGTGCAAAGGTCCTGCATTCAAAAATAAAATGGCAATAGATATATGAGGCAGAGTAAGAGATAAACAACAATAACTGTTACTAATATACAGCAATTATAACAGTACACTGTAATAAAAGTTAAAAATGAGTCAAGGAAGAGGTTGCACATACACTGGATACTCTGAACACAGGACTGAGTCATATCACAGGCAAAATGGACAGGATGGAACAAGATTTCATCACACTGCTCAGGACAACAATTAAAAACATAAACATATTTAATTCTGGAGTTTTCCATTAGTATTTTTGAATTGCGGTTGACTGTGAAGAACACAGAAAGTGAAACTGTGGATGGGGGAACCACTGCCCTGTGTGAATAGTAAGTGGTTTCACATTATTTTGAATGAGTTTGTGGTTTTTGTTTCAGTATATTAAAAATTATTTAATTTATGAGCCTTTATGATTTGCATGGTAATATTTTCTTAAAATGCTTTTAAATTTTTCTAGTTAAGAAAAAAAAAATTGAAGTTGTGAAGGGCAGAGGAAAGAAATCTCAGGGAGTGGGCAGGGTGCTCGGGGAGACAGCCGCGTTTCTGTCCAGCAGTTCAGAGGGTGGGCTCATGTGAGAGCTCTGTCAGATGCCAGTCACGGTCACCCTGCCTGGGAATGAGATGGTTAATTCTGTGGTTAATTCTGGCTGGGCCTGAGCTGTTCAGATACCAGGTGGAATCTATTCCAGATATCTTAGTGAGGCTGATTCTGGATAAGATAAACATGCAGCCTGCCCTCCTCAGAGCATATGGGCCTCTCCTCAGTGGAAGGTCTGGCTGCCTTTGGGCGGGGACATTGGCTTTTCCCTGGGTCTTGAGTTGCTGGCCTGCACTGAAAGCACGCTGGTGGCTCCCCTGAGGCCCCCCCCCCTTACAGCCTCACTCTGTGGATCTTGGGATTTGTCAGCCTCCATAATGGTGTGGTCCAATTCTTCACAATACATCTCCTCACACACTCAGTGTGTCTTCGGCTTCTCCTGAGAGCCCTGACAAGAGGCACCATTCGGGGGGAGGGTGTGTGTGTGTGTGTGTGTGTGGAGGGCCCTGGATCTGCTAACACCGAGTAAATCATCAACCTGTAGATACCAGAGCTGGGGATCAAACCAGTCCCCTCAGTTTATAGGAGAGAAAAAAGGCTCTTTCCACAGCATGTTCCACCAACCTGCCTGTAAGCAGAAGCTTGGAATCACCTTCATTGGAGAACATCATTAGAAAGAAGACTTCAAATGCAAATGTCCTTCGGAAAACAATGTGCTGACATGACTTTGCATGAAAACATACACAATGGGATGGAATTTCTCCTATACAGCATTTCAATTTAAAAAGATGGGGTCCCTGTATGTTGTCCAGGCAGTTCTTGAACTTCTGGACTCAAGCAATTCTCCTGTCTCAGCTTCCTGAATAGCTGGGAATGCCGGTGCACATCACTGCACCCAGCTAAGCAGCACTGTGTGTGTGTGAGCCTGTGTGTGATACTGAGGATTTTTTTTATGAGGAAAGACAGGGAGGGATGCAGGGTAAGGAGACAGCCCTCTTAGCCCTATCCATGAGTTTTCGGGATGCACAGATGCAAACCACACACAGCATTATGTGTTCTCAAAAGCAAAAGAGAGCCAGGGATTTAGCTCAGTGGCATAAGCGCCTGCCTGGCAAGTGAAAGGTCATGAATTCAATTCCTGGTATTAAGAAAAAAAAAAAAAACAAAGGGCAGAAGCATCTGGTATGATGGGAGACAGACAACAGGAGCAGCCACCTCGCTTCCTTGTTGGCCTGGACCACTCATCTCCATCACCGCGAAGCTGAGCTGTGCACATCTGGGAGGGGGCTGGCTGGAGCTGACCTGATCTGAATTCCAGGGAACGCGTGGAAAATTTCCAAACGTAGAGACAGAGACTTTTAGCCATAAAATGTCATTTTAAAAACTGCATTCTACCGGGGCTACTGCTTGGTAGCTGAGTACTTGCCTAGCATGTGCTGGGCCCTGTGTTCAATCCCCAGCTCTGCAGGAAGAGAAAAAAACAAAGTAACAACCACCGCCACCACCCACAGTTTTCTGTGCACCGTCCCTTCCTGGGTCCAGAGCTGTGCTGTGTGGAGAGCAGAGCAATGGTTGGAGTAGCAAAGCAACCAGCAGCCCATCTCCAGACCTTCCTTGCTTGCTTCTTGCTTGTATAAAGTCTATGATTTAAAAAAAAAAAAAAAAACATAATTGAGTTTTCATTTGGGGTCAGTAGCTTGCAAGAGAGTGCCGTGTTCTGTCCACCTGGCCATCACCGTCACTGTTTCTCCTATTTAGAGCAAGGATAACGGGCAGGATGGTGAAGTCCTTGGACTCCGTCTTGGGAGGATGGAGGATGGGGAAAGGGAAACGGGTTCCCTTGGCAGCGACCCTGCATTAGACTTGACAGCGGATTCCGCCACTCAAAGTGAGCCAAGAGGAGCTGTTCTGTGGTCCCCAGGGATCAAAATGGGGGCTGGAGGCCAGGTGTGGTGGCTCACACCTGTAATCCCAGCACTCAGGAGGCTGAGGCAGAAGGATCATTGCGAGTTCGAGACCAGCCTGGGCTACAAAGTGAGCTCAAGGCCAGGCTGAATTGCACAATGTCTCAAAAAAGACAAAAAAACCCAAAAAAACACCAGAATAGGGGCTAGGGAGATTACAGGAGCACTGATGTTGAGGAGAAGAGGAGGAGGAGGAGGAGGAGAAGGAGGATGGAGGAGAAGCAGAAGGGGAGGGGAGAAGAAAGAAACAGGAGGGAGAAGTGGGAGAGGAGAGAGGGATGGGGAAAGATTTCCTCGTGGAAATGTGGAGGAAGGACCGGAATCCCTGCCCACAGCGAGGCCTGTTAGGAGCTAATTGCAACAGCCCTAGCAAGAGACAGAGGGAGACTCGGCCACACAGCAGGTGAGGACAGGTGCCAGTATTCCAGATGGAACCAAGGCGACTGATGTTCCCAGGGGGACGTGGAGGGAGACTGAGACACCCGGGAGGTGTTTCCGCCTATGACTGGTTCGGGGGTGCACCTGGCTCGTTCTGACTGGGAGGTGTGATGGGGACGCGTGAGAGGAGCCTGAGGGGCTACTGGGAATTTGACTCCAGATTTTACAGGAGAAGGTGGGGTCCTTTAGCCTGTGGGTGGGGTCAAGGCTGGGAGGATGGGTTCCCTGCCCTGGAGAGTGTGAAGGATAAAATCCCAAGGCAGAGAGCGGAGACAGCAGAGTAGTACTCATTCTTCTGAGCCAGTTGAAGAGAAGCCCCCAAAGAGAGACAAGAGCCACCTGGACAGAGGAGAAGAAAGGAAAGTGAGCTCAGAAGAGCGATGGGAAAGGCTATCAGAGAGGTCAGCGAGATTTAACTAACACAGGGACGCAGATGGCGAATGAAACATCGGCCAACACAGATGGAGTAGGCTTTGATAGGGAAGAGCTGACCACGGGGAGAGTAGACAGAGTGACAATGTATATAGACGGCAAATCTAAACATTTTATTCTATTTTATTTATTATCATTATTATTATTTTTTCTTTTTAAAGACAGAGTTTCACTATGCTATTCATGCTGAACTTGACTCACTTTGTAGCTCAGGCTGGCCTCAAACTTACAGTGATCCTCCTGCCTCAGTCTCCCGAGTGCTGGGATTACAGGTGTGCACCACCCCACCCAGCCTATGTTACGTTATTGTAGAGTTAAGGTTTTGTTATGTTGCCTAGGTTGGCCGTGAAATCCTGGCATCAGGTGGTCTTCCTGCCTCAGCCTCCCAAGGAAGTTTGACTACCAACCTGCACAACCACACCCGGCTTTAAACCCTTATTGTTTGAGACTGGGTACTGAAGGGAAGGAGAGAGGAACAGCTAAGTTGGTGATTGAAGAGGCGTCTCCTAGGAGGGGTGCAACTGGAACATGGTTTCCCCCAGAAGATGAGAAGCTAAGACTTGGCAAAGTGGGGGAAGAAGCCTGGTGGGGGGCAGAAGGGCACTCGCTCAGGCTGGGCACCGCTGTTTCAGGCAGCTTTGTGCCACCATGATCCCCTGGCCTGATCTCTTCACTGGATGATCCCTTCCCAGACCACCGCGGGGCAGGCAGGGCTGGCACCAGCTGCAGAGCTCAGCAAGACATTCGCTGTCGCTGTCATCTCTGGGCCTGGGCCACAGGTGTGAAGAGACAAATACGAAACTTGAAGTCGGCGTAGAGTCCCATGGTCAGCACTGGGCACAATGGGACCTGGCAGGGATCTAAGCATCTAAGCTGAGGCACAATGCAGGAGGCAGCCAGGCAGAGACAGTGGGGAAATGGCACTTTAGGCCGAGCACTTTCCCTTTGCGTGTCCACCTCGGGCTCCAGTAAGTCCCAGACGCCCTGCCCATCAGGACGCTCTCTCCTGTGAACCCGAAGGTCACACCACTCCTTCAACTCCAGGGGCATGTGGTTTTAAAGTCTACCTAGCATTCCTCCCTGTGTCGCAGTGGTTTTATCCTCTGTCTGTTGAAACTTCTAAACAGACTGCTCTGAGTCCTCAGTGTAGCTCCTAAAATACAATAGCACTGTACTCAGCACATGGCTTATGCTTTTGTTTGTTTGTTTTAACAAATTTTTGGCACTGGGTGTAGAATCCAGGGGTTTATGTTGAGCTATAATCAATCTTTGCACTGAGCTATAGCCCCAGTTCTTTTTATTTTGTTATTTTATTATTCTATTTGAGACGGCCCAGTATGGCCTCAAACTTTTGATCCTCCTGCCTCAGCCTCCCAAGTAGCTGGGATTACAGACATGTATATCTTTTTGCCCAGCTAAAAATACAACATCTCCGATCCAAGGAACACTATTGTGGCTAAATTCTTAGGAGGTCATTGTCAGGGTTAAGGCGTAGAGGTAAACAGAGAAGCAGAAAAGTAAGCATTGGTAGAAAAACAAGGTGTAGGAAACCAGCCAGAGGGCTGGGAACAGGCAGGAGGAAGCAAAGAGACAAAAATAAAGTGCCCACAGAGTGGGGAGGGATCTAAGTCCAAACAAAATGGAACTGGATCCTCTGCTCCAGGAGACCTTGTCTTTGGACGCTTTCCCCCGTGGCAGGAAGCCCCAGTTCTTCCTTTGCTTTGGGGTAACCCTTGGGATCTGGTTCATGCACAGTTGATCAGTTATGTGCATCATAACCGCATTTTCCAAGAAGCAGAGAGAAGCTGCAAGAAAGAAAGAAGAAAAATATTTTTTCTCATTTTACAGATTCAACCTAAATTTCAAATTTTCTTCCTTGAGAGTCAGAAGGAGGAAGTGGGTGGGGTGTTACCGACCTGCAATGGGCAGACAGTGCACAAGCTAAGTGCCTGGCACGCTAGAGCATATTTTATTTTGCTGCTGGATAAAGAAAGTAAAGAGGAAAAAGGTGGCATCTACATTTTTGAATTAGGACCAAGTCTTCAAAGCTCCACCTCTTTCAGGAAATGTTTCTCAGTGCAGTGGGAGGTGATAATTTTACCCTCTCTCAATCCCTCGATTTTCTTCTCTGACTCTACACTAAACCCTGTTTAGAACTGCCCTGACCTCATCCTCACGCACTGGCCTGACTTTGCCTTTCATCTCTTCTTTAGATCCTTAACTGAGTTCTTTGTCAACAGGGTCAAGAGAGAAGGTACAAGAACTCTGAAAAATGGTAGCTGTGGATCTCGATGTGATAGCGCCTGAGGGTATTGGTGTTACTGCTTGAAGTCTGACTGTTCCTAGAAAAAAGAATGAATTTCTCTGAGTTTGTTCTATGGTAGTGAGGTAGCATATTAACCAAAAAAATGGACAGAAAAGAGACAAGAAAAATAATAATTTTAAGTTTTTACTTTAAAAAAACTGCAGCCTCATGAAATAAAAATTACTCAGGCCTTTTTCTCTTTCTGGAAACTTGTTTCAGGAAATTTCTAAGGGTCTTAAAGATACAGGCAGCTTGCGAA
This sequence comes from Hydrochoerus hydrochaeris, assembly GCA_004027455.1. Classification (NCBI taxonomy): domain Eukaryota; kingdom Metazoa; phylum Chordata; class Mammalia; order Rodentia; family Hydrochaeridae; genus Hydrochoerus; species Hydrochoerus hydrochaeris. Next base: position 343,296 of record PVLA01000768.1, read on the forward strand.
TTGGGTTTGGGACCTGTGCTTTCCATCTGTAAATTGCACGTCCTTCCATAGAAAGCAGGCAGCATATCCCAGTTTCAAACACAAGCACAATGAAAGCTTGGTTTGTAAGCATAATTCGTTCTGGGAACATGCTTATAATCCAAAGTATTTGATATCAAAGTGAATTTCCTCATAAAAAATGATGGAAACTCAGGTGATTTATTCCACAACCCAAAAAATATTCATAGAAAAATTATTACACTATTGTAATGTAAAACAAAATAACAAAGAAATCACAAACTATAAAGAGATTTCTAAACTAACCTGCATTACTTTTGAAAACCTTCACTGTAGCAAGAAATGCCCCCCTGCCAGTACACTTCAGTTGTCCAAGGAATAGTTCCTGTGGCAGTGCCAGTTGATCCTGTCACTGTGATGCACAGCTGGTCACTATGATGCACAGCTGGTCACTGTGATGCATATTGTAAGAACCAATCAAAGATTGCCAAGTCCTCTACCTCTGTGCCCCCCTCCCCTTGCAATTCCATAAAAATCTCCCTTCCTGGGCCTTTGAAGGCTGACATTTTGAGGAACAACTGATTCCTAGTCAGTGCCCATCCAAAGTTAAATAAATCTGCCTCCAGATCCTGGGAGTTGTTTCAGTGTTTCTGTTCACTGTTGCATCATGGCTGGGGTGAGGGAGATGAGAGAGAAGGGTTATGTTGGCCGACTTTCACTTTCAGTAATGGAATCACTGCTATCTATTGGTTCAATGGAAATATTTTCTTTTTTGTGCAGCTTTAACAAGAAACCTAGCCGATTCCAATGACACTTGCTTTTGAGGATTTCACAGAAATGTGACATGCATTGTTGTTAAACAGATTCATCACTTGCACTGCTATAGACTTACTTAGGTGGTGGTTTTCTACAAAATTTTGCACTGTTTCCCACAGTGTAAACATCTGTGCTCTTTGTCTGCAAATGAGATCTCCTTCATGACCTCCAACCTTTGGAGGATGAGAGAGAACGAGAGAGAGAGAGAAAGAAAGAGAGAGGAATCATTGGCTCAGCTCGGTTGTGATCATGTGAAGTTTGGTGTCATGTACTACTTGTATTGCAAGACATCACTTATTTATCAAGTTAAAATTCATTAGAAATGTTTACTCAGCTTGTAGAACACTCACAGAACAAGTTACAAGCAATTCAAACTTTTACTGTCAGCATGTGTCTGACTTATGAGTAAATTTCATTCCATGGGCACGTTAGATTCGATCATACATCTGACAAAGTGAGTCTTATACACCTTTGACACAAATATACAATGTGAAGCATAAGAAAACCAAGCCCACACACAAAAATACTGTAAGTAAACTAGTTTTACTTTTACAGTTACCTTAAAATGGTAAGGTAGACCAGTGAGCTACCTCCATGATTTGTTCACATCTAGGAATGTTTGTAATGTGAAGTCTGTTTGTATCTGTGAAAGTTCATTACTCAAATGTTTGTAAGTAGGGAACTTAATGTACATGTTTTGATTCTTTTTGGGGGGGGGGCAAGTTTTCACTATGTAGCCCAGGCTGGCCTTGCACAGACAGTGATCTGCTTGCCTCAGCCTCCTCAGTGCTGGGATTACAGGTGTGTGCCCCCTTAGCCAGCTCCTCATGTTTTGCAGGCTAATGTAGCCCACCGGCTGGAAAACCTGGCAGACAGGAGGCACACAGCCTAGATCACCCATCTAGAAGACATCCCCAAGACAACATAACACCCCAAGCCTCAGACCATAACCTGTTTCTCTCTTGAGGACCCTGACTGACTCTATTGGTAGTGTGTGCTTTTAAAATGCTAATAAATTTGCTTATGCCTTTTACTGATGTGTCTTAAATTCTTTTTTTCAATGGCAGTCAATGAACCTACAACCTACCCTTGAATGGGTGAACTGGGGTCCCCATTTCTTCTCAGGAGAACCTCCTCACACCCCATCCAGTGACAGTCATAATACAGTATCCTATCCTGTGACTGTTCAGTCTTTTTTCTAAGATCAAGTGTAGCATGGTATCATATTTTGGTGGCTCCTGAATTTTTAATTGAAGAAAAATTTTCCAACAAATGATTATAAGACATACAAGAGGTAAAAATAAAATCCTTTGGCTTAAAATTCAGAGCAATATGTAACTTGGAAGAAGTTGGTTCAGCCACTTAAAACCTTCGACATTGACATAACTGATTTCACAAGTTTTTATCAATTAAAGGCCATCTTTTCCGAAAGGCCTTCAGAAGTAGTGATGTCTGTAGCCATACCACCTTGAATGCACCTGATCTTATCAGAAGTAGAGTGATAAGTTCTCTTCTTCTAGTACATACTTCTTTTTAAAGGTCCAGAGAAGTGGGTTAAAAATATTAATGGAAGCCAGCCATGCCTGTAATCCTAGCACTTGGGAGGCTGAGGCAGGAGGACTACTGTGAATTTGAGGCCAGCGTGGGCTACAAAGTGAGTTGAAGGCCAGCCTGAACTGCAAAGCAAGATTCTGTCTCAAGATCTCTCTCTCACACACACACACACACACACACACACACACACACACACACGGAAGAAGAAAGAGGAAAATTGAGGGCCGGGGGTTTAGCTCAGCGGCATAAGTGACTGCTTGGCAAACGCAAAGTCGTGAGTTTGGTCCCCAGTACGGAAAAAAAAAAAGAAAGAAAATTGAATGTAGCTGTAATCTTACCTTGTTTGTTGTATCCTAGGACTTAATGGTCCATCTGGTTTGTGTTAACTCTTGACCTCAGGCTCCTGCTTATCTGACCAAGGCCTAGTCTTCCTGACTGGCTTGGACCTCCCTAGCTGCCTGCTATCTTCAAGTTTTGAATGTAATACCTGTAATCCTAGCACTTGGGAGGCCGAGGCAGGAAGATTAAAAATTCGAGCTCAGCGTGAGCAATTTAGCAACTTAGAGAGACCCTGTCTCAAAATAAAAAAGGGCTTGGATGTAGCTCAGTGCCAAGGCCCTGGGTTTAATCTTCACTATAAAAGGAAGGAAGGAAGGAAGGAAGGAAGGAAGGAAGGAAGGAAGGAAGGAAGGAAGGAAGGCAGTGTAGAGACCAAATATTCAAACTATAAAATGTAGAAGCAATTCACTTCCAAATTCTCCCTACTCATCCAGAGTAGCATTTTTGTTGTCTCTTTTCCTCCTTCTCCATCTTCAAACAAATTATCTTCTTTTAAAAAAAAGAAAACTACACAATGTGATTCTCTGCACTGTGTGACAGGTGGTTAAGCGTGTTTGGAGTTGCTGCGCCCCAGGCCATAGCTACAGGGACACATGCCTTGTCAGGTCCTCTCTGGGAAAATGATGTGTTGGAGATCACAGGTCGGGTGGAAAGACGTTGCCACGAACTTACCTCATAGTCTGGAAGTAACAAGTACCTTGGCTGAGAGCCTTTTTAATGAGGTTTTCTCTGGACCTTGAACGTTATCTAAGTTTTATTATTGAGGATGAAACTTCCTTTAAGTGTCTTGGCAAAACATCTTTCTCTTCTTTCTTTCTTGTACCAGGGATTGAACTCAAATGTGAGCACTTAAGCCACTGAGCTAAATCCCTGGCCCAGCAAAGGGTTATTTCTAGCCACTATGTTATTGGTTGTATTTGGAAACTTTTAGTGCCTTGACTGGTAGTGAAGTTTGCAAATGCTGCCAGATTTAACACACAGCTTCCCAGCACGTTAATTTCAAGCACAACTTTTCCTCCTTCCAAGATTTCAGTCCATAGGAATATAATATCTATAGGACTACTTATCAAGAGATCAGGGCCTTCCTACTGAGCTACCTTTCCAGCACCTTGTTATTTTGAGACAGGATCTTGCTAAACTGCCCAAAGCAGGCTTGAATTTGTGATCCTACTGCCTTAGCCTCCCAGTGCTGGGAGTACAGATGTGTACCACCACACCTTGGTTCAAAGCATAATTTGATTAATCATTTTTTTCCTATCCATTACAGGTAGGTTACAAGAATGAGTCTTGTTTATTTTAAACAATGTTGAAAATAGGCATAGATGTCATAAAGATTTTCTCAGGAGGATCAAATTTTGAGTGTAGGGAGATCTAGAGGTCTGAGTTACAGACAGCAAAGCTTGAAGATAGCAGGCAGCTAGGGAGGTCCAAGCCAGTCAGGAGGACTAGGCCTTGGTCAGATAAGCAGGAGTCTGAGGTCAAGAGTTAACACAAACCAGGTGGACAATTAAGTCCTAGCATACAACAAACAAGGTAAGGTTGCAATTGGTGATGGATGTGCACTCTAACAACTTTTACTCCACTGTTTGGGTTGATATAGTGTCAACTTGAGAACTCTAGAAGCTTAACTGACTTAGCAGGGGGCCAGGGTCCTCTTTGTAAACATCCTGAGCCTGAGGAATAGGAGGGCTGGGAGCTGGTGTGAGAGCTACACTAAGGGGTGCGGGGTGGGGGTGGGGTGGGGGAGGGGGTGGGGCCTGCATACAGTATGAGGGAGGAAAACAGGCTTGCTCTTCCCCTTTTTGCTCTTTGCTTTTTCTGTCCTCTGCTGCCTTCAGCTGTTGCCCCTGTGCCAGGTCACCCTGTCTTGGAGAAAGTTGATTATGGACCTAAGCCTCCCGAACTGTGAGCTCAATAAATCTTTAATTCGGGTGTCAGGTATCTTGTCCCAGCAATGAGGGAAAAATAACAAAGACACATACCTATCTGGAAAATCCTTTCTGCTTTCCATTTTGTTCCTTTAATAAACCACTTAGGATAGAGGCCAAGAGGTACCTGCAGACATATACTTGTTAAGGGCCTCCAGTCCTCACAGCCCGACCCTAATTTAAGTGAGCTTGTTTTGGTCCTATGGTTTGACCTTAGTTTGACCTGTGGCTGTTTGAGCCTGGTCATTTTCTGGTATAAAAATTCCTAAACAAAGCGTTCCTGTGGCAACTGACCTTCAGGAGCTATTTGTCTTTTCCTAATAAACTTTTCTTTCCTTTGTCCTCAACTTTATTCTTCTATTTAGTGAAACACAGGCTCAGACTTTACTGCTGCTCACCAGAACCCTCAGCCTTTATTCTTCTGTCTCAGTCATACTGCAATTTGCTCTCCACTTGTCCCCACCAGCAGTTGTTGGTGTCCCTTTTGACTTACAGGGTATCTCTGTATGTCATATGCTGCCAACACATCACCTGAATGACTTACCAGGCAACTGGGCAGCTGCATGCTTGCTCAGTCGAAATTCATGAGGTTTTTCTTTTCCAAGAAAAGGAAGAGGAAGCTGACTTAAACAATCATAACTAGGTGTTGTTGAGATAGGAAATATAATCAAATTAGGGGAATAGGAGTTGCAGGACTTGGATAACTGCAATGGTTAAGAACCCATTTAGGGAAGGTCAGACAGAAAATTCTGTATTTAACATTTTAATAAAGTTTACAAATTTTATCTGGGACAGCCCTGAGTAGGTAAGGCTAATAATGGGAATCCATCTCTCTGGTAGGAAAACAATCAAAGAAGCTAATAAAAAAGCAGTCTTTCTGGTTGACCAACATCATCAGCATGGGGTTTGCAAAAACAGAACCATCTGTTGTGTGAGGAACCATGGAGAGAGTCTGTATTTATAGACTCCTGAGTGGGAAAAACAGCCAGGTTAATCAACTCCCCCACCCCCAGGTCTCTAATTTGAAATCCACTCTTCTGGTTTCTCTGCTGTCAACATATATTGCATTAGGGGGGAAAAATAGGAGTCAATTTAAAAGCAGACAGACTTGCTATGACTAATTTAAGAACTCCCAAACCAGGCTCTTTTCCAAAAATACACTGTAATTGACAATACTGTAGGCTCAGTGTAGAAGGAATATGACACAACTCCTGCCCCTGAGGCTGAATCAGATGTTTACTGCTAGTTTGGGCACAGCAGGGAAGTTTGTAGATCTCGTAATCCTTTACTGTTCTTGGGAGAACTTTGTATTTTTCTATAAACAAATGTTTCCAAAGGGTATTTTTTAAACTGTCTATCTTAATCTTATTTTTTCCTCTTGTTTCCTAAGATGGAAGTTATTGCAGGGAAGAATTTATATTGTGTGATGACTGCTAATGCTTTTCAGATACAGTATATAATTTTTTTAGGATATTCATTTTAAAACATGAGTGTACATATGTATGTATGTATAGAGCTGGGACTGGAACCCCAGTCCTTGAGCATATCAGGCAAGTGCTGTACTAGTGAGTTATATTCCTCATTATCACTGTCATTTTATATGCACTAAAGTTCAGAGCGGTTAGTCAACTCACTGAAGGTCACATACATGGAAAATGGCTAGGGACAACCAGTAATTCAGACACTGAGCCATTTGGCTTCCTATGAAACAATATACAACCTATTTCTTGAGAGTTTTGTTTAGCAGTTCCAGCTGAATGATTCTACATTCCTTCTACTGCTAAACTGTTCAAGTAACTTCTTATACGGTGACACAGTTCCTTAAGTATGCTAATGAGAACCTGTGAACTAAAAACCTTATGCATTTTATCGCTTTTAATCACTACAACTCTAGGAGACTGGCTTCTCTCCTTCCATTTTACAGTTGAAGAACTTGTGTTTCAGACAGGCTAAGAAAGTCGCTTAAGTCCTCCAGCTAGTGAATGACACAGCTCCGACTGGATTCCGGGTCTCCACCTCCATCGCCAGAACCGGCTGCTCCTACGCTACCAGATCTTCCACCTGCCAACAGCCGGCCAAGAGCTACCGTAGTTATCAAGTTTTGATTGTCTTGGGATCCGGCACGTCGATGCGAAACCCTTGGGCCCACCAGCTTCTCGGTCCACGAAGTTAGAGAGACTGAGTGGGAGCAGCTTCCCTGGTCAGCTCAGCAGCAAAACGGCGTCCTTCCCCGTCCCGACAAGCTGCGGACGACCGTCCTCTTTCCAGGGTCCGAGAAAAGCTGTCTGAAGGAGCCTCGGGACCCCGAAGCCGGGATTTGGTCACCCCGTTTCCTACGGGTACCGCCTGGACCTGGAAGCAACATTGAACCGGGACAGAACAAGTGAGGAACTCCAGGGGGCGCCGTTGCTGCGCGCACACCCGCGCCCCAGGCCCCCCAGAGCCGGGTTACTTACTGGCCGTCGCGGCTCGCAGAGCCCCCTCGGAATCACGACCCCGCCCTCCCCGTCCCGGAAGTGACGCGAGGCGGCTACGGAGACTGGGAGGGGCCTCTCCGCCGCCGGGAGGGTTTGAGAGTGGCGGCGGCCGCCGAGCGACGGGCAGGCCCGACCGCGGCGACGAACACGCCCCGAGCACGCGCCTGGCGGGTAGCGGCCCGACGACCTGCGCGCCGCTGCCAGTGCCGCCGCGTGCGGGGGCGGGAGGCGGGCGCTCAAGGAGCTGTGCGCGGCGGCGGGAGATGCGGGCGGCTGCGGACACCGGGCGGGCTCGGCTTGGCGGCCGCCGCCGCCTTCTCTGGGTCCGTCGCGGGGGTCGCAGTGGTTGTCGCGCCGTTCTCGAGTTCCCAGCGTGAGAAGGAGTTGGTGGCGGGTAGGAGCACCGCGTTGGAGGCCAGGACCGAAAGGGAGCCCCGCGCGCGGCCTGGGTGAGTAGCCGCCCGCGCGCTGTCGGGGTCCCGCTTCGCCACCCCTGGGCCAGGGAGCGGGGGCGAGCGTGGGGGCGGAGGGTTCGCGGCACAACAGGAAGTGCGCGCGCGGCCACGGCGCGGGCTGAGCGCGCTCCCCGGGGACCCGCCCCCGGCCGCGCGCAGGTGGAGGCGGGGGCGCGCCGCTACGCGCGCCTAGTCCCCTGGGGTCCCGCGAGGGCCCTGGCGCAAAAGGTGGTGGCGGTTTATGTTGTGTGGGTGGTTCAGAGGGGAGCGGTTCAGACTCAGTAGTGACAGGAAGTTGGAAAATGAAAGTACAGTCATTGAGTGCTTACAAAGGCCCGTGAGGTTGCGCCTCTTTCCCCGGACTTTGATCTCCTCTGGGGCGCAGGTCACCGGTGTTTCTTCCTGTAGCCAAGCTCGCTGTTCATCCGGTGTCAAGTTTCATTTCTTTTTCTACTTCTCTCCAGCAGCCCCCCTCCCACCTTTCTTTCCGCTTGATGTACAGCTGCGGCCAGGCCGGGCGCGGCTTCATTCCTGCCTCGGAAGCTCAATTGGAATCGTACAGTATTTCGGGGGCGGAATGTTAGCATGCATTGGCAGGAAATAAGGGGTATTATTGACAAAAGCCGTTCGAAGATACATGGTTAGCGTTTTCCCCAGCTATTGTTCTTTGACGTTTAGGGCATTTAAAGGTTCTGGAGCCTTATCCTTCACTGGATTAGCTCATCTGGTTGATGGAGCGGATCTCCGTCCCCCACCTCCACCCCACCCTGCGTGGAAAGCTTGGTGCTTCACTAATTAAGGCTGGCAGTTCTGTCGTTAAAATGTGTGATTCAGTTTTTTCCCCCTCAGGAACTTTCTCCTCTTTGATTTTATTTAAACATTAAAACTTGGTAAGTGGAGTCCTTTACATCCTTTGGGAAACAGTTTCAGGTTTTGTTGTAATTTAGCAATAGACTTTTGGGTTGGGGATGTAGCTCAGGGTGGAGTGTTTGTGCAAGGCCCTGGGTTCAATCCCCAGCATCACCAAAAACAGACAGGAAAAAGAAGCATACACATTTAATATTTTCTTTAATATTGTACAGCAGCTTATTATACCTAGTTATTTCTTGATAATGATGGTTGTGATTATGTTGATAAGCTAGTCTTGATACATTTTATAATTTGGTTTCATTTAAACAGCATGTTGAAGAATTTGGAGACTTTTCTTTTTAGGACTTAGTTACTGTCTGAAAAATAGTTGGGCCGTGGGTCACCACAGCAACTGGACTATGTGTATTATAAACATGTTTAGCGTGGAAGTTTCATTTAATGGCATCTCCTTTCTCTTGCAAGTTATTTCAACATGGCTCCCTCTTTTTGGGTCTTGGAGTAGGGTTGGAGGGCTTGGGCATTGAATAGGGCTTGGAGAAGGCTAGGCCAGGGCTCTGCCCTCTCCCAGATCTGTTTCAGTTTAGCTCAGGAATTGCTCTTTGAAGTGTTAAAATAGAATCCGTTATGTTTTCAGAATTTAACCCCTCAAAAGTCCGATTCCTTTATTTAGGTCAGTTAAGTATTTTCTCCATTATATTTCTAGAAAACTTGTAAAACTAATTGTAAACTTGGGGTTTTGTGATAGGGAAAACCAAGTGTTTTTTGTTTTGTTTTTTTTTGCTGTACCGGGGATCGAACTCACGACCTTGTGCTTGCCAGGAAGGCACTTATGTCACTGAGCTAAATCCCTAGCCCAACCAAGTATTTTCTGATACAGTACACATGTTGTCTTACATGTAACAAGAATAAAAAAAAATCTTATTTTTAACTGTTTCACATTTGCAGTTTTTAATTACCTTCTGGAATTTTTTTCTCTCTAGTTTTCTTTTGTGGCTGAGATAATCACTGAGTTCAAAATTTCTACTAGATTGAAGAGTTTCAGCTTAACTGCATACTTGTGGTACAGGGAAGACCTAATGTGAAAATTGGGGCCAGGTGTGGCGGTGCACTTGAGGAGGCTGAAGCAGGTTGATCACTGTGAGTTTGAGGCCACCCTGGACTGCCTAGTGAATTCAAAACCAGCCTAAATTACATATTTAAATTTGAGACCCTGTCTCAAAAGAAAAAAGTTGAATTGGAAGCTAGATATGGTGAACACACCTGTAATCCCAGCACTCAGGAGACTAAGGTTGGTGGGAGGTTGAGACCATGCTACCCTGAACTACACAGGAAGGCCCCATATTAAAAAACAAAACAAATTTTAAAAATTGGGGATAAGGTAGAATGCATTTTAGCATGTGAAGTATGTAATGTTTGATTGCCAGCACCACACACACACACAAATAATGGGCTGGGTTTTTTTAATATCCACTGAAGAATTCCGTTTTGTGTCTTTGTTAGTTGTTCTCAAAAGAAAGTTCATTTCCAGTACTTCAGCCACTACTGCAGTGCCCTTTGTCTTTTCCTCTGAGCACCCTTCTCTGCCAGGTGCATGCCTCTGCAGCAGTCAGGGCCTGTTCCCATGGGTCCAGCAGGTCACCAGTGCATGACTTCATTCATGCTGCTGTACCAGTAACCACTGGGGGAAGATAGAAGTTAAATCTGCACCACCGTGGGGTGCCCATGATTTTGAGTACCTCTCATTTGCTCAGACTGGCACATGTGTGATCCTTGTGGAGATGTTAATATTTTCCGTGTTGTCTTTTCACTTCTACAGCTTGTCTGTTAAGCTGTAGGATTCAAACACAATCTGTAGGATAGGTATTAAAATAGTGCCAGGATTTGAGTTTTAGAATTTTTTTCCAAAAACAAGTGGAATTGTGATCACATTTGTGGTGCTAGTAGTCTAGTGCTTAAGTCTTTGTCTCTCTTTCCTCATCCTTCACAATCATACATTATAGGGAACCCCTATACTGGGCTCCAGTCTCCTGCAAGGTGCACCGGGCAAGAGAGAAAGAGCAGGAGACAAAATGGCAGTATAGTGGCCATCAGGGATGACTAGTTGTTCATGAAGAACAAAAGGCCATGAAGCAGCCAGAGACTTGGTATTTACTAATTGAGGAGGGGATTAGCAGATGACTCAGGGGCGGAGGTAGACTTCTGCCAAGAAGGATCTTGTCTTGGAGTGTCTTTAGGCATAGTGGGCATAGTTTTAGTGGATGGAGAGGATGGTCGACCCCTAATGAGATAATGGGAAATCTCTAAAGTATGATACTAGCAATCCCAGGCCTCCATTTATCCCTTTTTGTAGTCTGCAGAATTAGCCATTGTGAATTTGTGGTCCTCAGCAATACATGCCTGCTCCTGCCCTACAAACATTTTTCATTATTGGAAATGTGGAAATTGAGCTCCCTGGCTAAGGCTGTGTTTACCTGGCCCTGGGTTTTAACCAGGTTTGCTTAGCAAATAATTGCTTAAATGGGAAAACTGCATAATAAAAAAAGTAATTGCCATGAATAGACATCTGGGAAACTCATCTGGGAAACTCAGAAAAATAACAGGAAACTGTCCCTCTTCACATTTAAAGGTATAAATGATAACCACTATTTTAACTCCATTAAGTGAGACTATGAGATACTGATTTCCAGTGTACATGGTTATTTAGCATTAAGCAGCTCTTCATTTGTGTATTACCATTTAGTAGTTTAAAATCAACTGGTGTGCTTTCATCCTTTCAGGAAAGAGGGTCCCTGGCAAATAGATGAGTGTAGGACTCAATGAAGGAAGTTGAGCTTAATGGCCTCAGCTTCTCCAAGAACTCTTGAGTGTGGAAGGCATCTCCCCTTTCCAGTCTTTATTATTTTCCCATCTTTTGGAAGACACCATCTCTGTGGTTTACTTCAAAGTAATAACTGAATTATTGCAAGACATTTCTTGAGCCTCAGAAAAGTTACAAAACAAAAATTTTTGCTATAATTCCTTCCCTCTACCCTTTTTGGTAGCATTTTTTTTTTCTTTTTTTGGTACCAGGGATCGAACTCACAACCTCACACTTGCCAGGCAGGCGCTTAAGCCACTGAGCTAAATCCTCAGCCCCTGTACCCTTTTTGGAAGCAGACAGAGTTGGCCTTTAAGGATCCCATCCTTTGTGAATTATAGTGTTAGTCTCCTTAGGTCTAACATTTGTATTATTTGTTGTGTTTTGTTTTAAGCATTTTTATTGAGATGTAATTCAAACACTGAAATCCACATAGAGTATACAGTTCAGTGGTTTTTAATATACTCAGAGAGTTGTACAACTACCATCACTCAATCAAACTTTGGAGTGTTTTCAGCTGTCCTGAAAGAAACCATGTACTCTCTAGCAGTCATTCCACATTCATCTCCCCGCTCTCCTCCATCCCTACCTCTTAGCCCTAAGCAGCACTGATCTACTCTGTCTATAGATTAGGCTGTTCTAGACATTTTGTGTAAATAGGATCATGCATTGCAATGTCTTTCGTGGCTGGCTTCTGGGGTAAACTCTTGGGTTCGCCTGTGTTACATCAGTACTTCTTTTTATGACTGAATGAAATCCTGCTTAAGAGTGACGCCATGTTGCTATATAGGGATTTGAGTCATTTTCATTTGTTAGACTCCATGAATAATTCTGCTGTGAACAAGCTTGTATAAGTTTTTTGTATGGACATTTGTTTTCATTTCTCCTGAGTATATACCTAGGAATGGAATTGCTGGTTTATATGTTAAACTGTCTGATTTGGTCATGCCATTTTACGTTTCCACCAGCAGTGTGTGAGGGTTTTAATTTCTCCATATCTTTGCCAACAATTGTTACTGTCAGTCTTTTTTATTATTATCATCTAGAAGGTATAGGTAGGTTCTTAGATAGTTTAGATTTTCATTTTCCTAAGGGCAAATGATGTTAACATCTTTTTCTTTTCATGTACTTATGGGGTATTGGCACCTTTTGGAGATAGGTCTTTAAGATTCCTTTGCCTAGTTAATTTTTTTTTCAGTTATAAGAGTTCTTTATATATTTTAGATACATGTTCCTCTTGAGATGCATAATTTGAAAGTATTTTCACCCATTTTGGGGACTGTCTTCTCACTTGCTATGTTGTTTGTAGCCTGTTCTTGTAGCCTCCCCTTCCCCATCCAACCCAGGGCCTATGGCACATTAGACAAGCATTATACCTCAGCCCTATGGTATTTTAATGGAATTGATTTAATTTGTTTTAATTCAAGCCCTGTTCTAGTTTGTTTTTTGTTTGTTGTTGAGACAAAGTTTTGCTGTGTAGTTCTGTTGGCCTTGAACTCACTGTTGTAGCCCAGGCTGGCCTCGACCTCACAGTGATCTTTCTGCCTCAGCCTCCAAAGTGCTGGGATTATAGGCGTGCACCACCATGCTTGACCCTCAAACTGTTCCGATCTGTTGTGATCTCATTCTTCCAATCCATTGTGATCTCATTCCCAGAAGAAGGAAGGTTTTTGTTTTGTCTTTTTATTTGTTTGTTTCGTTCTTATGTATGAAGATGTTTAGTGTAGTTTCTTAGGATGAGCTTATGTATATTTGGCCAAAATTTCTGCCCTTAAAGAATTCTTTCTAGTAGATGAAGAAGTATTTTGGAGTTCTGTGAGGAAAATACTCTTGTGAGAGCATTTGCTTGCTGATCCATTGCCAAAGCAAGGGTTATCAAGGCAGGTACTTGGCAGTGACTGGAGCCATTTTTAATTGTCTCATTTGGGCAGGGGATATTGCCGGCACCCAGGGGTAGAGACCACATGTGCTCTTGAACAAATTACAGTGCATAGGACAGCGTCTAGAACAAAGAATTACCTGTCCTCAGAATCAGTCAGTGATGCTGAAATTTGGAAACTGTAGCCTGAAAGGAAAGATCTGGAAACATTAGATATTGAAGGATTTTTCAGTTTGTGTCTTGAAAGAAATAAGGGTTGCTAATCAAATATGAGAATATATTACAGGTAGAATCCCTGTGGACAGAACTGTAGCAGAACTTGTAAAGTAAATCAGGGAACATTTTGTTTTTCTCAGAGCTGCCACTTTGTGTTCTTACACTTAAGGTAGTGTATACTATTTAGAGGAGAAATACCAACTGGAACAAACGTAGTTTTGATTATTCCCTACACCTCAGCCTCAAGGCCCACCCTGAGACATGTATCAGCAAGGCTGATTTAGGTAGACATACTAAAATGATGGTCTTCGGGGAGGTTATGATGATAAGATATTAAGGCTTTTTTTATTTTGGTACTGGGAATCGAACTCATGACCTTACATTTGCTAGGCAGGTGCTTGCAACGCTGAGCTTAATTTCTAGCCCCAAGGCAAATTTTAATAACTAATACTGTAGTGTTTGGCACTCTTAGTGTGCCCCTGTAGTTTATGGAACTAACTGTATCTTCCTTGCAAATTCCTCGTTGCCTGGGCCCTCCCAAGCATTGCGGCAGGTTTGTGATCTTGGATTCTAGACCCAGACTGCCTGGATTTAAATCTCAGCTTCACCATCTGCTTGTGTGACCTTGGACAAGTTACTTCCCATTTATCAATCAGTACTGTCATATGTAAAACGAGTTGTAGTATCTCTTACAGGATAGGAGTGCTGTGGATAGGAAAGGAATCGGTATACTTAGAGCATTTATGAAACAGTGCCTGACACACAGTGTTAATCACAGATCTTGTATTTTTCCAGCCCATTGCTATGGACAGTGCCATCACCCTGTGGCAGTTCCTCCTTCAGCTCCTGCAGGAGCCTCAGAATGAGCACATGATCTGCTGGACCTCTAACAATGGAGAGTTCAAGCTTCTGCAGGCAGAAGAGGTGGCTCGTCTTTGGGGGATTCGCAAGAACAAGCCCAACATGAATTATGACAAACTCAGCCGAGCCCTCAGATACTATTATGTAAAGGTAACACCCATCCTGATCTCGGGGTTCCACAGAGAGCCTCAGGATGAGGGGTATTCCTTCTTTGCTGTTGCAGCTGTAGGTTCTGCTGTCTTGGTTCATTGTAATCCAGTTTATTTTATAGCTTTAGTAGTTGGGAATTAGGAACATAAGATGTAAATGTTCCAGCTATATTTCTTCAGTAACCTACTCTTATCACACATTTTAGTTCTCACTGCAGTTGTCTTTACAAGAAAAAGTATAGGATTTGTATACAAAAAAGGCTATTTATTGGTACATGTTTGTAGTCCATCATGATTACATTCCTCATAGGGAGTTGGTATGTGTAGTTAACACATCTTTCTTTCATCCCCTTCCTCTCTCCCTTCCTTTCCCCCTCCCACCATATTTCTTTAATTTGTCTTTTTGTGTTTGTTTTCGAGACAGGGCCTCATGTTGTATAGTGCAGTCTGGCCCTGAACCCACTGTGTAGCCCAGGCTGGCTTGGAACTCACACCCATCCTCCTTCCTCAGCTTGAGTGATGGGAGTACAGCCCTGTGCCAGCACAGCCAGCTAATATGGTGTAATTTTGGATACATCCTTGGGCATCAAAGAAAAATAGTGCTCCAGACTTGGGATAGGAAGCTAAGGTCTTTTTTTGCCCTTATGTAATTGATCTTATCAGCTTTATAAGAGGTAAGAGTCAAGCTGGGGAGCAAAATAAAAGATAAATAATAGAAAGTAGAGAGATCTCCCCTTCTCAAAGAGGAAGGAGATCAAGAAGTACAGGGAAGGAAGGGGTAGCAGATGAAAGAAAGGAATTGGGATGTGTTATGTACATGTACCAATTTCCCACAAAGCACGTGAACATTCTCTATTGTGCACATGTATGAAACTGAAGGAAAAAAAAAAAAAACCCTCTTTTCTTTGCCCAGGAGTTGGAAGCTTAACTGGACAATGTAGCAGGAGACCCTGTCTCAAAATAAAGGAATGGTTGGATGAATGGGTAGATGGCTGGATAAGTAAATAAATAGATTAATGAATAATAACATAAAAAAGAGTCAAGCTGAGTGGTGGCACATGTCTGTGATCCTAGAATTTTAGGAAGTTGAGGCCAGGATAGGAGATTTAAACCCAGTGTGCTTAACTTAGCAACTTAGGCCTAGTCTCAAAATAAAATTATCAAAAAAGGGCTGAGAATGTAACTCAGTACTCAGGCCCTGGATTCGATCTGCATTACCACCAAAAGAAAAAAGAGAGAGAGAAAAAAGAGAGGGCGGGGGAAGAGGGAGAAATCCACTAGAAGGTCTGAGGAAAGTAGGAACCTACAGTTAATATTCTACATTCCTTTTTGCTTACTGAGGATGCTTATGGCTTGTACCTTTGGCTTGTACCTTTGGATACAGTGAGTTCTGACTTAATACAGATACTTGGTTGACTGACTAGCAATTAAAATTCTCAGCTTTTTTATTCTTTAATTTAAAAATTTTTTTTGGTACTGGGTCTGGAATTCATGACCTCATATTTGCCAGGCAGGTGCTATGCCTGTGAGCTATATCCCCAGCCCAGTTTTTTTTTTTTTTTTTTTTAAATACAGTCCTAGGATGGAATGTAGGGCATTGAGAATGCTGTAGAAGTGCTGAGCTATATCACCATTCCCTAACTGTTTATGTTATGTATTAGTTTAGCTGCTAATTTTGAATGTTCTTGCCTTACCTTTCCATAACAGGGTCTGTATTTGGCTTGATGAATGTAGGTGACTTTGAAGTTTTTAAGTAAGATATACTTACTTCTCAAAGCCTCTTGTAGGCTTTTTCATGAGCTGTGGGATGTAAGTTTACAAAAAAGTGTGTGATTGCTTATTTTCTTTATATATAGAATATCATCAAAAAAGTGAACGGTCAGAAGTTCGTGTACAAGTTTGTCTCTTATCCAAAGATTTTGAAAATGGACCCAATGACAGTGGGCAAGATCGAGGGAGATGGTGAAACTCTGAGCTCCAGTGAAGTTAGCAGTGCTTCGAAAGATGTGGAGAATGGGGGGAAAGAGAAGCCTCAGCCTGGTGCCAAGACGTCCAGCCGCAATGACTACATACACTCTGGCTTGTATTCTTCATTTACTCTCAACTCTTTGAACACCTCCAATAAAAGGCTTTTCAAGTCAATAAAGATGGAGAACCCTGCTGAGAAACTGGCAGAGAAAAAATCTCAGGAACCAACACCATCTGTCATCAAATTTGTAACAACACCTTCCAAAAAGCCACCCATTGAACCCATTGCTGCCACCATTTCAACTGACCCAACTATTTCTTCATCTTCCGAAGAAACTATCCAAGCATTAGAGACCTTGGTTTCCCCAAAACTGCCTTCCCTGGAAGCCCCAGCCTCTGTGTCCAGCGTAGCTGCCAGCTTTACCCCATCTCCCATTCCATCCATGCCCCCTTCCTTGAAGGAGCCGCCCAGGACACCCTCTCCACCTCTGAGTTCCAACCCAGACATTGACACGGACATTGACTCAGTGGCTTCTCAGTCAGTGGAACTTCCAGAGAACTTGTCTCTGGAGCCTAAAAGCCAGGGATCACCTCTGCCAGAAAAGGACAAAACAAGTAATTCATCGAGATCCAAGAAACCCAAAGGGTTAGAACTGGCACCTACCCTTGTGATCACAGGCAGTGACCCAAGCCCTCTGGGCATACTCAGCCCATCTCTTCCTACAGCTTCTCTTACCCCAGCACTGTTTTCACAGGTAACTCAGCTGCTTTCTAGTCCTCTATTTGCATTCATTCAGCTTTTAAAGCAGATCTAGAATTTACACTTACATGTTTGTTTTTTGTTTTACATAGGTTTGTCTTTTAAATGTAACCTTGTGAAAGTAACCTAATCCTCATCTCATTTAGGATTGCCAAAATAAAAGGTTTGGTGTGTTGTCTTTAAGTTCATTGTCCTACAAGTAAATAAATATATTGGGTTTTTTACTTCATCCTGCATAAAGTTCTTCCCTACCCCCAGCAGTGATATTAGAAAACAGTAGGTCCTAAGAACTTTCCAAAAAAAGTACAGATGTAATGTTGAATAACAGGTTTGGTTAGTTACAATAGATATTTATTAACTTGCTCATCTTGTAGAAATAGATCACTCCCAGATTGTCTCATTATTAGAGATAGAACATGGTGTTAACTCAGCTTCCCATTATTCCTCTGTACCCAAATTCAGGTAAGACCCTAAAAAAGTTGGGTTGGCCAGGCATGGTGGCACATACCTGTAATCCTAGCACTTGGACGGCTGAAGCAGGAGAATTACTGTGAGTTTGAGGCCAGCCTGAATTGCATAATGAAACCCTGTCTCAAAAAAAAAAAAAAGTTGGGTTAAAAAGTAGTTATTTTGACCTTTACCTTTCTTAGGTTACAAAATGATGTCTAAGCTTTTCATCATGATAACATTCTAGAGTTAGAGACTTGGTGTGGAGAATAGCATAGTATTTGGGCTCAATTTGTATCCAGATTTATATATAGCCTGACTCTCTAGCTGCTAGGATAAAGCAGAACCCTGTTGATGAGTGAGTGGATGTTTTTGCGTATTGCAGACACCCATCCTGCTGACTCCAAGCCCCTTGCTCTCCAGCATCCACTTTTGGAGCACGCTCAGCCCTGTGGCTCCTCTGAGTCCAGCCAGACTGCAAGGTGCTAACACACTTTTCCAGGTAATTTCATCAGAGTCTATCTCTTGTGATTGGGGGAGGTAACATGAGGAAGCAGGCAAAGGGTCAGTGTGGCCCTCTTAAGTGTGTGTATATGTGTGTGTGTGTGTGTGTGTGTGTGTGTGTTCATTACCAGGAACTGAACTTGTACTTGCTAGGCAGGTGCTCTGCTGCTGTGTTATATCCCTGGCCCCTACTCTTCAATTTAATCATTATACAACTATATTTATTAAATATTCTTTGAATTTTATTTTTTATTTCTAAATGTTAATTTTCTTGCCAGCAGAGAGTTTGGATAAATACATACAGCTAGGTTTCCTTTTCCTCATATATTAGTACATGTGACCAGGAGTTGTTCAGTACTAGCTAAAGTTTTGAGCTCACCCGTGTTTGTTATCCTATAACTCTAGAAAGCCTCTATTTAAACAAAAGCTCATAAGTGTGTGTGTGTGTGTGTGTGTGTGTGTGTGTGTGTGTCTAATAGTGTAGTAGCTGCTTGGGAGGCTGACACAGGAAAATCACTTGAACCTAGTAGTTTTGGGCTAGTTTGGACAATATAATCAGTCTCCATCTCAAAAGCAAAAACATATATATATATATATATATATATGTATATTTGTATATTTGCAACAGGGTTATATGTTAGCCCTGATGAACCTATTGTAAGTTGAAACTCGTTGACACGAACTCCGTACACCTAACTTACAGGATTTCCTTGCTGAACAACACATGGTGTAGTGTTGATGATTTTCCTTGTGATACAGCAGTGGACTAGAAGTTGCCACTGTGTTGCTGCCCAGCATGGCAAGGATATCCTATGCATGTTGTTAGCCTGGGAAAAGAGGAGAAGTCATAGCGTGGTGTCTACTAGATGCATAGGACTTCAGTTCTATTGTAAGTTAAGCCATTGTAAGTCAATGACTTTGTCTGTATACATAGCCAAATGCATACATGCAGATAATCATGTGTTGCTTAGTGATGACACATTCTGGGAGAGGCGTTTGTTACCAGGTAGTTTGGTAATTGCTTGTCCATCATAATTTTTTTGTATAAACCTATATGATCTAACCTATTGCATAACTGAGGTGTCTCATATATGTATGTAAACACAAGGAAAAATGATACAGTCAAGAGACAAGGTACACAAGACAAGAAGTGCAAGGTATATAAAGCTGGCAGGCATAACCTGGCACAAACAGTAAACCTTTTTAAAGTAAAGTACACTCCAGAATAACAAGAAAGCTGGGTATGGCAGCACATACCTCTCAGCACTTGAGAGGCTGAGGCAGGAGAATTGCCCAGAGTACGAGGCCAGCTAATGCAGGGCTGGGGATTTAGCTCAGTGGTGTAAGCACCAGCCTGGCAAGTGCATGTTTGAGCCGCAGTATGTTAAAAAAAAAAAAGATACAATGTAGTAGCCGGGCATGGTGGTGCATACCTGTAATCTCAGCGCTTTAAGAGATTAAGGCAGCAGGATTATAAATCTGAGTAAGGTCTGGGGAATTTAGTGACTTAGCAGGACCTTGTCTAGAAAAATCAGAAAAGGGGTTGGGGGTAAAAGAGGGTTAGGCACGTAGCTCAGTGTGAAGGCACTGGGTTCAGTCCCCAGAGCTCCCAGGTTGGGTGGGAGGGATTATAGGTGTGTTATTCCTCCCTTCAGTCCTGTCTTTTTTTTAGTGGTGGTGCCAGGGACTGACTGTAGGGCCTTAGGTTTGCTAGGGATGTGGTCTACTGAGCTACCCTCCTCCCACACCTGTCCTTTTTTGTTTCTTGCAAGAAATTTCTAAATTACCGAACAGGAAGAGGTAAGAATTTTCTATATTTCACTTTTTCTTTTCTTTTCTTCTTTTTTATATTTTATCTCTCCCAAACAGATATTTGAGTGCTGGTGTGATCTTAGACCTTATGCAGAGTCATAATGTTACTGCAGCTTCTGCCTAGAATGGTCCTATTCAGGGGGTCTCAGAATATGTGACAGGGAAGCCCTTGTTAGGATGAGGACCCTCTACTTGAACTTTATGGGCTTTTTTTCTGAGGTTCATGATTGGCTTTATCATTGAATACCACTCTAGTGTGTGTTGCTTTTCACTGGACTTGCCGCAACCTTCATTGTGGTTAGCTAACCCTGTGTACCAGATTTGATGGAAAATAAAAGATGGTTCTTTGTTCCCACTCTATTGAGGTAGATTGGAGACAATTAATATTTAATTTTGTATTTCAGGGCAAAGAACATTTTTTAAAAGTTTATGTTATGCTGTCATACTCTTGTGTCAGAAATGGTTATTACATTTGTCTTATTTATTTATTTATTTTTTTAAATTGGTACTGGGGATTGAACTTACAACCATGCACTTGCAAGGCAGGCACTTTTGCTGCTAAGCTAAATCCCAAGCACTATTGAGTTTGTCTTTTGAGTCACTTTGGAAGGCTATCATATTTTGCCTCAGGGAGTATAGTGGGACAGAAAGTAAAAGTTGGAATTGAGTAACAGGATGATGATGAGTTTTCCTTTCTTTCCCAGTTTCCTTCTGTATTGAACAGTCATGGGCCATTCACCCTGTCTGGCCTGGATGGACCTTCCACTCCTGGCCCATTTTCCCCGGATCTGCAGAAGACATAATCTATGCACTTGTGGTGTGAGAGACTCAAGGGACACAGAAATGGAGACATTCAACTTGATGGCATTGGAGTGAGAGACTGACTTTATGAGTTTTGCCATTTCCCACTGAAACACCTTTTTCAGGATTCTCTTTGAATAGATTTCAAGTCACGACTGTGTGAAATGCCTTAATTGGAGTCCACTACCACATCCCTGTCTTTTTTAAATGTGGCCCTAAGTGCTAAAGTAATTTTGGTGGGGTTTAGCAGCTGTACTTAGCAAGAGTGATTAAGAACCAAGTTACTCCTCCTGACTATCAAGATCTTTTGGCTAGGAAGAAAATTGTGCTTAGAATTTACTATTTTAAGAAATACTAGTTAAACGAAATTAGCTGTGCCTGTAGGACTGAGTGCTCTGTTGAATAAGTAAAAGTGAGCTGTTTATAAGCGGTGGGAGAAAAGTAATTCATTCCTGTTCATACAAAAGAAGATGGGAGCAGAATGGCTGTGCAGTGTTTTGCTGTGAGCTGCACTGTGCGGTGTGGAAGCAGTTCTGCAGAAGGCGTCTTATTTGCATGTATGCAGCGGGTCTCTTAGCCACATACATGATCTCTTCACCTGTCGAGCACAGGGAGCTAGTCTGTTCAACATAAGCCTGGGATTTAAGGTGGTTTCAGACCATCCTGTGAGACTGTAGGACCCTGTGTCTAGCACGAAATGCTGCTGTCCAGTGTAACTGCGTTCCTACAGGGCACCGCATAGTCAGTGATGACTTTTAGAAGGCTAGACTTGGGTTCAGCTGATACCTTAAGACAACACGAAGAGCTTCTTCCAGTCAGGAGATGCTGCGTGGGGGAGGGACTCTGCCATGTTCCTGCTCATTTTACCCCCATTTTCTTCTGTATAGTCATCACCTTTCCTTCTAAATCTAAAGCTGTTAGGGGTTGTGACAGTATTAAATGCCATTCAGAAGGTAGAATGCGAAGTGAAACCGTCAGTCAATGAGATGTTCAGTCTTTTTATTAATTAGGGAGGATGTTCAGTCTTTTTATTAATTAGGAAGGATCAATTCATTTGGCAATATGCATACATAGGAATTAGGTTGTTTTAATTAGCATTGGAAAATGCAGACCTGTATCTTTATATTACCAAATGTATGAATTTGTTTTTGTTTTTTGAGACACAGTCTCACTATGCAGTTCAGCTAGGGCTTGAACTCACAACGTAGCCCAAGCTGACTTCAAACTTGTGGCGATCTCCTGCCTGAGCCTCCTGAGTGCTGGGATCACAGGTGTGCACAACTATGCCTGGCTCTAAGTTATAAAATATTACCATATAGTAATCAGTGCCAGGTGCAGACAGATCTTTTGATTCCCCCAACTGAATTGGTACCAGTTACACATTGGAATCTTTTGAAAAATTTGGCTTTTAAGCCCAGGCCTAAATTATATACTGCCATTACCACCATGCCACTGAACTAGTTTTTCTTTAAGTCACATAGAGGCTTATTTAGCTCATAGCTTTGCAGGCTGAAAGTTCAAAATCTGATCCATCTCGCTAGTCTCTCTGAGGTGGTTCTGCCTGCATCAGTCAGCATGCTGATGGCATTACTGGGCGGGTGTGTTGAACTCTTCCATTAACACTGTAACTGAGTCACATGAGCTAAGTGGAATGCAGTGGTAAGGACTGGAGGCAAACTAGCATCTTCTGGATAACAGTACTCACTTTTAATTTACTTACAAACAGTGTAGAGAAGCTCTTAGGTAAGGCATTTAAGATGAGTCCTTTGTAGTGGAGGGGATACTCAGTGAGCTGTCTTCTGATGTGTAGTGTTGGAGACCTGTTACTGGTTCATTTGTGGTTATCAGCTGCAGTTCTGTTCCCAAGATGTGCAATAGTAGCATGGAAAGGTAGTGTTCAGCAATGATGGGAGCAGGCGTACTGACTGTCTTTTCCCCTGTTGAATGAGTTTGCATGCCTGTTTGTTTGTTTGTTTGTTTGGTTTTTGTCTGTTTGAGACAGGGTTTCACTATGCAATTCAGGCTGGCCGTGGGTTCACTTTGTAGTCCAGGCTGGTCTTGAACTTGCAATGATCCTCCTGACTCAGCCTCCCGATTACTGGGATTACAGGAGTGCGCCACCATGCCTGGCTGCATACTGTTTGAAATTAGACCCCTTTGCAGCACTTTGTAAAGTTTTATTAGGTTAACATTTGTATAGTAAACAAATATTGATGACTGACTAAACTAGATGTTTTAAATTCTGAAAGCACAAAAGCATTTTTATCTTTTTTAATTAAAGGAGGAAAGCCATTGATTTGTTTTCATAGGTGATATATTTGATGGTTTACTGTCTCAGTATAGAAGTGCTTTGAAACCGAGGGCACTGTTAAGCGAGTCAGAGCAACTTCCTGGGAAGCTGTTTTAGATTCCTTTTCTGTAAGCCTGGAGCCAAAGCCTCTGAGAGGCATGAGGCCTTAGGAGGTAGATGATCTTTCTCTTTGAGGTCAGCTAATTTGGGTAAGTGTACAAGAATGTGTGTGTGTGTGTGTGAGTGTGTGTGTGTCCTTTAAGTCAGAGTTTACAGCCTTAGCCAGTATACGAGGCAGACAGTTCTATTTGTAGACTACCTCCTTCCTGGAAAAGCTTCAACTTCATATTCTTTTGAACAGTTACAGACTTCTCGTTAGCTTCAAAAGGTGACATGCCACTTACGATCTGTGTTCCCCAGGGTGACTTCCGTTAGGATCCCTATATAGTTGATACTGTTACCAGGCACTTGTCAGGGCGGGCGTGGTCGGGCGGCAGCAGCCTGAGGTGAGCAGAGCAGGTTGTGGGGTGTTTTGAGGTGTCTCCTGTGAGACCTCAGCTTTTCTTCCGTTTTGGCTGCTCTTCACTCAGTCATGTGCTAGAAAATGTTTAACAATCAGGATCTTGAGTACAGGGGGACAGCCATGCACACTGTCCATCTGTGGCTGTTTTCAGTCCCTACCTCCGAGTTGAAGAGGGGATGAGCTCAGAGCCAGTGCCAGCAGACCATTGCAGCCCTCCACCCTGGGGTCGCTTTTCACCTGAGTCATAAAATGGATTTTTCTCATTCATATGCTGACTTTTAAAAATGAAAATCTCCTATCTGACTGGAGTAGTTTTTTTTTTTTTTTTGGTGCCAGGGATCGAACTCATGACCTCCTGTTTGCCAAGCAGGCACTTACACCGCTGAGCTAAACCCCTGGCCCCGACTTGAGTAGTTTTAACAAAAGGTTTGCCATACTACTTGTATGATGTTCTAAAAGACATATTTTGTGATTGAACAAAGAGGAATTTCCATTGATTAAAAAAAATACATAAAGAATCTAGAGATCAACCTTGAAGAATTAAAAGATCAGCCTTACTCTTCTTAAGAGTTAAAATACAAGGGCTGGGGATTTAGCTCAGCGGCATAAGGCTTGCCTTGCAAGTGTGCAGTCGTGAGTTCGATCCCTGGTACCAAAAAAAAAAAAAAGAGTTAAAATATAGGTTTACTTTCCCCCATGTTTTGACAGTTTATGTATAGGTATAATTTTTTTCCTTTCGAATTTTGATGGCAAAAATAAACCCATGAATTTTAACTGGAATGTTCTTTGAAGATTTGCATATTAAATTAGAGATTAAAATAAAATGAAGACTGACTGGCTGTTCCATAACACAGAAGTATGGTGGCCTGGAGCTGCGAGGCTCTGTGCACCCTGCACTGGGGTACCATTGTTTCACCTGGGGCACCACTGTCTCTCCAGCAGCATTGTCATGTGATGAATCTAAAGTTCTCAAACAGCAGCTTTATGCTTGTGGTGAGTTGAGTGCCTGAAGAGGCAACCAGTGGTGTATCCAAAAAGTACTCCCAGCCTTTTGGAACATGCACTTAAACTGTAAAAGTTTTTGAAGAGAAAAACTTTCCCTGTTAAAATTCATGTGTATATTTTGTTTGTTGTGCTTTATTAAAGTAGCATGAATAATATAAAATGTGCACATGGAGATGAAGGATAGGGTATGCATTCGGGGTGGTAGCTGGTGCACCTTGAGGTACATACCCTGTTGGGATCACAGACTCAGAATATTGCCTCTCAGTCAGATCTTGGCAAATATGTATGATTTTGTATGTGTGTGATATATAGGAAAATTCCAGAAGAACTTGTCATCAGTTTTTGAAATTTGTATAAATTCTTTTCATAAGTTGCCAAATAATCCACTAGCAAATGTTTGCCAGATCTTCATGCGTATTATTTTTAGCAGCCTGTTGTCTCTGTCCTCTTTGTAGTAGGCATGACTGTTTTTATCTTGTTAGTCTACTTTTGAACTTCTTTTAGCCTTATATTTTACCAAGAAATTGAGAATTATTTCACATTGCTTGTGCCAAAATATACAACTTAGACTTTCTTGCTCTTAGTTTTAATTTTGAGGGGTGACACTTTAGCGTCTGAAGGAATACTTTTCTTGATAGTCTCTTTTTTATCCCTTTATTTACTATACATTGTATTTACCCATGCCAGAAATCTAGAATCATGCTGAGGTAGTACCATTCTTAGGTGTGAGAGCAAGCGTGAGAGATGAATACCCATCTCAGAGGATTAACCTGGGCCGCAGGAGCCTTAGGGACTTTTGCTGGTGCAGGTGGGTATCTGAGAGCATGATAGGAGAAGCTATTTCTGAAGAGGAATTGAGCAGGGAAGTGGTCAGTCCACAGCAGTGGATGAAATAGGGGTCGCCATAACTGGCTTTGTTTAGCAGGTGGTCGGACCAGAGAGTGAATTTTGTGGGAAGTATTTTTTTAGTCTTTTATTTGTTTGTTTTTTGGTTAGTAATTGTGTTAGGGAATCAACAAGTGTTTTTTCTTTTCAATACTGGCATTGCCTGAAATGAGGTGCCCTGTTTGTTACTTCTTAGGTCATCAGAACTCTGCCTCCTGAAGGTAAAATTTTAATCTGGGAATTTAGACCCCTTGTGGGTGGTGTGGAATTAAATGAGGTGTGTGACCTCATCCTTGTGGTCGGAGGGGCCCGATATATCACAGTCATGCTCTGATCTGTAAATACAATAGGTCCAAAGGTAAATTGTTGCTGGTAGTGCGAGTGTCCTCCAAGTGCAGTCTCGGAGGCTATCTGGTTCTTCAACCTGCTTTTCTGAAACTATGGTAATTTTTATGTATCCTGGCAGAAAAACAGCCATTTCTAGGTTGCTGCCATTATGGAAGATGGAAATCCAGAGGGCTTTGTGTGACAGGGCGTGCGGGCTTTAAACTTTCTGCAGGAACCAGGACATGGAAGGTATTGTCCACATTTTATTGTGTGGTGCTGGGGATGGAATCCAGGGCCTTGCACGTGCTAGGTAAGCACTCCACCACTGAGCTGCACCAACAGCCCCCATAATTTAAGATGGAACCTTAAACAAGGAAATTCATGAGGGTTACAAACCTAGAAAACCTTGTGAATGGTAATCTTTGAGTGTAATAGACATCAGGAGGTTTTTATGAAGTTTAAATATATACTTTAATAACATTTAATTGGGAGACTAGAACATTTCTAAGTCATTCTGATTTATTATTGGCCAAGTATGTATGTGTATATGTGTATACTCATGTATATGTGATATATTGACTGAGAGCAGGTGTGTGTGTTTGTGTTTTTCAGAGGGAACATACTCATCCTCTAGACTAGGATGGCTCTTAGGCTATTTTATACTAAAACTAATCTTCGCTGCACTTTGTAGTTGCTACTTTTTAAAGATTAATACCTTGCACATTTCAGTTTGTAAATGTATAGAATCATAGGCCTTAAAAACTAATTGTTTGCCAACGCTTTAGAAGTATAGCACTTAAATGTGACATACTCTGAACAGTCTCTTAAACTATTCTCTCATGTAGGATGGCCTTTCTTAAAAATTCTGTTTTTATTTGCTTTTGTGTAAAATCTTTATTAGATTGGTTGTTTCTCAAGAGAGGTTTATACTATAACCAGTATTTCTTAAATACAGAAATGTGACCATGGATTATTATAATAGTGGAGGATTCCTAGTTTTGTGACTTGTTACCCTTAACTGTATGTAAGTTGCATTAGCAGAAACCTCAAAAAAGAGTGTCTGGCACTGAGTGGTCTTTTCAAATTTGCCTGTTTCCCATCTCATAAAGGCCTAATCTGTTCCTTCCGAAGAATATGAGCCGTGCTGTCTGGCCTGGGATCGTTCTGGATGGGGGGTGCCCTGCGGCTGGACTGGAGTTCTTGCTATAAAATCATTCAAGTCTGCCTGGAGTTCAAGGGTGGGAATGCCATTTAACTGGTGTTAATCACTTGGCACTTTTCGTGGGCACCATTATTAGCACTGTTGTTTTTAATAACTGGAAGCACTTAATTATTTTGTTTAATTTCAACTTGATATTGAGGGTTTGGGAAGTAAGATTTCTCATTTATGTTTTGGGGAATTGAAGAGTGTTTGGAAAGGGATAAATGGGTTACTTAATGAGCCATTCTTCCAGGCTCCGTAAGGTATGTTCTTTTGGCTAGTGTATTTTACAATGATTTGTAAGTTTTTAATGTGTTTCATAAAAATTTATGATTTAAAAAAATTTGCAATTGTTAGGTTACATTGAAATCAAAAAGGGTATCCAATTAATAAGCACCCCCTTTCTTTTTTAATCATTGTTACTTATTGTTTGTAATACAGGGAACCCAGATAGTTCTTTCTGAGACATTTCAGTTTTTCATTGTTTGGGGCAGTATTACTAGTGGCCTTTGTATATACATTCATTCTTTATGTAATAGAGTAGCATATTTCAGGAACTTCTCTGTTCAGTATTAGTGAAATTAACTAAAATGCATATATGTAAAGATAGAAAAAATTAATACAATTAACATTTATTTACTGGAGGCCTATTTATTTGGTTTGGCCCTGAATCTTTTCTAATCACAGTCATACCTGTTTTTTCACTTTGGCCTTCTAGCAAGTTTCATCGTGGGTAATGAGATTAAGTATGAAACTTTAAAGTTTCTCAACATTAGGCCCTTTATTCACCAATAAAATTAGCTTTAAAAGAGAAGGGTGTACAATGTGTATAAATTTTCTTTTTCTTTTTTCTTTTGAGCCTGGGTTGATGTTCCCCAAACTGGCCTCAAACTCCTGGGCTCAAGCCATCCTGTCTCAGCCTCCTGAGTAGCTGGGGTTATAGGCATGCACCACTAGTCCCAGCCTAAATGTGCATTTTAAGGAATAAACTAATTTTCCTTTTCATATAGCATATATCAGGATCCTATCTGAAAAAAACAACCCCAGGTGAAAAATTAAGAGATATTAAATGACAAACTTTTAATTTTCATTTAACTAATCCTTAATTTAAAAAAAGCATAGGTCTGCTTACAGCACTTTTGCAGTGTATCTCTGCCCCAGCACAGGAGAGCAGTATTATTTCCTGTGCATGTCTTAATTTGGAGTGTGTGATAAGAATTTTCCACATACTCAGCTCAATTGAGAACGCAGTTACTTCCTTGTTTATTTTGAACTCTGTGTCTCATAATAGCTAGTATTGATCATTTTATAAGTATTAAGGAACAGTACAAGTGTACACCTATCCAAAAGAATGATTGTGTTTTTAATAACTTGTTTGAATTGATTTCAGTTTACTTTATATTAGGGAGATCTTCAAAGTAGCAAAATTACCATTTTTTTCCTTTTTCCTGAAAAAGCAATTAAAATGGTAACTGTGAACACTTACTGAAATTCACATTAGTTGTTGATAAAGCTAAGCAGTCCATCTTACCTGTTGGGGAACAAAGGGATATTGTTTTAAGGTTTATTATAGGATTTTAAGGTTGATTACAGGATGTTTAGCTAGTCCTGAGTTTTTCCTATGTGTGGGGCAGAGAAATTTCATCATTTAGGTCTTTGAGGGAAAGGATATGCTGGCACTTTGAGGGATTTATAATATGCTGCTTTAAAACAAAAAACGAAGTCGACACTCAGGGCATCTCCAGACATTGTAAGGGTTGCTCTGAATAACCAATCAGGTGATTCTTTTTCTATTGCTTCCCAACTTTTATGCAAAAAAAATCCTGTTAAAGCCTGTAGTGGTGATATGTGTCTTTTAAGAAAAATGATACATTTTTAAAAAAACTTTTATGTAAGAACTGATAGAGAAATTTGCTTTGTATAATGCAAGCCAAGCTGGCTTTAAGAAAGCACTGTAGCAGATTGACTACAAATACAAAATTATACAGATCTGTCAATAGATAGGGCAACAGTTGTATTTTTTTAAATAAATATTTTTAACAAAATGCTTTTCTGGAGTATTCATTTCCCTTCTCTCACATCCATTGAAATAGTCTTCTTGGAGTTACATTTTCATCCATACTACCTGTGTGTGGGTCAGGAAAGAACTGAGCTTTTCCAGGAGTGGTTGTGGAAACCTGATCTTCAGCTGTTCTGATATGTATCTACATTAAAATATTCCAAGCCTAGTTTGGAATGCCGGGTGAAGGGGGCAGCTCTAAAATGATCATTAGCATAAAACAAATTAAAAGAGAACTGACTGGCTAGAAAAATTATTCATCATGTAAAATTCCTTTATTTTAAATATTAGCATTTTTGGGCCAGGGATTTAGCTCAGCGGCATAAACGCCTGCTTTGCAAGTGCGAGGTCATGAGTTTGATCCCTGGTACAAAAAAAAAATTAGCATTTTAAAGGGGTTTTTAAAAATATTTAATTAAATGGTTTTATTATATCTTTTGAAAGGAGCAGCCTTTCCTTATTTTCCTTCTAGCACTGTTTCTTTGTATGGTTTTTTGAGATCTGAAATTGGAGACTTCCATTTATTTATCAAATAGGACTTTTCGGCCAGGCGTGGTGGTGTATGTCTGTAATCCCAGCACTTGTAAAGCTGAAGTAGGAGGGTTGCCATGAGTTTAAGGCCAGCCTGGGCTACACAAGCAAATTTAAGATCAGCTTGCACTACATAGCAAGACCCTGTCTCCAAAAACAAACAAACAAACAAACAAAACTAAATAGCTTGTTGAAGCCATTATGTATTTTCTAACCTTTCCACTGTTGACCCAGCTTTCACTTTAGAGAGACATACTTAGTTCACAAATGCTTTCAGGGTGTAATAGATGTGTAGAGTGATACACTGACCCCCTAACAATGTCACTTTCCAGGGCCAGCATCATCAGATAGGAGCTGATGATGAATAGCCATGAGAGCTCTCACCCAGTGTCCTTACACAGCACTGCATTGCACCTGTGGCAGAAGGGGGTCCACAAAAGTGACCCCAGTCGCTGAGGTAAGACAGCAGCATACGATAGGAAAAAGAGCAAAGATCTCTCATCCGCTGTGCAGGTCAGCAAGGCCTGGGGTTAGGAGCTTGCTGAAGTGGCAGAGGCCACTCTGGTTTTTGTTGTTTTTATTTTGTTTTTGGTACCAGAGATCGACTTACAACCTTGTACTTGCCAGGTGAGCACTTGAGCCACTGAGCTAAATCCCCAGCCCTCCCGAGGCCACCCTATGACTCCCGTGTTTCGAATTCACCATGGTTTATAAAGCCCCTCTGGTCAGGGTCGCCGTCATCTGTGGTAGCTTTTCAGCTCCTGTCGGGCTTCTGATCTTCTCTCCTTCTTAAGATGCTTTTCACTACCTTCCAGGAAACCTCATTTTCTCCTGCATGTCATGCTACCCTTGGCTTCTTTCCTTCGCTCGTTTTTTTGTTTTTTTTTTTTTGGTACTGGGAATTAAACTCAGGACTTCGAGTTTGCCAAGCAGGTACTTATGCCGCTGAGCTAAACCCCTGGCCCCCCTTGCTCTGTTGAATCCATTCTTTTCTAAATCTTCAGGTGTTGAAGAGCCCCGGGCTCAATCTTCTGATCTCTCTGCGTTTACTCCCTAGATGATTTTCTTCACTATGTGCATGTGACCACAGCATTTAGGTCTTCACTTCTGACTTGTCTTTAGGCTCTGGGTGTCTGTATCTGTCTCAGTGATGCTTATAGATAGCATCCTAAAATGACAAAACAACTCTTGAGAGCTCCAAGGTCTTCCAGTGTTAAATGGTCTCATATACTTAGGCCAAATGCCTTGGGGTTATTCTTGATTTCCATCATTTTGTTTTGTTTTGTTTTGTTTCTTGAGAAAAGATGTCACTGTGTAGTTCAGGCTGGTCTTCAACTCACTGTAGCTAGGCTGGCCTTGAATTCAGCAATCCTCCTGCCTCAGCCTCCTGAGTGCTGGGACCATAGCTCATCTTTCTTTCAATACCTACACTCAATTCAACAGATCCTTTCAGCTTGACCTTCAAAATACAGTCTTGGTCCAATTGCTGTCACTTCACATTATCATCCTGTGGTCCAGACCACCACTGTCCAGTCTTGCAGTACCTGCTCTGGTCTCCCAAGCCCATGCTTACCCCGCAATCTCTTTTCCATGTAACAACCCTGGTGATTGGTGAAACATGAGCACCAGATCATGTCACTCCGTGTGCAGTTCTAGTAACCTCACATCTCACACAGGACCACCCACACTGCTACCAGCCAGGCGTCGGAGCTGGTCCCAGTCAGCACACAGCCTCCTTCCTGCGGCTGTCCTTCCTCACTGCACTTCAGCCATGCCTCCTGCTGCTGCTCTCCAGCTCCAGAAGTGTGTTCCAGTCTAGGCCCTCATGCCATGCCCCCCCGATCCGCTCTTTCCCAGGTCCTGGATGGCTTGCTTCCTGGGCAGGCCTCCCATGCATATCCAGACATTCTCTGCTTCTTTCTCTGATGGGATTTCACTACTGCTCACCCTCTGGCTTTTTAGGTGTTTGTTTACTGTCTTCCTGTTTTCACCCTCTGCGTTACCCCTGCATGGTGGGGACTTCTAACAGCTGAAATGGTACTTAGATCAGAGCCTTGAACGTAGTAGGTGCTGGGCCCGGTATTCTCAGATGAATAAAAGTGTTCTCTGCAGTGCATCTATGTGTCACTGACTCCATTTAGTTAATCTGTGTGCTGTTGGTTAGACCCCCCAGTTCAGCCAGCAGAGGGAATTCGGGAACAGGGTGAGCTCCCAGCACTCTGAAATGCTGAACTTCTACAAGGAAGGAGATGCAGGGAGAAAGCCCCCTTGCTTTGTAAGTGACTTTGAACTGTGGTGTGAGAACCTATTTGCCTATTCAGGAACCCAGCCTGAGGTCTAGGAGTTCCCTTCTAGAACCAGCCATGAGGGCTGGGCAGTAGCTCAGTGATGTTCCATCCTCAGCACTGCAAAAACCAAAACCAAGGGCCGGTGATTCAGTTCAGCAGCGTAAGCGCCTGCCTGGCAAGCATGAGTTTGATTCTCAGTACCAAAAAACCCCCCAAACCAAACAGAAAACAGCTGAACCATATGAACCTCTTTTTTTTTGAATCAGGAATCGAACTCAAGACCTCATGCTTGCCAGGCAGGCACTTAAGCCACTGAGCTAAATCCCCAGCACCCCCCATACAAACCTCTTAGTGTCACTGCATGCATATACGGGTCGGCTGTCCTTCATAACAGATCACACACTTTGTACATGTAAAAGACTTTATTTTAGGAAAGGTACTCTTAGATTTGTTTTAGTCTTTTCTGTATTAACAAATTATGATCAACTTTGATATACCATTGATTTTCTTTCTAAATCTGTATAAAAAGGATGTTTTCTTGAAAAACTACAAGATAAATACAACAGCTTTCTCTCTGCCCAGACCAGTCGCTACCATTAGATTGCATTTTTAAATTTGATTAGCATCTAATACTTTTTAAAGTATTTATAGACATAGTTAAAACTATACCCCTAGATCACTAACCAGCTTTCCTAATAAGTTGGATCTGTTTACACATAATAAATATGTATCAAACATATGAACAATTTCTAAACTTCTGAGGAGGTTTTAAAAATAACAGTTACTAAAGTTTATTAATTTCTAGGTCAGAAATATAGTAAGTGGTTTATACAAATTCACTTAATTCTCTTACAATTCCTGTGAGGTAGGGTGCTTTTAGAAATGTTACTTTACTGGTTGAAAAAACAAAAGTGAGGTTAGGAGCGCCTCACAGGTCCACCCAGAGCCAAACAGCTGGAAAGCCAGGCCGGTGGCCTTCTGAGCCAGATATCATCGCAATGGTCTGGCGGTGTGGTCAGCAAGGGCCAGTTTAACACAGATCCAGGAAAAACATTTGGGTGTCAGGCGAGGTCGATAAGAACCATGATCTACTCAGGTTTTGGTGCATACATGTACAATGGTGTATACATAAAGTGCAGGTCACCCAGTTACGGAACTGCTATCACTTCCCTGCTTCCTAAAGCCTCAGTCTTCTAGTCCTACTGAGCTGGTGCATCTGCCTTCAGTACCACCTTCATCACTGCATAGGAGCTGAAAGTCCTGGCTACTTCTGGTATAGGGTACAGCTTGAATTGTTCAATAGTCTCAGACCTGGACATGATAAAAATATTTTTCCCCTATAAAAGACGTAAAACTTAAAGCAGATAATTTTGGAAATTCTTAGTACTGGTTAAACCTTTCATATGTTACTCCATGTCAGTCAAGAAAGTACAGCAACCATCTCATTCTCCTAGATTCTTCCTAGGACCATCAGCATGGAGAGACACATGATTGTAGCCCTTGCCAGTTTCTGTGATATAAATACTCCCACCACAGTGGGTCTCAAGCTACTGGCATGCTTTTCAAGAGGCCTGGGAACAGAGGCCCAGCAGCATGCCACTCCTAGGTGCCATAGACAACTCCAAGGGCGTCACTATAATAAAATTAGGAAGTGATTGCGTTCTGGCTATTTAATATAATTTAATTATAAGTTAATTAAGTTTAATTATGGCTGCATTAGGCAACCAGTTCTCAAAATGAAAACTGACCAATCAGCTTTTCTAAGCTGGCCTGAGCTAGCCAGGGACACCACTGCAGTGTGTCCCAGAGAAGACAGTTAAGCCTCTCCTTTTGATGTCCTCCAATACAGATCTCCACAGTGGGCATGAGAGGGACTCCAGACTCTTAGTAAAAAGCACATAGGTTTTTGAACATGCCAGGGAGTAACTTGGGGTTTGTTTTGATTGATTTGAAATATATCTACATATAGCGATGATCATTATTAAGCTTTGCAATTTCAACTTATTTTTTTCAAACTTCAACTAAGAGTAATCTCAAACTTAGGGTGCAGTCCATGCACAGCTGCCTTCTGCCCTGCCAGCTCGTTGTCCTGGACAGCTCTTTCCAAAGCCAAACCAGGGAGCCAGAGGCAGTTGGAATCAGCAGGTAGGCAGGCATCTAATGATTTGCCAGGGAAAGACCCGGGTACTCAGACTCAATTTAATGTCTTCTACCCAACCGAGAATGAGTGGAGAAGATCCAAGCAAAAGCAGCGAGAGAGGCCTCCCCGAGAGCTCTGGCTTCCTACAGCAGTGTGGTAGCCTTGGTGCTCGGCGCTGCAGTCCTTGCTTGCCTCTTGCAGCTGTTTTCACCTCTGGTAGCACCCAGAGTTATCCATTCCAAGTGGTTTGTCTTGGGTAGGAACTATGAAAGAAAAAAGCCGAACAGAACAGGCAGCCTGTCTTGGCAGCTCCGACTGCTAGCAGCAGTGGTTCACTGTGGGAGCTGGTGCAACTTTTTGCTCTTCCCCTGGCCCTGGCTGGTTAGGGAGCCCCCGGAGAGGTCAGGACTACTAGTCCTGTAGACTCTTGGTGGTGGTGGTGAGGGGGAGGACAGTTTGTTGAGACTAGTGACTAGGGTTGAGGAATCCGCATTTATTTTTGCCTTCTATGAAAAAGGAACACAAAGACTACTGTTACTCATTTGATATTCAGCAGCTATTCATCAAGCTGAACATGTTTCTTCAGTGAAGTTTTGTGCTGACTGGTAGGCTCGATGGTGACCGGTTCTAGCCACCTCAGAAGCATGGCTATGCCTGCTGCTATTTCAGGGGTGCCCCTGCACTTCCGGCCTTGCACTGAGTGTGAGGAGGTGGCTCTCTGATGAGATGGAGGGCTGTGGTGAGGACAAAGGCTGGGCCTGGGCATCGAGGGCCCAGGGCAGGGGTGGGGAGGGCTCAGGGCTATGAAAATAGCCTTGGACTCCCCCTGTCAGGGTGTCCAAGAGGGAGGCTACTCTTGGGAGGTGTATCTGCCCCGCAGAAACTTTTCTTTGCCATTTGGCCCAAAGGACTTCTTTTTGAAGAAGAGATTTGGGCCAGAGTCAAATCCCCAACTGCAAGGAGGTGGCCAATTAGGCCGCTGGGCAGAGCTCCAGCAGGGAGGCAGGCTGTGAGTTCAGTGCCTGAACGGCTAGAGAGAGTTTTGGCCCGTGGTTCCACGGCACGGTGGGATGCAGGAAGCCAAGTTCACAGCGCATGCCCCTCTGCTCCTGGAGGAAGCCTGAGCCAGCCCGCCCCGCTCTTGCTGGCCTTAGGAGCCCAGCAAGGACAATCACAGGGAAGGCAGGAAGAGGGGAAAGGAAGCTGGAGAAAAATAAACATTTCCTTGCATTTTACTTGGAACTGAACAGCATTTCTGCCACGCTAACATCACAGCCTCCCCCCCACCACCCCGGCTCCATTTTCCTCCTCTTGTGTAGAAAGCGATTCTTTCCCTACCTGATGGGAGTCCAGGGTGCATCCTGTGGGAAAACAGGAGCAAGACATAGAAGGTAAAAGCCAGGCAGCCAAAGATCACGCCACAGACCAGGAAACTGTAGCTGCCCCGGGCCTGGAATATCTGCCAGGGGAAAGCAGAGATGTCAGCCACTAAAGCTCCACACAGCAGAGGCCCTGGGGAAGCCACTCCTCTGCAAGGCGAGGCCTCAGGCCAGTGGGCAGCAGCATGAAGAGGAGGGGTGTCTCAGCCTCTTCAAGGTTGCGCGGGCCATACGGATGGCCCCCTGTAATCTTTCAGCTCTGGGTTTTGGGGCTTTCTGAAAATCTCCACATCATCATTGAAACACCAGTCACACAAGATGTTTCTATACCTGTAGAACTTTTAACTTTTTATTATAAAAACTAAACATGTCAGAGGAGCACGTGGAACTCCCATAGGCCAACTATCACCTGACTTGATCAAGGGGGGCCAGTTTCATCTGTGATCTTCCACTTCCTCCCTACCCTAGGTTAGTGTTGAAGCCAACCCTAGGCCTGGTGCCATTTCAGGCTAGGGGGTATCGTGAGATGCAGCTCACCCCTCCACCATTTGCTGAGGAGAATCTCCAGATGATGAGGGGGACTTTGAAGGCTGAAAGATCTGTGTTTGATGTCATCACTGCTGGTCATGTGTGTGATTAACCTAGGATGGGTGGCTAATTTCTCTGGGTTTCAATATCTTTTGCTGTGAAAAGAGGAATAGTATCTACATTGGTCATGAAAAAGTAGATATTAAACCAGGTATGGTGGTGCATGCCCACAATCCCAGCTCTCAGGAGGGTGAGGCAGGATTGTGAGTTCAAACCCAGCCTGGTCAGGTTAGCAACATAGTGAGATTTTGTCTCAAAATAAAAAAGGTCTATGAACGCAATCTCTAGAATTGTTTTTTGTGTGTTTGTGTTTTTCCTGGGACAGAGGTAGGAGAGTGGGCTCTTGGGCAGGGCAGGAGCTGGGCAGGAGGTGGGGTCCTCTGCAGCCTGGCTGCAGGCTAGGACAAGGAGAAGGGACGGAAAAGGAACTCGGGCTGCGGCTCACACTGTCCTGGGCTCTCAAAGCTGACCTGCATTCCCCTGGGTCTCCTCTGGCCCCGGTCCCAGACATGGCCTTTGTTTGCTTTGGACTTGGCCTTATGTCTGTTTGTGTCTCTAGACCCCACATTTGGAGGCCCTGCTTCCTGGTCAGGCTCCATAGGACTAAGAAGCCCACAGCGCGGGCTGGGAAGATGGCAGCTGTATCTTCTCATCTGCCTGAAAGAGCACACCCCGCCTGTCCCCCCACCAGAGGGCCCCACATACCAAACCAACCAGCATCTGCAGGGCCATCTCGCCAATGCCTGCCCCTGTCACCAGCACTGTGGTCGCACAGCCTAACAGAGAGAGAATGGTTTGGCTGGTGAATGGGAATTGAGGGCACAGGAGTCAGCTGTCATAATCTTGGCAAAGTTCTGAAAGATGACTGACTACTCTGATTTTTTTGTTTGTTTGTTTGTACCAGGAATTGAACTTAGGACCTTGCACTTGCCAGGCAGGTGCTTATACCACTGAGCTATATCCCAGCCACTACTCTGGATTCTTAAGTCTTCTTGGGCTTTGTTTTGGGAACCCTTACATCCTACAATCCTGACATCCCTTTAACCTGGTGCAATCCCATTTCCTTTCCCTGTCTGAGCCTGCACAAGTTTTTGCAGTGGGGCCCCAAGGAAGGGGCACGTCTTTCCAGGTGATCAAAGAACCTTCCTGGAAGAATAGGGGAGGGCAGTGCAGGTAGGCAGAGGAGTAGGACAAAGTAGAAGCCAGTGCAGGCAGGGGTGGCACTGAGGTGACAGAGCATGGAGAGGCACATCGGCTTCTGTGCTATCTAGGATATCCCAGTGACTCCACATGACCATAACGCTGGCTCTGGGGAGCCCCAGGGAGAGAGGAGGCTGGAAGAGAAAGGCCTCCAAAGGAAGACAGGAAGTTGTGGGTGTGCGTGCTTGACTGCAGTCCCGAGTCTCCTGCAGCAGCGTGGGGGCGGCTTAGGAAGGGGCCTCATGCCTGGCTGCACATTAGAAACGCCCAGCCACAGAGGCCCAGTCCATGGTCTTGTTAGGAGAGCTCACACTGACTTCAAAGATGAGCCACCCAGGCAAGGGGGGCAAGATGGAAGGCAAGGAGACAAGCCACGCCCTGCTGAGGCAGGGACAGGTGATTTGAAACAGGAAAGCAAGCACCATTCAGTACTCCAAGCTAGTGAATAAGACCTGACCTTAGGCAGGGACAGTGAGAAATGCAAGGAAATGTTTATGAGCGGTTATCTGCGGGCAGCAGCAATCCACACAACATCGTTATTAAACTCTAGCATTTGTTGCTTGCTTAAAGCTCTGTAGCATATACTGTGTGGCATGTGGTGACCACAGCACTTGGGCCTTGGCCCTTGGAGGAGGTGTTCCTGGGCTGCCTCTGGGTCCCCTACTGTGCATCCTGCACAGCTCAGATGGGAGTGGATGGTGATTAGCTGGCAGTTGTGGCTGCTGCCCACAAGGCTAAGAGAACATCAGAGTCCTGGTTCCATGGACAGTCACCAGGCACACCCTGACTTGGGGGGTCTCTGGGCATTGTATGGTACCCCACTCGGAGGGGCTGGCCAGAAGGCAAAGAAAAGTGATTCTTTGATTTATGCTGTCACATGAATTGTCCGTCCTCTAAATTACAAAAATTAAACTATAGGTATAGTCTCATTTGGATTTAAATACAGACATGCTCAGAAGGGAACTGGGAGAGAACCACTGAGGGTTATTTTCAGCAACTTTTGCTTATTTCTTTAAAATAATGCTTCTAGTCTTTTGAGTTTTTTTGCAGTGAACATACATGACTCTTAATAAAAAGTTTTCCATTTTGAAAACAAAGGGCATGCTAATTTATCACAGGAAATATTTTTTCTTAATGCCCAGTGGTGACATCAGATGCTTAGCCGGGGGTGGGGGGTGCTCTCCCCAGGACTTCCCGTCTGATAGAGCGGTGGCTGACTGAGCTGGGTATAGCTCAGAGTGCTCCCACCTCCCTACTGCCAATTTCTCCAACTTCTGTGCAGACACTATCCACCTCTGCACTGGTTTTCCAGCTTCGAGGGCATTGCTACTTACTTCCAAGGTGACGTTTAGTGTTCAAAACACAATTATTTTTAATTAACTTGTCTTTAAAAAAGATCTTTGCTAAATACCCCTGGGAGGCTAGAGACTCAGAGGTTTCTGACATCAAAGAAGTGGTATCAACCCACACCAGGTGAGAAGCCCTTGTTCCCATCTTACGTGCTTCGCTCAAACAACATCACTGACCACAAAGCAAAGAAACATTGGTATTACTAATTAAAAGACAGTGCCTCTCCTCTGCCCCAACTTTTCCTAGGCAACTTTGCTTTTCTTTGAATTTGGGGTTTTCACCATGTACATGGCCCCAAAACCGCCTGCTGCAGGTCTGCAGACACCACGGTGGGGACCACACAGCCTCCACCAACCCCAAAATCACACAGATTTAGATGTAACACTGATCAGAGGGAGCCACATGGGCTGGGACCCTTCCGTGAGGAACCTGCTCCCACTCACCCATGGTTTCCACATCGGAAGAAGAGCCTAGGGCACCACGGAGATAGGGTGCAGGAGCCCCGCCCACCCCTCACCTCTATACTGCAGGATGTCCTCGGTGTAGGCCAGCATGCTGGGGAAGGTGCTGCTGAGAAACAGGCCAAGACTCGCTGTCCCCACGAACAGGAAGATGACATTATAGGAAAAAATAAGCAGCACCAGGAATGTCACCACCACGCCCACCTGTTGCAGCAGAAGTGCAGGTGATTAGAAAGTGGGCACCCCGGGACACCAGGAGCCAATTTCCTCCGGCCCAAGAGCAAGGCCGTGGGATCGCTGCGCCACCTACTGGCCTATCTGGGAGCAGCCGCATTCTTGGTCAGGCATCCTTGAAAGACCCCTGACAGTAAGTAATACTACGAAGTTAGCCCACGCCATCTACGCAAACAGCCTGCCGTACTTGCCTGAAGAGTACTGAGAAGTGAATGATGCCGACTCCAAAGTCTTTGCTGTAACCACGGAAGGTGAACTCATCAAAGGCATCTGTGCACCCTGCCCTGCCAGGCATGTAGGTGTGTGTGACAACCCTCCATTTCTCCGTAAAGAATGTACAGAGAACAACCAGGAAGAGCTGTAGAGGGTGCTAGTCACGGGGTCCTCGCCCTCTGGAAATGAAGCCAGCCTCCTAGGGTCAGATCCCTATGGGGGAAGGCTGACTTATGGTTGGGGATCCCTGCCACCGGCTGCCACATCCAGACATCTTTCTGGTGCCGCAAGGGTCTCTGCACGCAAATGTGTTTTTGTTAAAGTAACCCTGTTTCTGAGCACTTCAAAAAAATTTGTTTTTTATGGTGCTGGGGATTGACTTGAGACTCACAAATCCCAGAGAAGAACTCTACCACTAAATCACACTCCAGCTCTTACATGTTTTTATCCTCGTATTGAGTAATTCCATTGGGTGTGATGGCACATGCCTGTAATTCCAGCATTTGGGAGGTTAAGGCAGGTGGATCTCTGTGAGTCCAAGGGCAGTCTGGGCTACACAGCAAGACCTTGTCTCCAAAATGAATAAATAAATAAAATGTTGAGTACTTTCTATGCAAAATGCATCAGGGGAAGAAATTCACACAGCCTGGTGCGGGTCCCAGATGAGCCTTTTCCCCAGTGAGCCCCCCCCCCACCAACTCTTTTTGGTACTGGAATCAAACTCAGGACCTCATGCTTGCCAGACAAGCACTGTGCCACTGAGCTAGATTCCCAGCCCCCACCAATCTTGTTTAAAAGTTTTGAGAAAGTATCTCACTAAATTGCCCATACTTCCCTCAAACTTGTGATCTTTCTGCCTCGGCCTCCCAAATAACAGGAAGCACAGGTGTGTGCCACCATGCCCAGCTGCAACTCTTAGCTGAGAGGGGAAAATGTCATTGGGCCAAAGGCTGGGAGCGCAGCTCAGTACTAAAGCACTTGCCTAGCATGTACCAAGCCCTAAGTTGGATCCTCTAAGCCATGAAATATGCGGAAATATCCTGGGTGAAGTCATCTATCCCTAGGAAAAAATAAGAAAACAACCTAGAAAGTATGTACAAAATGACATCTAGTCCAATCTCTATTCAGCTTTGCAGATGCAGAGCTGGGCAGGGAAGAAGGAAGAGACCCTCACCCGGAGCATCACTGCAGAGCCCGGGGGCTTCTCTCCAACTGGAAGAGCAAAGTCAGGATCCGCAACCCGTGATGCCCCACTTGCAGCTCCTTCGCCTCTGCTACAGCTCTCCCAGGTGTCACACACCAGACTCAGACTCCTCCCTGGAGAGAGACGTGCCACAGAACCATGGCTCAAGGGAGAAGCATATCTCTCACCATGGAGAGGCGACATAGAAGACTTCCTCCACATGCAAAGCCACAGGAGCACTAGACATCCTGTGATTCCAAAGGCAGTGTGTTTTCGTGGTGTACAAAGTAGTCCCACGGCTCTGCCTGCTCTTTCTTCCTCCTCTGCTCAGCTCTTTGGTTTCAAATCTCTCCGTGCCAGGGCATCTCACAGCTGTCCTACCCGCCAGGACCTGTCTGTATCCAGAGCTCTCAACTTGCGTACAAAACTGTTTTTCTGCTACAGAAGTCACTGGGAGACAAATGGGCTGGCCCCAACTGAACATGTAGTTCCCACCACCAGTCTGCTTCTTCCCACAGCAGTTAGCAGCCCCCACACACTTTCCCTCCTGCCCATGAGTCACATGGGGGCTGAGGCTCTGCAGTGTACAGAATCAGCTCTCCAGGAGTTGGGATGTAGCTCAGTGGTAGAGTACGAGTTTAATACATGCAAGGCCTTGGGTCCCATCCCTGGTACTGACAAAACAAAACAAAACAAAGCAAGCAAGACCTGGCTCCACCTGCAACCCTGGCCAACGAAGGCATTACTGCTAGAGCGTGATGGACATTAACACTGCTTCACAGGAGGCACTGAAGTCCACCCTCAGCCACGATGACAAAGCTTGTGGGATCCGTGAGGCTGCCAACACCTCGGACAAGCACGGAGCCCATCACTGTGCCCTTGTGTCCAACGAACCTGCCTGTCAACGCCTTTGTGCCGAGCACAGCATCCACCTATGGACAGGCTGATATGGCAGTGCTCAGTGCAGTTACACGGTGGTTAAGGACTGTGGCAGCGAAAAAAAGTACTAAATGCAATAGATGAGTCAGTAAAAACTTGGCTCTCAGATAAAGAAAAAAAAATAGTATCCTCCCATTGCATTTTGCAAAGCCCACACATTAAAGGCGTGGTCCCCCAAGGGGTGTGACTGGGAGGCCTTGGGTCACTGTGGGCGAGGTCTTGGACCTTGCCCGGCCCCTCTCCCTCTGCTTCCTCTTGGCCACCCCAGGCCCAAGGCAGGGTATCCACCTCATCATGGCCAAAAGCGTGAACCAAAATAAACCTTTGTCTCTTTGTCATGACCTCTGGTGTTCATTATGGGTGTGGCAGGCTGAGGTTCATTCCCTGTCCCTGCCGCTGCTCAAGCCAAGTCTGAGAGAGCCCCTGCCTTCCCCCAGCACTCAGACCCACCCTAAGACCCTTCAGAATCTGCCCCTCCCTCCTGAAGCCCCCACCCAAGCACCTCCCTCTCTCCTGGACTACTCAGCAGATGTGGTGGGCCCTGTGTCCACCCTGACCCGGCAGAGGCTCCCATGAACAGCAGGACACTGTTTAAACGCATTGCAGGTCAACTCCATTCGCTGTTTGAAAACTTCTGATAGTTTCCTGCCCACTTAGAATACAGTCCAGAACCAGGGTTACAGTAGGTCACGGGGTGCAGCCTCAGTCCACTTCCCAGGCTTGCCTTCCACGCCATCTCCTGCACCTCATATTCTGTCCCTTAGCTGCCCCTACCCCAGGCCTTCAACCCGGCAGGGCCCTCTGCTTGTCCCCAGGCTTGTGCCTGCTTGATATTCAGTGAGCCGGTACAACTCAGGCGGGGCAGTGCTGTACCTCCCCCAACCAACGTGGCCACCTCTGCGTATGGTGTGATTGAAAAATACAGTGCATGTTTAATTTTTTAAAAAATTTATTGCAGTGAAAATGCACGGCCATTATCCCCCTCAGAATACTGTCTCCAAACACACTTATCCCATTGTTCCTACAGCTTTCTGAAGCAGTTCTGGGAGTCCTCTTTCATGAGTGTCTTTAATTGTGTTGTCACGGCTGCCTCAGTGTTCTGAATTGATTTACAATGTTTATCTGTCACCATCATTTTGACTTTGAAGAGCAAGAGGTCCGACAGTGCCAGGTCTGGTGCATAAGACAGATGAGGGCGTACAATCATGTTTTTATAAGCCCATCTTTCCACTAGATGAGCAGAGTTCATAAAGACACTCACAAAAGAGGGTTTCCAGAACTGCTTCAGAAAGTGGAAAGATTGGGCCAGGTGCGCTGGTGAACACCTATAATCCCAAACTCAGGAGCCTGGGGCAGGAGGACTGCCGAGAGTTCAGGGCCACCCTGGACTATATGATGAGTTCAATTTGGGGACGTTTGAAGGACACCCCCCCATCTTAGCCTTGGTGACAGAAGACTGAATTTGTCCCAGGCAAACTGTAGTGTACTCTGACTCTCCTCCCTCACCGTGGGGTCCCTGGTTTCAGCCAGTGACCACCCCCCAACCCAGGAGACTGCTGCCCCCGGAGGCCGGGCCCAGCTTTACAGAACCCATGGCCATGCCCATGCTTCCTCACTCAGGGAGCAGGTGCTAATCAGAAATAGCGACTGTTAGGACAGGGTGACCGGCTAGTGGTCACAGTGAATATGCCGCCATTTCCTCACAGCAGGTGTGGAGGGAGAC
This sequence comes from Hydrochoerus hydrochaeris, assembly GCA_004027455.1. Classification (NCBI taxonomy): domain Eukaryota; kingdom Metazoa; phylum Chordata; class Mammalia; order Rodentia; family Hydrochaeridae; genus Hydrochoerus; species Hydrochoerus hydrochaeris. Next base: position 386,505 of record PVLA01000768.1, read on the forward strand.
TCCACTGGGCCGGACAGCTGGGTTCCCAGGCCACGCCTAGCAGTGGCAAAAGTGACTGCAGACTGCAAGATGCCACTGGACAGTGTTGGCCCACACCGTCTCCATGCTGTGAGCCCCCCAGAGCATTTGTCTCTAGATGGCCAGACCTCTCCTGCACATCATTCATCCTGTCTACCCGGGCCCAGGAGTCTGACTACGGGTGTTTATTTGGTCTATTGTTGTTTTGAGATGGGGTCTCGCCATGTAGCACAAACTGGCCTCAAACCTGAAACTCTCCTGCCTCAGCCTCCAGGGTGCCACTGCACCCAGCTTCAGGTGGGTTTTCAGAGGCAGTGCCTAACACATGGACTCTTCACACCTTGTTCATTCCCTCAAGCCCAGACCCCCCTCTCCAACTGGCCTCTCCCTGAGCAACAGGTCCTGTGTCCTCTCCTGAGGGGGACACCAAAGCTGGCCACTGTTAGTGCCTGACCCTTTCCTCTGCTGCTCCTTAGGAATGTCTAGAATCTTTCTCCATCCCAGCATGCTTTGCCCCGGCTCCTGCTCCTCCTGGAGCTCAGCTCTTCCCCGCCCTCTGTGCCCCCCACCTCCCAGGACCTTTCTTGCTCAGTTCCTCGCCATCCTTGGTATTTCCCAGATGCCTCTCCCTCGGCCTCCCTCTCCCCTTTATCCTTTCCCGAGGCCGAGGCCGAGTCCTGCTGAGCGACTCCTTTCGTCTCAGACTCACCTGCAGAGTAGAACCCACTGTCGCCTCCATGCCCACCCTCTCTGACACAAAGCTCCAGGGTTTTCTCCTACCCGTCCACCCCTATTATGGGGGTCTGAAATTTCTTCCCTGCAGATTAGCAGCTAGCACAGGCCAAACCCAAGGTCTCTAGTCTCACGGCCTCTACCCGCATTCTGGCTACACCCCCTTCTCAGTGAGAAGCCCAAGGAGGAAGGACATTTTCACAGTGGATGGGGCTGTCTGGAAACGTAGTGGGCATCCACTCACTGCAGATGTCTAAGCAGAGACCAAGCAGCCCCAGAAAGGACATCCCAGAGGTGCTTCAGGTCTTGGTGGGCTCTGGCCTGGTCACCTTGCGGGTGACCCTGCACTCTGAACCTGTCTGTTACAGTGGTGCCATGGGTGCACATCAGGGCAGGAGCCTAACCCATGCTCAGGCCCACTGCTGCAGCCAGGCAGACCAGTCCCTGCAGGTCACAGATTCGGCAGCTTTGAGGCACTGAGAGAGCACATTGCAGCCTCAGCCTGAGGGTGCTGATTCTAAAGGCTGGGAGGTCTCGGGTCACCACTGGGCTCTGACCAGCTTGGCACCCTGGTAAACACAACAGGACCACAACCAACACCTGCTTTCTTGTGTTCTGGCAGCTGCCAGCTGGGGTCTGCTCCATGGTACTTATGCTTGTAAGGGTACAAGGTCAGGGGCCCAGAGAAGGGCAGACACCTCCTAGGGTCACACAGGCAGGCTCCCCCTCCCAGATTCCCTCTCACTGTCCATCCCTCTCATTTTACCTTCCCTGCACTTCAGCAGTGTCCAGCCCCAAGCACATGTCCTGGGCCAGCAGTGGAGGTCAGGAGAAGCACTCTGGGTACAGGGAAGGGAACAGAGGCCACCCTACCACTCACCAGATTGATGAAGACCATGGTGGCTGGCCTCATTCTGGAGGAGACGGGAATGGAGATGAGCCGGCCCAGCGTGATGAAGCCCCAGAAGAGGCTGGGGAGGTAACCGGCCACCTTGTGGCCAACAGACAACGGCTTCTCCACGGCATAGCTGTACACAAAGGCGGAGTATGCCCCCTGCCAAGAGACCAGGCCCCACTGAGCATATCTGCTGCCCACATTGGGCAGTGCAGGGGCAGAGGGAGGATGGATGGCCCTGTCCCCAAACCCTGCCCCCAAGGCCACACAACACACTGTGGCCCAAGCTCAGACAGAATCCAGGGTACTGCAGTTCACACTCTGCACTAAGGAGATGGAGGGGCTCCCCAAAGGTGTCACTGGGTCCCTATGGGGGATATGCTTGCGGGGAATATCAGACACACACTGTTCCTTAGCTTTGAAAAAAAGTATGCCTAAGCATCTCATTTTACAGATGACTGTGCAGGGTGACTTGCCCAAGGTCACCCCAGAGGTGGAAGCCAACCACCCCAGAGGTGGAAGCCAACCAGGCTTTTCGAGTACTTTCCACGGGGTCACCTAGGTTTTTAGCACCTTCTCTCTCTGACAGGGTGTCCCTCCGATAGCAAGCAGTCAGTCATTCAAGGTTGTCCGGACTTACCCTAAGAGATTTCTGGGAGAAGACTCTAAACAGCATAACAGGTCACGCCCAGCATGAGCAGCAATGCCTGAGTCTGACCGATAGTGTATTCATAACACGGGCTTGGGGGCCTGAAAGTCCCGCATCCTGGCACCCAGAGCAGGGCTCTTCCTCTTTAAACACTGGGGGTCAAATGTGACCAGTAAAAAAATAGGCCTCCGTGTAGAGGATAAGAGACCTAAACGACCAGCCGGCACAGAGCCCACTGATGCGCGCATCTCTGGAGAGCGGCCCCTCGAGGACCTGACATCCTGCACCAACAAACGACAGCAAGGTCTCACCGCTCCCAGGCCCAGGCTCGGGTGTGAGTGACAGGGAGCCCCGGGAGCAGCTCACCGTCATCCCATCCGTCATGAACAGGACCAGGGCGGCTGTGGCGTGGATGGCGAAGAATGTGCAAGGGGCTCCCCGGAAGTTCTTCCTCTGGCAGCAGCTGAAGAGGTCCTCATGCCCTGGGGGAGGGGTGGGAAGGCCGGGGGGAGTCTCCCTCTGCTCCCCTCCCTTTGCCCAGTCAGACAAGTGGCTGCTGGTTAGAAATGTCCTTTACCTTCTGTAGCTTCTGGCTACCTATCACGAGCAGCCTGTCTACCTCTCAGCCCTGGTGGAACCAGAGAGATCAAGTCACACAGGCAGGGACGAGTAGAACGAGGTCAGAGCCAGGGTCTGGGTCCTCATTCCCTTGGCTGCTGCCCCTCTAGACTTCAGGGCCATGGTCCTTCTAACCCTTATCACCTGTGACCAGGGTCACCTCTCTAGGACCAGGTAGCCAGCGAAGCCTCCAGCCAGGCTGTGAGCACGGATGCTCAGTGACACCCCTACCTGAGTGTGGCTGGAACTTTGAGGACAGGGAGGTGTCTTCCTTCTCATAAGGGCGGGTCTCCAGGGCAAGCTCATCTGCAGACAGCAGGAGGGGCCTGCGCTGAGCGTAGCAGGTCAGCAGCCGTTCCTTGGACAGCAGAAACAGCACAGCCATGGGCACTGGAAGCTGGAGGGTAGCAAAGGGTCAGGGAAGCCCTGCTGTCCCTGTCCCCACCCCTCTGCATGGTGCACACACACACTGAGTGTGCAGGGTCGTGGGAGAAGTCGGCTCTTTCCTAAAATGCCCACCTCACTGGAGAGCTGTCCCCAACTCTCCGCTTAAGCACACCTGTTCCCCTAGAAGACATCTTCCAAAGTCTGACTTGCTCTGTGCCTCTGCTGGGCACCCAGAGAGGTGCCATGGTAATTGGTTTCCAACATCCTGCTTCTAAGCAATGCCACAGCCTGGCACCTCCTGCACTCTGTCATGCCAAGCTAGACGGAGCAGCTTAGCCTCTGTCCATCACAGCTCTGTGGAGTGTGCCAGGCAGGATTACGAGCACCATTCTCCAAATATGGCAACTGTGGCTCAGAGTGACCCCTCAGTCATGTCCTGCTAGAACCAGAAGGTCAGCTAGAGAAGCAGGAAGCGAAGCATTCCCTGCACATAGCAGGCTTGAGCAGAGTTAGACTGGAAGTTGGCATCCTGACTCTGCCCAGCACGGTCTCCACTTCAGGGGAGCCTGGTGGTGTTACATACGAGGCAGGTGTCTACACTGGGAGACTGCGGCACTGACGGGTGCGTGTTTATGAGCTTCGTGCTCACACAGCCAGTGTTCGGCTCCCCACCCTGTTCACTAAGCCACTTGATCATCCCTGAGCTCCCCAGAGCAATGGGCATCGTCTCCTGCTCTGCCGTTGCCTAGAGAAGCCGCCACCACCTCCCTCAGGTGCCGCTGCCAGGGCCTAACCACCCTCGAGGCCGGGAAGTTCTTTATCAGGTCTAACCACTGCCCTTCCTACTGTGGCCTCTGCCCCCAGCCCTTTGCTGAGGAAGCAGAGGGAGGCCCAGGAAGCGGCAGAAAGCTCCAGGAGGCCAGCGAGTAGGGCCAGTCAATGGCCAGGGCAGATGGAAGCCCAGCAGGCAGACAGCCCCGGCCCCGGGCCCTCACCTTCTCCTAGGCAGGACGGAAGACAAAAATCACCCACTCCTGAGCGACCTCTGTGGGTGACCTTGAGGGCCTTTCTACACACTCAAGAATGAGTCAAGGTCAGTGAGTCCCTGGCAGCTACAAAGTCACAAATGGGCTCTGAGTGGAGTCCCAGGCCCAAGGGTCAGACAGCCTTTCCTGCGGTCCACAGGATGAACAGGAAACCCCCAACACAGAGGCCCACAGAGGCTGAATGCCTGGGCGAAGGCCAAGGGGAAACAGCTGTAAGCGAGGCGTGAGCTTCGGGCGCGGCTTTCCAGGAAGGCGGGTGGTGGGGAGCACCTCACAGAGGACTGGCTGGCACCACTGGCAGAAACCCGCCCCATCTTTCAGGGAAGGCAGTACCACATTGGAAATCTGCTACCTCCAGCTTAGACGTGTGTGCGTGCATGCGCGTGTGCGTGTGTGCAGGTGCAGCTGCATTCTCAGCGGACTGTTTATTCTCAGACACAAACCAGTGGGAAAAGTGCAGAAATCCCGCAACAAAGTCCCTCGGTCTGCACCTTGTCATGGGCCAAGAAGGCATGGGCCCTGGGCTAAGTGGGGCCCTTTGGCTCCTTGGTAGCAGAGGCTCAGCCTTGATGCTGCAGGACAGTGACCTTCCCTTTCCAGGTCCCCTTTAGGAGACACAGGTCCCAAAGCAGCACTGTCCCCAAACAGCAAATGGGTCTCTTGAACAGGTGCGCCACGCCAGGCTTGGCTAACACAGGGAACCCTGCTTGCGTTGCAGTGGAGGATTCCAGATGGAGACTGGAGTCCCTGCTGCCTTGGCCGGGACTGCAGAGGGGACCTTGGTACAGAGTGAGTGTTCTCTCTGCTCTGCCCGCACCACAGTCTGTCTCAGCAAGGAGGGCCCCCTAAAGAGCACCTGTCAATCCCCAGCCTCCAGGGGAGCCTCCTAGCAGCAGAGCAAAGAGACGCCCAGTGGATGATACAAGAGAAGAATCTGGCACTGCCGTGGTCTGTCTAGCAGTGGAGGGGAGGAGCTGGTGCCCCACCAAGCCTGAGAGACCTTGCATGAGGGCCCAGATTTTCATCGAGCTAAACCTGTTCATCACATGCTTCCCTGAGAACTACAGTCACAGAGGTCACTGTGGAGGGACCTCATCGATGACCCCCAAGAGGATGGGTTCTCCCACCCTCCAGCCTCCTGGCCACATTTCTCAGAATCTGAAGAATCTGCTTTGGGAGGTGGATGGCCTGGTGGGTGTGGACTGTCCGCTAGCTCTCTGCCCAGCCTGACCCAGTGACACTCACATTGATGAGGGCCATGATCCAGAAGGCGTAAGACACGCGGGTCTCAGCCCCGCCCTTCGGGGCTGATCCAGGGAAGGTCTGGTTGGTCTGAGGCAGGACTCCCACGTGGTGCTGGCCTAGGACCCGGGCGGCGTGGAACAGGTGGCTTCTAGAAGAGGCATTAGCTGTGCTGTTGGCAGGAAAGCAGCTGGCCTCAGACAGGAAGGGGTCGGCGATCAGGGGGCTCAGCAGAGCGCCAAAGCCCACAAAGAAATGGAGCACCTGTGGGGTGGTGGGGTCTGGCTTAGTGTTCCAGCCCAGGAAGCTGTAGCCTGGACAGATTCCTGCCTGGAGGGACTCATCTGTCCTCTGACCCCACGGCATGCCCCTGCCTGTCCCGAGTGGCTGGAGGAGGGCGTCAGGAAGTGGGAGAGGTGAGGGAGGGTGAGGAGTAAAGCCCCTGTGCCCTCCCTCTTCTTTCCCTGGCCTGAACCTCCCACCAGAGCCAGGGCATCCACCAACTAACACCCCACAAGCAGTGTGCCCCCGCAATACTCTCTCCTCAGTGCTGGGGCTCCATGGGCAGGATCGGAACAGGAGGCATCAAAGCCCAGCATCCCAAGTGACTGCAGGTCACCCTGGGAAGTGGCCCATCTGGGCTGAGTCACTACTTTGGCTCAGAAGAGGCTCCTGGTCAGGGGCCGCCGGGGGAGGAGAGGAGCCTGGCTGGGGAGCACCCCTGGCTCTGCCACCCTCAGCCCATGCTCACCTGAAGGAAGATGGCCGAATCCTTCTGGTAGATCCTCACCAGCTGCATGTTGGCCACCGTGTCAATACAGCCCATGGCCAGCCCTGCCAGCGCCATGACCAAAGCCAGAACCTTCACGTCTTGGCAGAAGGGGATGACGGCAAACACCAGGGAGATGGCCAGTGTGGAGGAGAAGAGGGCCCATAACGACTGGGCCAGGCTGCAGCGGGCGGGGAGGGTGATATCAGCAGAAGGGCCCGGAGCCATTTGGGGGACACCCTTTCCTGTCCTCCCCCACTCACTGGGAGGACGGGAAAGGCACTGAGGGATCCTAAAGCTCCTGTTAACTGTGGGTTGTGGGCAGGTTGCTGAACACGCCTGTGACCTCAGAGGACAATTCCTGCTGTGAGACCGCTGAGCCGGGCACGACAGTACAGGGTACAGGCCCGTAATCCCAGCACTCTGGGAGGCTGAGACAGGACGACTGCAGCGTCTCATCCAGTTTGGATGCTGAAGCAACTTAGTGAGACCCTATCTCGAAATTTTAAAACTAAAAGAGGGCTGAGGATATAGCTGTGGGTAAAGGCCCTGGATTCAATCCCCAGTGCTGCCAAAAAATAAAACAAAAAAGGGACAGAGATTGTGGGGAGGGGGCACCCTATGGGACCAGGCACTTTACAAAGCTTAACCACTATTGTTTTATTCAATGCCTCACTGCGTTCACACAATCCTGCCGGCTGACCCTCCCGATGGGACTATCCTGTGCTGCCCGATGAACAGTCACACATGTACCACCCATGGTTCAGAGTCACCTGGCAGCAAGACAGTTAGACCTTAAATTCTTTCCACATGAACAACTCTGTACGTAAACATTTCCTTGTGGTCTCGGGGGGCATCTCTAGGACACCACCATCACCTCCAAGGGTGGAACCCGAACCCAACATCACCAAGCTGAGGATGAGGTATGCCCAAGGGTGGGGAGTGTCACAGTGTCCCTCCCACCAGGAATGGGCAAGGGGCCAAAGCCTGGCACTGGGCCAATGTGGTGACGCCCCTAGAGGGCCAAGGTCCAGGTCTCCCTGTGAGGGACAAACAGAAGGGGTGGCTAAGGTTCATCAAGGTCTTTTGGGGACCTTCTGCCCCATTACCAAACCCTAAGAGAGAAAATTACAGACTTGCATTTTCTGGGTCAAGGGTGGAGCTCAGTGGTAGAGCCCTTGGCTACTCTGAGTAAGGACCTGGGTTCTATCCCCCAGCCCTGAAAATTAAAAAAATAAAAAATAAAGACTGGTATTTTCTGGGACCAGTCTGAAAGGCTAGTGTTGGGGTGGAGGAGGGTGAGAAAGGAGCCTGGGCAGCACCGTGGTGCTGGAGGAACTTCTCAGATTATGAAAAGGGGGTGCGGTGGGGTGGGCACCGGGAGCCCTCTCTCAACTTCCAGGAGACTCTGAAGAGACCTGCAGACTGCATCTCTTCCAGAGCTTGCCTGTGGCTCCCCTCTGCCATCTAGCTCATCTGCCCCGCATCTGATTAAATCTGTTATCAGAGAGCTCTGCTGGTAGCAGCAGTTCGTTATTTTCTCATTTTCTCTTTTCTTGTTTCCAGGCTGATCTGTCGGGGAGATTACTGTCCATGACCTCAGCCTGTTCCCAGCTCAGAACCGGGAGGAGGGGCTGCTTAGAGACCCGGTTTGGAAGGAAACCGAGGGAAGGAAGGCTGCCATGCCACGGGCGGGAGGCCTGCTCAGCTCCCTCAGGCGGGCGCATCAGGCTCTCCCTGGTGGCCCTGCTCTGAGCTCTGCAGCCCCTCTCCCTGGTGCTCACTGTGCCCACTGCTCTGAGGCAGGTACCCAGGACAGAGGGGGCGGCAACCTCTCACAACAAGTCCCCCTTTCCCTTTTCTCTGCACAAGGTGTCCACCTTCAGGGAAAGGACCCTCAAGGATCCCCCTGCCCGCTGACCTTAGGAACCAGCACCTGACCTTTTTACCACCTCTGCACTTCACAGTAAGGTAGACACGCCCCATATCAGGTGCAAATACGCTGTGGAGAGATGAACACATGCTCGTTATGGCCCGAGAAAACTTGGGATGGGTGTGTAGCTCGTGGTAGAACTCTTACTCAGCGTGCGTGAGCCCTGAGTTCCACCTCCACTACTGCAAAGAACAAAAAAAATCCTGGTGTGGGGGGGAAGTAGACAAAAACAGCAGTGAGTCATGCAGCCAAGGACCCAGGATCAGTAAACTAGGACGGGCAGGAACTATGGGGAGCGAAACGATGGATAAGAACAAGCATGGCAGTTTAGAGGCAGAAGAATTGCCTTTTGTAATGTCCCACGCATCTGTCACACATGACAAGGCTGTGCCATAGACTTGGGGTCCATTTTACTCATGAGTATACTCTGCCCAAGAAGGATTGAGAAAGTAGCTGGCAGAGCCCGGATCCCACCCTGGTCTCTTGACTGTATGGGAGGGGGTGCTGGTAGAGAGCTGCGCAACCCCAAGTGGCAGAACTGAGGCAGTGGAGACCCAGCTGAGGTCACCAGAACACGTGCTTGCTGGTGACTGCAGCTCTGAACATCTGAGGCTCTGACCCCCGGCTCCTCTGCCAGCTTCCTCACTGGCACCATGTGTGGCCTGAGTGGGAGCCCAATCCAAGCTCATGGACAATGCCAGTGACATGGATAGGGCTGGAGGAGGAGGCTTCTCCTGCCACCCCACATGGGGTGGCCCGGGCAAAGGCACTGGAGACTGGCAGGAGGCTGACATGGGAGTCTTACTGGATTATCTGATGGGAGTGTCCCTGACAGAGGAGGAAAGTGCGGGTGACCTGCAAGAAGGGAGACCTGGGAGATGGACAGGGGCCCAGGTGCCCACCGTGAGCTGCCCTACCCTGGCCTCCCCTTGTTTCTACCCTTTCACCCTGTCATTCTTGAGATGAACCGTGGATGCCTATAGGGGGATTTTAGTGTTTTGTTTTGGTTTGTTTTGGTTTTTGGCCCCAAGCCCTTGCCAGAAGGAGTCAGGCACAGGGAATCCCTCCCTGTGCCTCCTGCCAGGCCACTGGACGGCTGTGACCTGGGCCTGCTGCTGCAGCCTGTGGCAAAAGGCTTCACCCATCCTGGGCCTGGGCTCTTTGGAGCCAGGGCTGTGGAGCCCTGTCCTCAGCAAACGGGGATATTTATACAGCAGGAAGGCTCCCAGGCTGCCCACTCTCTGGAGCTGCTTTAGCAGGGCAGTGTCCGGGCATTCCAAAACCATCCTGAACAAATTTCTCTAGAATGTTATGTAGTTGCCAAGAAAAAACGAAGTTCCAGATATATCTCCAAGCCAGCCTGGAATACAGCAATTGCCTGTTTTAATGGCTTAGTCAATGGCTTCTTCCAAGAATGTGGGTAATTGGAAATTATGGAAATAACACTGCCAGGAATGTGGGCATCAAGGAGGTAATGGGATTTGTGACCGGAAGATTGGCTGGTAGCCCACATCTGCCACTTCCTGTGGTGTGGCTTGGGACAAGCTTCTTGCACTCATCCCCTCCGAGCCTCAGTTTCTACCACTGTAAAATGGGGATGGCAAGCTCTGCCTCCCTAAGGTGCCAAGCAGCCCTCTCACCTCCATGCTCAGCCCTCTTTGCTGGCCCTGAGCTTCCCCAAAAGAGCAATGCTGGGCCCAGAACACCATGCTCAACAGAAGAGTGCAGAAGCCAGTGTCAGGGCTCCTGGGTTCCCTGACCCCAGGCATACTCCAATCCCTACCTCAACACCCTCTGCAGCGACCCCGAGAGGCTGGTCCATGAACCAGGAGGGGCACCCACCACTGCCTGCCCGGCTTAACTCCAGCCTATTAGAGGAGGAGCCTCGCTCACCCCCAAGGCCCAGAGAAGCCCAGAAAGCAGCACAGGGTATCTGCATCAAGGTGCCTGGGAGATGACTGAGTTACCTATTAATGGCCCCACACAGCAGGTGCCATAGGGGAGCAGAAAGGCAGCAGCCAGGTCCTCCTCCCCCACTCTGATGGCGACTTTTTCTGAGTCACCTGCCCACCACATTTGCTGTGTGCCCTTGACACATCAATGACCCCTCTCAGTCCTGGTGCTCTGCCCTGCCCAGGTGACATGTGATCACCGTGACCTGGCCCTGCCTTGGGCACCTGCTCTCTTGGTTCAGCAAAAGGAGGTGGGACTGCATGGTGCCAAACGGAGCAAGAGCCTGAACAGCAGGATGCCACCAACCAGTCCCTGCCCTCCAACCCCCAGATGGGGAAAATGCTGCCGAGGCCCACCCGTGCCACCTGAGGTGGGCCCAGGGCCTGGGGCATGGACACTTTTGCTCAGGAACTCTCTATGCAGCAGGGATACCCAGGACATCTTTCCCCCCTTCCCCACCCAGCTGCACAGTCTCCCTGAAGGACCTGAGGGGAGGAGAGGGAACAGAACTTCGGGGAAATGCCAGGGGCAGCTGGTCCCAAGCCCTGTCCACCCCAAAAAGCAGGCAGCCCCTGAGTAAGACAGCACTGGGTTCTGGGACAAGTCACCACAAGACAGGGTACCCTGGAAGTAAGGACAGGTTAGCAATCCCATCTGAAGCCAGTCTGACGGGGGAGAGGCAGCGCTGGAGGGAGGAAGCAGCTCAGTGGCCCTCAGCCTGCACGCTGACACCTCAGCTCTCCCAGGGCCCACGTCAAGGCTGGGGTCACCCAGACAGGCTCGGCTTTGGGGAGATCCCAATCCAAGGCAGGACAACCCTTAACCCTGAGGCTGTACAGGAAGACCTCCCCAGGGCCCGCCGAGGTGCAGGGCACACAGGGAGCCACCTTAGGCCTTAGCCGAGCTTCCTGTCTGCCTAGACATCTGTCCCCCTACTCTCACCATCTGTCCCCCTACTCTTGGCATGTCTAGGCAGGCAGTCACCTCTGCAGAGAGGACTTCCCTACACACTGTGCTATGAGCCCGTTTTTGTCACTCCTACCCCACTTCCCTTCCTTCATTCCACCATCTAAAGTCGCCCTCCAAAGGGAAGCTCTGTGAGGTCTGGGCTTTGGCTGGCACAACCACCCCGCACGCAGGGTCTGGCTCTGGTATTGAATGCATGAGTTCATGAGTGGAATGAACTCACATTTTGTTTATCTTTTATTTATTTACAGAAGTATTTTTATTAGTGCTTGTTAATCTTTTTTTTTGTCTTTTTGTGACAGAGTTTCACTATGCAGTTCTGGCTGGCCTTGAACTCAAAGTGATCCTCTTGCCTCAGTCTCCCGAGTGCTGGGATTATCTGAACCAGCTAAAAACACAACAATCTAAACAAAATATAAGGTTTAAGTGTAGCATTTGCATTAATGCATATAACATATTTTGCTCATATCCACCCCCCAAAACTCTTCCTTACACATCCTTTCCCTGTCCCCCTTCCCTACCTCTTGTCCAACAATAGTTTTTCTATTATCTTTTCTACTATCTTTTCTTTCTTAATTCCACATTTTCAGGAAAACATATGATATTTGTCTTTCTGAGTTGGGCTTATTTTGTGTAACATGACGATCTCTTCCACCCATTTTTTTTCTGCAAGTGATGTCATTTTGTTCTTCTTTATAGATGAATAATAGTCCATTGTATAGGGCCCAGGGTTTAGGTCAGCAGGCTTAAGTGCCTGCTTGGCAAGCACAAGATCATAAGTTCAATCCCCCCAAAAAATAGTCCACTGTGCACATGTACCACATTTTCTTTACCCTTTCATCCTTTGATGAGTACCTAGGCTGGTACCCTGTCTTGGCTATTGTGAATTGGGTATGCCTCATGTTATTTACCCAAACAGTTATTCCTGGATATTTGGTGTATTTCTACTTTTATCTGAGTATTACAAATAATGTTGCTATGAACACGCATGCATGAGTTTTTGTGAGGGCAAAAGTTTTCACGTCTCTTGGGTTTGTGCCTAGGAGTGGAGTTGCTGGGTCCTAAGGTAACTCCATGTTAAGACAGGTTTTTAAAACCAAACCATGTCTGGTGCTGGTCTCCTAGCAGGCGTTCGGCATGAGTCTGTGGCATGCTAAAAGGTAGAAAGCTCCTGAATGGACAGGCAGAGGCTTTGCAGAAGGGAGGCCAGCTCAGAGAGAGGAACTGGCTCGCCCTGTGTCCAGCAATGGTGGGAAGCACTAGCTTACAAGTCTGAAAGTGACTGGGGAACCATATATGAAGACTGGGGTTGACACAAGGGGCAGGAGGAAGTCACAGCTGGGTCTTAGGCAGGGCAGGACTTAGAGACTAGAAGTAATTTGAGGGGAAGAAAGTAAATAAGGAAAGAGTAAAGAAGGAAAAGAAAAGACCTTAACTAGTCTTTGGTTCAGGCAGTGCACACGGGGGAGGCTGGGAGAAGCTGAGAAGCTGTCGGGTCACTTACCTGCCCTGAGATGCCACCCAGGTAAGGGGGTCTCCCAACTGTCTGGGGTGGTTAGACAGGTCCCCAAGAAGCCAGAAAAAAAAATCTGTCACCTCTTGTCTAACTACACTTTCCCCTTTCCTGGCTGACGTATTCATCCTGCCAAGCAGGTGGCTGTTTGTTTCTCTACTCTGAAAGATTTCCTCCTTGAGCTCAGCAAGATTTTCCTAAGGAAGGTGTAGCTCAAATTCTTCTGGCTATACTTGTGCCCCACTGCCTCCCTCTAGGTTCACATCTAGTGGCCTCTTTCAAAGCATTGTGGGTCCACTAGAAGCCTTAGAGAGGGGTGCCACAGAGGAAGGACGCAGATCCCCAGTGCACCCACCACACTCTTATCCAAGCTGTCCCTCCATGCCTACCCAATGGAAGCATCCAGAAGGGCTCTTTGACCCAGGACTCTTGCAGAGCCCTAGAGAAAGAAGCACTGCCCAACTCTCTGGTGTGTATCATCCGGCACTCCCCCCCATGCCTTCGCAACAGCTGGCCCTTGAAGATTTGTTAAACCAATCCCTCACTCAGGATGCCAGCCTGGCACACAGCTGGTAATCAAGTAAGCCGAAAAGCACTTACTAGCAGGGGGATTAATATGTCAACAGAGACAGGCGAGGCCCACAGCAGCAAGCTCCGGAGGCAGGTGACACGGCTGACAGGGGTTCTGTTTGTCCAGAGTTGCAGGACTGCACTGAGAGCTACCCAGGATTCACAGGTGGTGGGACACTGTTTGCCTACGCTCAAGGCCCTTCCTGGGCACCCGCCCCCTCTACCCCCATTTCCATGGGGAGTCTGCTTTGCTCTTTGCCTGGGGAACAGGTTCTTTGTGACAGTCTGCTTGGAGGTGAGGAGACCAAAGTTCAGAACCTAAACCTGAACTATTCCTATCTTGAACCCACCTACCCTGGAGGGTCCCAGCAGGAAGCCACAGAAGCTCAGCATTGGCATTGAAGCTCAGACACGCTCAGCCTGTGAACATCACTGGATTACTCACCTCCTGCCTGTGCCTCATCTGCAGGGTAGACTCTGACTACTCATAAAGTAAGACCCATGGCCAAGGGATTCACTTCTGCAGACAAATGCCTGGCTGCAATCCCGGCAAGGCTTCCTCTCAACAACAGTGTGATGTGGGGCAAATTTCTTAACCTCTCTGTGCTCTGGCTTCCTTATGTATATATGGAGTTACTAGTGCTTCTCTGCAGGGCTGTGGTAAAGATGAAATGGGTCAGTGCAAGTGAAGTACTAAGAATAGTGTCTGGCAGAGAGGGAGTGCACACTAGTTATTCCTGTTAGCACTATCATTGGGCTTTTCTGCGAGTCAGTTTCCTGCTGCAGGACCCTCTAAGCTGCCTACGCAGAGCCCAGAGGGAGGCAGAAAGCTAGCCAGGAAGAGATGGCTCGGCCAGCTGTCCATCTCTGCTCACTGCACAAAGCCAGGCCTGCCAACCTGTCACCTGGAATTCTCTTTGTCCTTTTTCCTATTTGCTTTTACTACACGTTCTTAAAAAGTTCAGGTCAGAGAGCTTCTGTAGGTCTAAACACTGAAACACAACATACAAAATGCCACTGGTATAGAGAGTTACTCTCTTCATTTCTATTAAAATCTCTAGGCAGAAAGGATCTCCAGCTTTTTCTTGAGGTTTTCTAACTAGTGCACGCTGGATCCTGTTCCAAACCCATAGGAATAATGCTGTGCACAAGATTAGCTTGCTGATCCGGGTTACAGGAGGGTTTGGAGAAGTGAGGATAATCACACCCTTACAGTGGGGCTGGGGTGGGGGTGGTCCCTCTGCTTCTCTCCAGCGACTTGGAAAAGGAGGTACATGTGAACACTCAGACTCCTGAGTCCACCTAGGAGCAAGTGAGAAGCCCAGAAGCCTTGACTCAGATCCCCCCACCCTGGGTTCCTCTGGGATAGCAAACTAGTTTTGTCCTTGGGCCACCTACTTGCTCGAGTCCCTACCATCCAGGAAATACTCAACCAGGAGCGGGGACTTGGGAAATCATGCAGCAGCCTCTGAGTGCAAGTCATCTAGTCCTTGGTGCTGGGTCTATGTTTCCCTGCTGTCCCTCCAGAAGAACCTACAGAGGTGGTCATGCCCAGGGAACCAGGGAATGAGGCTCTGCAGTGGTATCAAAAGAGGGCATTTCTGGGCACCATGCCAGGGAGAGTCCAGATCTTGGTCCTTCAGTGGAAGCCAGGGAATACGGACATGGCTGGAGGGGAAACCTGGGCACCAGGGACCAAAGCTCACCTGACCCACCTATGATGTCAGGCTCTGTGCCTCCCTACTGGCCCTAGCCACTAGGTCCTGTGTGCCTCTGCGACAGAAGACCTGTTCCGACTCACTCAGGAGCAACACCACACTGAACCCACCAGCCCCGTGGCACCTAGGCAAAGGGACAGCCTGTGTCACTGATGCAGAGCAAGTTAGGAGTGGTGCCACCCCTGGGCACCTGGTCAAACCACAAGCCAGCCCTGGCGCCCAGCACTGCCCCTGAGCTGGCACCCCCACCCTTTCCACCTTGCTGCCAATTCTGCCTCTGGCAGCCGGGCTATGAAAAACCTCGGATGGCTGTACAGAAGGGTCCCCCCCACCCCTGCAAACTCCACCACCTGTGCCAACCCGTAGGCTGTGAGGGTGGAGGTGGGGAGCGGTGGGAACTGGTTTTACCCTTTCATAGGGGTGAGTAAAGCCAAATAAATAATTCAGAAGTCACCTTCAGTCCCAGAGAGAGTTTTTAGGGAGAAGCTGGGTGGGGGTCGCAGCGGCAGTGCTGGGGAGAAGGGGTGCCAGGAGGGAGTGGGGGCACTCACGTCCTCTTGAAGATGCCCCCGAGGGCGCTGCCCAGCAGGAGGCAGAGCTGCTGTGAGAAGAAGACCCAGGAGATCTGGGGCAGCGAGCTGTGCGTCTGGCAGCGCAGGTCCAACAGCGTGGGCCCCAGAAAGGCGATGCACAGGCCGAAGCTGAAGAAGACGCTCCAGTAGGTGAGCGTGGGCTGCAGGTGGCGGCGGAGCAGCTCGGACACGCGGCCGTCACAGCCCATGGCCTCGGCGGGCTGGCGGGCTCGGCTGCTGGCTCGGAGCGAGCCGGGAGCCCGAGTGCCGCACCACCCGCGGAGGCCGGCGGGGGGTGGGGGGGGGCCGGGGAGGCAGCTCGCGGGGAGGGAGGCGCGCGCGAGGGCGGGGCGGGGCGGGGCGGGGCGGGGCGGCAGGCCGGGCCCCGCCCCCGGACAGATAGACCGCGGCGGGGCGGGTGGCGCCGGGTCGGCTCTGCGAGGCAGCTGCTCGCCGCCGCGCCCGCGGCCGCGACCCCGCGCCGGCGCCTCCCCGCCCCCTCCCCGCCCCTCTCCCCGCGTGGACCCTCACCCCGGAGCCAGGGCTCCGCCAGACTTCACAGAGACAAAATGCCCAGGCTCTCGGGAGCGTGCCCAGGGCTTCCGCCGGAACCCCGGGGGGCTAAGGCACCGTCCTCCAAAAGGAAACCCCAGCAACTTGGCATCCTCTCCAGCCAAGCCCCTGAGCGCCGGTCCTCAGCAGCCCCATCTCTTCAGCTGGGGAGGCCGGTCCCGACCCCAGCTGCCTTCTTCCCAGCGGGTGGAGGGGCGGGGAGGGAAGGGAAATCACCTGGAGACGTCCCAGGTACCAGGGAGGGATTCTGGAGGAATCCTCCAGGGAAAAAAATAAGCGCAGAAGGAGGAGGAGGAGGAAGGGAAAGGAAGGAGTGGGAAGAGGAGGCGGAAAAGGAGAGAAAAATAGAAGACAAAATGCTGGACAGTTCGTTCTGGAAAAGCCTACACTCAGGGCTCAGGGCGCAGGGTTGCTCAGGCTCCAGGCCAGTCCTTCCAAGACCCTACCACTGACAGCCAGGCTGTCCCTTCCCCCAGGTGGCCACAGACTGCTGGCTGCTGCCTGGCTCCTGCCCTGGCCCTCACAGACAGAGCAGTAAGACCCTGTCATGTCATCTGCTCCCAGGTGTTCTACGAGTTGCAGGAGTCACTACACCATGCTCACGCCATGCTAACTTGCCATCCCGGGTGACCAAGGCGGGAAGGACTGAGGAGAGATTCTAGTGCTCACAAGACAGCTTGGGGGGCTGGGGATTTAGCTCAGCGACATAACGCCTGTCTGGCAAGCACAAGGTCATGAGTTTGATCCCGGGTACCAAAAAATAAAACAAACAAACAAAAAACAAAAAACAAGACAGCTTGGGAGGTGGAAGCAACCAACTTCTCTTTTGAAGGCTGGTCCTTCCTGAGACTATACCAGGACAGCTCCAGGTCCCTCTGTAGGCGATGGTAAGGGCTTGCTGAGTGGTGCTAAGGGTCGACCTGTGCAGTGCTTGTAATGAAATAAAAAATCATCCTCTGGCAAAAGAGACCATAATCACATTTTTTTTTTTTGAGTCCTCGTTGCTACTGTCACAGAATTCCAGAACCATAGAAGCTCAGAGTTGGGAGAACAACCTCCAGTTGAGTCCCCGCTGAGTCCTTGGCTGTAAATGCTTTTCCATGCTTACTGGTCTTGCTCTTGGCTGAAACCGCAGGCCCTTGCTTGCCTGTTGTGGGAAGCCTGCTTTCTGTGGGTCACTCTGGTGCTAGGAAGGTTCTGTGCTATACAGATGTTTCTCCTGAAACTGTTCCCTGAGGCCTACACAGAACACATTTGCTGCTCTGCACACAGTAAACCCTTCACGTGCATGATGGCCTTGCCGCAGTGTCCGCTTCTCTAGCTGGAACACAGGAAGTTCTTTCACAAGTTTGCAGGGTGTCCCCCAGGTACATCATGCTATTGGCTCAGTTTCTCTGCCACAGTGACAGTGACCTGGGTACAGGGAGGCAGGCCTCAGTGTCCAGGGTGGTGGAAGCATTTATAGTTTGATCTGGGTGGTGATTACCAATGGGACTCAGAACAATACCCCTGAAGTGGTGCATTTTTTTTTCTTGGCATGCTGATATAATGAACTTGATATAATGAAAATTAAGAAGCCTTAAAAGCAAGTTTAGAGTCAAGTTTCCTGTAACCTTTCTTGCCTTTACTTATTTATTTAAGTGCTGGGACTTGCACCTGGACCCTCTTGCATGCTAAGCATGCAGCATGTTCTCTACCACCGAGCTACACCCCAGCCCTTCCTGTCCCTTCCCTCAAGCATAGGGACGGGGCTCCGTGACATTCCTTTAACAGCATTAGGACCAGACTGAAAAGGGAAACTCAGTTGCCTTCCATTGTTACCCTGAAATCTTATCATCCGTCTCAGAAAAGGAGACTGAGAGATGTTGCATGTGTAGATGGACTTCTATGACAAGATAATGTCCCTCAAACTCCAAGAGATTGTCTCTAGGACCGTCTGCTACCCTAACCAGCATTTACAAGCTCTCAGAATGGCCTAAACAGGTTGCATGCTCCATTCTCCTCCTTCTCTGTCAGTTTCTGAATAACATCGATCATGTGTGTAATCATACTCCTGCTATTTCCCCCCTTTTGCACATTAGTAAATTTATACATCTTTTCTGCCATTTAAGTTTTTTTTAGTACTTGGGATTAAACCCAGAAAATATTGAGGGGTGTCCCCAACCCTTTTATAACATTCTGAGACAGGCTCACTGAGTTACCCAGCGCGATCCTCCTGCCTTAGCTTCCCAAGTAGCTGGCATCACAGGTGTGTGCCACTATGCCAACTTTCTAGTTAGTCTTTGTCAGTTTATTTCAGCAAACTTTCAGAGGAAAGAGGGAAATCTTCCCTCACCCCTACTTTACCCGCACATAAACATGTAAAAATGCACTAGTCTGTACGCTTGAGATTTCTGCATTTTATTGTATGGAAGTTACACTGATAAAGTAGTAAAAAAATAAAAGTAAGCAAAAATGACGTGAGATGCTGCACTGTGAATACAATACTCAGCTATTTTATTGTCAAAGACCTTTTTGGTGCTGGCATTGTAAGAGGCTTTTGGATAAGAGAAGCAGGTAAGAGTCTAGTGCAAGACTGAGGTGCATTCGGTGATGGGGAAGGTTTGAAAGCCCAGAGAGGGAGGTGCTGGGATCAGACTGGAATGGATGAAAGGAGGAAGTGGCATAGGAACCGGACCTGGAAGAAAGCACGGGAAAAAGTCTTATCTCTCTCTCTCTCTCTCCCCTATTTCTCAGCATCACACGTTGCCCAACTATTTTTGATCAACTTAAAACCCAACATTGAAATAACAAAATTCAAATCACTTTATTTGGGAGTCGGAGAATTGCTGTTTAGGACACACGTTACCAGACAGCTCTGAATGAGTGCTCCAAAGGAGCTCAATTTGTGCAGGATTCTTATGGGGAAGGGGAAACTGAAGACAAAAAAGTCCCACAAGTTACATGAAGGAAAGGCGAGTGGGGAAGGGGCGCTGTCCAGACACGAGCTACACCTGTCCCGTCCCTGGGCTATTCACGATTGATCACTGGGCTCTAGGAGTAAAGGTCAGTTGTCCTTTGTGAGGCTCCTTACAGCTGCAGCCTCCAATAAAAGGCGTTAATAGTTTTGCAGGCCTTGGTCCTGTTCAAAGGTTCTCATTCCTGTGTTATTTCTGTGGCCTGTTTAAGAATTTACTTTCCCAGACAGCAGCAGGATGTGTGGGCCCTGGTTTCCTAAGGGCCCTTGACTCCGTTTTATTTTATTTATTTTAAAAAGGTTTCTATTTTATTTGGTCTTTTTGAGACAGGGTCTCTCTATGCAGTTCAGGCTAGCTTTGAGCTCTCTATGTAACTCAAACTGGCCTTGAACTCATAGACTCCATGTTAAAATATTCTTCAAAAGTTACTTTCCATTCTATTTACTTTCTATTTCACACTTCTCTGGGAACCTTCCCCAGGTAAATTCTTTCAAAACCCGGGGGGCCAGAGCCTGCCCTGCCTCTTGGCCTCTCACAGTCTGGCAACTCCTTCAGCCACCTCCCTCCCCAGCTACCCTGTGACTTCCTGGGAGCCAAGGAAGGCATTTGTCACTGCTCTTGCTTCCACCCCTACCCACCCACGACGCACATCTGACCAGCAGCAAGTCCTGGGTAAATAGCGGGTGAACAGAGATTATTTGCACAGAACCTTTACAATTACTTCTGGTTTTACATTTACATATCTTATCTCCCAATTAAAACAAGCTCCCCAAGGGCAGAGGCTGCCCTAGTTTTCCTTCCTGCTGTGCTTTCAAGTGTCTATTCTTGGGGCTAGTGCTGCAGCTCAGAGGGAGAGTGCTTGCCTGGCATGCCCAGGGCCCTGGCTTCTTCGCTGGGCACTGTGTGGTCATTCCTAAATAAGACCGACCAATGTAGGGTGGTGGCGGGTGATGCAGTTCAGTAGTACAGCAGCCACTCAACATGCCAAGGCCCTGGGTTCCACCCCCAGCGCTGTAAAAATAAAGCACGACAGCCTTGGATGCTCCCTTAACTACTCTCTCATTTCCCTCTTCTAAATAGGAAGGGACTTATCCCCATCTCTCACCAGCTCTGGAGAGCAGTCTGTGACCCCCAAAGGTGAAATGGCTCAATCCTGGATATGTAAAGTAAGGGGTTCTCTAGCAACTGGCAACATGTCCTGGGGTTCATATGTCTATGGCCTCTCTTCCAAGGCAAAGCCCGTGAGGTTGTCTACTGCTGTGGTACCCAGATTCCTAGCTCCTTGGTGAGGGGCTGCACTAGCCTGAAATTCTGACGGCTGGTCTCCCACTGTCCACAGGCCATCTTCACGCTGGAAATGCACACCTGCATCTCTGCCGAGGAAATTCCTTAAGGACAAAAGCCAGCTCTACTTTTTTTGGTACTGAGAATCGAACTTAGGATCTCATGCTTGCCAGGCAGACATTTGTACCACTGAGTTATATCCCTGGCCTAATTTTGTTTTTCCTATTTTTTCTGTTAGACTAGAAAACATTAAATTAAAAAAATGTACAAATAGAAAAGATCTGCTTATCTCTAGCCTATCAGAGGCACTGGGACATGAGCTCATTACCTTGGTTGGCAGCACCCTCTCAGGGGCCATAGGCCTGCCTTCTGTCCCCAGGGCTCTGGGATCTCCATGCCTGTGTTCTCAGGAGGCCGGGCAGGAGCAGGACAGTGGCATCTCCAGTTCAAGGTCATCAAGCACATCCTGCAGTTTCTCAGGCCACTTGGGGACCTGAGGCCACCCCCTACTACCCTGGGATTTGGTCTTCTCAGCTGGATAGGCAGGTTCTGTATGAGATTGGTGTGGGGCGGGCTGCAGATAGCTCAGTGCTAAGGACTGTATGTACCTGGATATCCTGAGCACTCAACCCTAGGTGAACGCAAACACAGCAATGGTAGGTATGTGTACAGTGAGCCTCCTTTATCAAATATCCGGATGAACTGGGGATCTTCAGCCTCCTGGAAGGTGAGGGGAGTGGTCACTGCAGGTGCCCAGGAAGACAGGAAGAGCAGGGGGCAGGGAAGTGATCCAGCATCTTCCAGGTAGACCAGGGGCTGCAAACACTGTGGGGAGGGAGGTATTGCATAGCACCTGGCTTTTAGTTGGTGTTTAATAAGGTGAGCTAGTGCTTAAAAGTGCCTGCGGACGCTAGCCCAGGAGAGTCCAGAGGATTCTCTGAAATTATTTAGTGCCATCTCCCACTCACAAGGGAGATGATACTTCCAGCATCCCTGCAGGGAGCTGTTCAGTCTCAGCCCAAGCGTGCCTGAGGCCTGCAGCGAGTCCAGAGGGAAACAGCCTAGCGCCTCTCTAAAGTGGGGGGCGTCTACTTCCCTCACATGAGTGTCGGCGGTAAGCAGGCAGGAGCCGGCACTCCTGCTCACTGTTCCCCATGGCTTCTCACTGTTGTTATTAGGAACAGCAACACAAGCGGCTGTCCCGCGCTTGGCACACTGAGGCAGGGGCTAGTGAGTTGCCTCCCTGGACCACAGCAGGAGCCTGTTGGAGAATTCATTAGAAATGTACATTCTGGGTCTTGCCCCAGACCTGCTGAGTCAGAGATTCTGGGAGTGAGGCTCTGTAATTTGTGTTTTAACAGCCCTCCCGGGATTCAGAGGCAGCTAAGATTTGAGAATTACTGTTTTAGAACTACAAAGAAACAGTCTAATTTCCCCTCTGCAGAGAGCCATTTGCTGTTTGAAAATACTCTGTGTTCCCTCTTCCCAGCACTATCATCTCAGCTTCCTCCAGCCATTCCTCAGCCCCAGTGGCTCTCCTCCCCTTTTTGTTCTGCTAGCACACCCTGCTCTGAAGGTCAGGGACCCTTTCTGGTGGCTTCTGGCACAGCCCCCAGGGTCCCAAGTTCTGAGCAGCAGGGCTTGTCTGCCTGCTTTGTTCTGTAGATTCTGACTACTATTTCTAGAGGACCCACTCTGACCCAGCCCCATGACATACGGTAATTTTTTGTTTACTCTTTTTATTGAAATTAAACTTACATATATCACCAGGCCGAGTGTAGTGGTGGATTCCTGTCACCCCAACACTGAGAGACCGAGGCCAGAGCATTGCAAGTTCAAACCCAGGCTGGGCAGTTTAGCAGCTTAGCAAGGCTCTGTCTAGGATTTAAAAATAAAAAGGGCTGGGGATGTAGCTCAGTTCAAAGGCCCTGGGATCGGTCTCCAGTACCACAGAAAACAAAAACCAAAACCACAAAAACTCACGTATCTTAAAATGTTCAGGCATTAAGTGAACAGTTTGTTCTGGAGAACAGAAAGAAAAGCTTGTGCTCATTTTTAAAGTGCAGTTTCCACACCAGCACCTGCAGCAGATTGACAGAGGCAGCTGGATCCCAGAGCTGGTCTATAACTGTCCCTTCCTGGCATCTTTTCTCTAATACTAGCACTAGTTCTCTCTCCATTCTATGTGGTTTTGCTTCTGTTATGACAGCCAGCCTTAAGTTTATGTCCCTGTCTACATGAGTGTGTAACTTAGAGTTGCTGCATTGTGTGGTTGTCGTTTTGGTGGATTGATCTAGCAAGAATGCAGAAAAATCATCAGGTTTTTGGGAAGTTCTTAAAGAAAGTCCCTAGTACCCTTCTTTAGACAGAGATACTGTGATGTTAGGTGATTTTATTTTGGCTTGGGGTGTTCAACCATAGGACATCCCTGCTCCAAATTTCTTGCCCAGAAGATGGAGTATGGTCATAGTGGGAGATAGGGGGTTCAAAGGGAAATGGCATTGGTGCTCACAAGGCCAGATATTCCTGGCGTCTAAGGAGTCCTGCTTTCTCAGGGGGCACCTGACAGTATCTGGACAACGTTAGACCCAGAGGATGCCGTCAGAGTCTCATGCGGGAGTTGACTCAGGGAAAGATACTCTTAAGACTTCTATGACCAAATCCCAAGGAGTTCAGCCCTACCAGGTCACGTCCTGGGGTTGAATGGCTTGGAACTCTCCAGGAAGTGCCCTGTAAGGTCCCCACAAATAGGTTTGGGATTGACCTAGGAGTAGGCCTGTTAGATTTCTCACAACTCCTCCTACCCACAAAACCCATTTTGGGGTATACCTCATCCATCCCCCCCCAACTTCCTGTTTAAATGCCTTCTCAACAAGTTCCTATTTCAGTTACGGATATTCAGCCATCCAAAAAGAAACTGGGTAGATTTTCCGAGGACTCTTAAGTTTGCCGATGGTTTATGTATCCTAAGTAGGATCTGGCCTGGTGAGATGTCCAGCTCATCCTGGTTTCCTGCTACAGTGAAAAGAAAAAGGATTATACAAAATACAAGACAGATGAATGATCAAGACCTTATAGCTTCAAGTGCTGATAATCAGCGAACTGATGCATTGTTTGGACCCCAAGAGGGGCCCAACTGGGATGATGGCACAGCGGTTGGGAAAGCTGAATGGAGGCTCTATCTGTGGGCCATCTTGGAGGGCCGGTGCCTGGGATACCCACGCCTTTCAATCACAATACATTCAGGTCTATCAGTCAAGGCCCTGATGGAAATCCAGTTGCTTTCCAACTCCAGCTTGAAGAGGCACATTGTAAACATACTAATTTAGACCTGGGTTCCGAGAAGGTTACACTATTCTAGAGCAGTACTTGTTAGTCGGTCAGCTCCAGATATTAGGGGAAAGCTTCAGAAAGTCTAACTGGGGCTGCAAGCTGGGATAAGTCATTGTTTGCTGAGGGTTATTCAGTCTTTGATAAGCATGAGGAAGTAGAGGACAGGAATAGAGGCAGCCTAAAGCCTTATCTTCAGGATAGGTCACCCTAACAGGGCTCAGGATAAAGCCTGCGGCACCAAGGGGAACCGAGGTAATCCAGAATCACAGAAGCAAGTCAGAGTGCTTCAAGTGCAAGTGACCAGGATGCTGTACTAAGGTGTGTCCTTGAAAGCCATCGAAGCCTTGTCAGGTCTGTCAGAGCGCAGAACACCCTCGGCACTGGAGGGAGGAGAGACTGCCCTTGTTCCATAGAGATGAGGACATCCACCACCTTGGTGGCTAGGGAAGAGTGCTTGGTGCCCAAGGTCACCTGCCTGGCTTCTGCACAAACCCATATTCTCAATATCTTAACAGGAGCCTTCGAGAATCTAGAAGCAGTGAGCTAAAAAATTAAATTCCTTTGTAATACTAGAATGTCCTATTTAGTTCTAACTTTTTTCTTTCTTTCTTTTTTTTTTTGAGACAGGTCTCACTATGCAGTTTGGCAGTTCAGACTGGCTTTGAACTCACTGTGTAGCCCAAACTGGCCTCAAACTCAGTGATCCTCTTGCCTTAGCCTCTCGAGTATGGAGATTATAGGCATGCACCACCATGCTGGGTTTCTAATCAAATTTATTTTATTTTATTTTTATTTTACAGAGAATAAAACAAAAGAAGACAGAATAAAGCAGATCAGAACAGAACAATGTAAGCAACACAGCACTTCACAACAAGACAGCTGGATATTAACAATAGCTACCATAATGTCTCTTTCTTTGAAATAGTTGAGCAGAGCTTCACACACAATAATATCAAACATAACAAAATAGTATAAAACCATTCAAGAGAATGAAAGTATTACAGGGCATTCTGAACCAAATAACAGAAAATGAACAATGGCTACTATAATATCTCATTTTCCACAAAAAAATTTGTTTATACTATCACACATATTAAAATCCAATAAGACACAACATGAATGAATCAATGGTAATAGAAAAACAAAAGCATGGTAGGACTTCAGAGCAAGATGATATTAAATCAGCAATGGCTGCCATAATGTCTTGTTTTCTTCAAAACAGCTGTTCATACCCATCACACATAATAAAATCAAACAAAACAGAATAAAACCATTCCAACTAATGAATGAAAATGTTATAAGGCTTCAAATAAATGTAATGGGGAATCATGACTACCATAAAATCTTATGTACTCTTACCATTTCTTACACTAGGGAGACTATACAGTATTTATACATTTGAGTTTGGTTTATTTCGCTTATGAGTATGGTCTCAAGTTGTATCCATTTATTTATAAATATCTCCATGTGATCATTCTTTATAGCTGAGTAGTACTCCATTGTATAAAAACACCACCATTTTTTTATCCATTCCTCAGTTGATGGGCACTTAGGTTGTTTCCAAGACCTGGCTATTACAAATTGTGCTGCTATGAACATGGGTGCACATATATCACTGTGGTATGATGTTTTCAGTTCTTCTGGGAATATGTCTAGGAGTGGAATAGCTGGGTCAAATGGAACTTCCAACCCTAGCTTTTTGAGGAATCTCCAGACTGACCTCCACAGTGGTTGCAGTCTAAATTCCCACCAACTGTGCAGAAGAGTTCCTTTTTCCCCACAGCCTCTCCAGCATTTGTTGGTAGTTTTCCTTATCCTGGCCATTCTTTCTGGAGTGAAATGGAATTTCAGTGTGGTTTTAATTTGCATTTCTCTAATGACTAATGATGATGAACATTTTTTCATGTATTTATTTGCCATTTGTATTTCTTCATCTGAGAACTGTGTATTCATCTTGGATGCCCGTTTTTGGATTAGGTCTTTGAATTTCGGGGGTTCTAATCAAATTTAGGACCCTGCATTTGCCAGGCTGGTGATTGTGCTGCTGAGCTGTATCCCCTAATTTCTTACTAGGGTGAGTTTTTTTGTACCTGGGATCGAACTCATGACTGCATGCTTGCAAGGCAGGCGCTTAGGCCGCTGAGCTAAATCCCGGGCCCTGAGGTGAGTTTTTGTCTAGTTCCAAAATTGTTTTGGGCCTTGAAGGAGTTAGGCGGTCAACCTCCTTTACCCCAACTCTGAACTGCCAGTTGGAAGATTTCCTTTTCCAAACTGCCTTTATGGTGCCACTACCGTGCTCCATACTAGTAATTGGAAGAGACATATTCTTGCTACTCAGGGCCACTCTGTCCTTCAAACCTCTTGCAACCTGTGTCCTACTTGCTAGGGACCTGGCCAGCCTGAACCCGTGGGGCCTGATGTCTCTGCCAGGAGCTGGTCTCTAAGCATGGTATGATGGCACCCTGGTGAGGGTTGTCAGGGTCAATGTGGTCGACATTCAGCTGAAGGACCCTAATCTACAACCTCGTAGAAGATAGTATCACCTTAAGAAAGAAGCAGGGAGCCAGGCGAGTAGGCGCACTCCTCTAATCACATCTGAGACACCAGGAAACACAGAGAGGACACAAACCTTGCATACCTGGGAACCAGTGGACAACTTCAAGTTTCTTTTTAGAAAACAAAAAAACAAAAAAACCCAATCCCAAAACAACCAACCTATTGAACCAGATAAGTAAAACTTTTTGTTTCCTCTAAGAAAATTGTGTCGTTACCCTCGTGCTACTCTTTTTTGCTACACCGAAGGTCCTTGCCCTAACTTATACCATGACTTCTTTTGGGTTTTATTTCCTGCTTGTTTTAGAAGCCCCTGGGGTGATTCAAAAACTACCTCTAATAGAGCTAATAGACAGTGGTTCCTTACACAAAACCTTAAAGCTGATCATGTCTTCCTCCTATCATCAACAGCTACCTAAGAACTTGGCAGAGCCCAGACAGCTTGCTCAGAATCCTGCCATCCTTCAAGAGCAAGTAGGCTGGCTAGCAGTGAGGGCCACACAACCCCAGAGGAGACCAGACCTCTTACCCCCGAAACAAAGGGTTATACTTGTCTCTAGAAGAAGAACATAGTTCTGAAACAGTGAGAGACACAACACAGAAGCTGGCTGACCACGCTTCTTAGATCCACCAGGAATCATCTGAATCATGAGTCTCCTGACCAAATATCTGGAATTGGGGTTCTTGTTTACTATCCTGGACATGAGCTTTATTAATGTTTCTCGAAACCTTACTGTTCAGATCTTGCATAGTTAATCTCTTAGTCAAATTTGTTTCTTCTTGTTTGACAGATATTAAACTACTGGGGATGGTCCAAGCCCGGGATCAAAACCTGCCTTCATGACCAGGCCTCATCAACAAATCCTCAGAGGGTGAACGCGGCTCCCTTGATCCCTTAGATCAGATAGGGCAAGAGTTCCTTCGTCTCTGCGCAGGCAGGGCTAGTGCGCGTATTCAACAGGAAGTAGCCATGGAACACAGACCTTCCTCTTTCTACACCCATTATGGATTTGGGGAGACCAGGTCACTGAGCGGGGGGAAGTACAGGTAGCACAACTGGAACTGGGAGACCATTCCCCCTACACCCACTTGAATTTGGCCAATATCCCAGGGCCATTTCTCCTTTCCATGGTCTTCATTTCTCCTTTCCATGGTCTTCAGTGAAGCAGAAATGAAATAACAAAGGTTCAGAAAAATCTGTATAGCTCCAGGCCAGAGCATATACAGTCTCTCAGCCTGACCTTCAAGCCAACTTTTCTCCACTCAAGACTTGCTAAAGGTTCATACGCAGGGACTGCGTCTCACGGGTGATTTAATCAGAGTGGGTTCTGGGATAGGCCTGTGTGTTGAGAGCACCTCGTCAATCATTTCTGTCAGACCCTATCCAGACACCCAAAGGGTCTAGTGTGTGTGCATATCTTTTAAAAGCCAAAGCCCGGTTTGTCTATGTGCTTTTTATTTTCTTGTCGTGCCGACACCGCTTTTCTGTTTGTGCCACATTATTTCTATTGGCACAGACCTGCTGTCACCTGAGCACACTCTTGCCATTATCTTCAAGAAATATAGCTGCTTTTTTTTTTTTTAACCATTGGGTGTACACTTGCAGCTCTTTGCTCCCTGTACGTGAGAGCCTGGGATCCATCTGCTGGCTCTACCTTGTGGCATCACTACTACGCTACAGAATATTAGAAGTTATTCCTCCCACCTAGCTGTTAACCACGCTCTTTCGTTCGCATCCACCCATAGTTCTCAACCTCTGGCAATCACTATTCTACTCTATTTCTGTGAGGTCAGTGGTCTTTCTCTTTTCAGTTACTCCTGTTGACCCCTGGTCCTTGCACAGGGCAGGCAAGCCCTCCGCCGCCGAGCCCTCTCCCCAGCTGCACGTTACCTTTGCATTTTTCACTTGGAAGTGAGACCATCCAGCGTCTCTCAGGCCTGACCTGTTTTAAAGACCATTATGTCCTCTGGTTTCATTCAAATTGCCACAAATGCTAAGATTTCATTTTTTATGGCTGAACATATTCCACTGTGTATGTTTACCATACTTTGTCTGTCTAGTCATATCTTGATGAACACCCAGATTGGTTCCATAACTTGGCTGTTGTGATAGTGCCTCAGTAAACATGCAAGTGAAACTATCTCTTCAGCTGACTGATTTCCTCTCCTTCGGATGTGTGTCCAGTCATGGAATGGCTAAATCATACAGCAGTTCTACTTGTAGTTTTATTTTATTTCATTCTTTTTTGAGACATGGTCTCACCATGTAGTTCATGTTGACCTTGAATCCACTATGTGGCCAGGACTGGACTCCTCCTCCCTCCACCTCCAAGGTGCTGGAATAACAGCGGTGAGCCACCAGGCCTGGCTTATTCTAGCAGAGTGCTGTCCCTCAGCTGTTCTGGAAGTCACCTCGCACTTTTATGGAATGTTATTAATGGCCATCCAAGTCATTGAGGGGCAACACTGAACACTATGGAACATTCTCCCAGCTGCCTTTTTCCTGATTAACTTTTCAGACTCAGGTAAGCATTCATTCTGCTGGGATTCCCTACCCACCAGAACTGCCTCAGCTGCCTACCTTGTGTTCCCTTTACACCTTGAGAGAGGGGGGAAGGGCTCAACACTGCCAAAAAGGTACTTATTATTTTTCTTTCTCAGCACCTCCAATGCTAGCTCAAGTATGTTGACTTTTCTGGGAAATGTTTACTTTGGTTGTGACAAACTCTGGCCACAGACCTCTTCCAAATGACTTTACCCTACAGCCCCTAAGGATTATTCCCTCCTCTATCAGGTCTTCAAGGTTCCCATATAAGCAGCCTTTCCATATCCTTAGCAGGTTGATCTCTGCACTATTTCCCCTTCTGCTGCAGCATAAGTTCTAATGAAGCCTCTTTGGATGCCATTGTTTTGCCTATTGATGATTTCTATCTAAAGTAGAGCGTGCGGAGCTGGTATACTAACAGTTGCTAACGTCAAAGGTTGTTGGCACCAAATGCAGCCAGTAACTGG
The DNA here is from genome assembly GCA_004027455.1 of Hydrochoerus hydrochaeris. Classification (NCBI taxonomy): domain Eukaryota; kingdom Metazoa; phylum Chordata; class Mammalia; order Rodentia; family Hydrochaeridae; genus Hydrochoerus; species Hydrochoerus hydrochaeris. The sequence goes on from PVLA01000768.1 coordinate 415,798, forward strand.
GTTGATAACTCTGAAGCCAGGTTGCAGCCACAGAAACAACTGAGAGCAATGGAAAAGGATGGGAGTTGCCATTCCAGTGGTGGAAGAGCTCCTGACATCTGCCAGTCTCTGCTTGCTCTGTGTGTAGGGAAGACCGTAGACACCAAGAGCCAATAGCCACTAGGATCAAAGCTCAGGGCTATTAACACTAAAAGGGATATACACTGACAATTCATGATTTCTATAGGATTTGAGCAAAAGAACCCTCAACTGATGAGTAAGATTTTAGTGGTCCATACAAGGACCCTTGAATTTAGAAGGCCCTGAATAAAAGGACAGATGATGCTGATGGTAGTCAGTAATAGAGAAATGGCTGAAAAACCACCCATGTCTGACATGCAGCTAGGGACCCACAGAAAGTGACATTCTCACTTTCTGCCTTCCTTTGCAATGGCCAGCTGAGTTGTCCATAAGACAGACTGAGGACAAAGGTTGGGTCATGTGCCTGTCCTCACGTCCTGGGGATAGGGCTGGCACGACACCTGCCCTTCATAAGTAATTATTCAGAAAACATTAGCTGTGCAAGTACAGATTTAATTACATGAAACTTGAATTACAAAACTCTGAGGCAAGAATACTACTCATGCAAGATTCCAGGACTGATGTACAATTTGTCTATTTAACCAGGACTCCTAAAACTTGGCTATATATTGAAACCATTTGGAAATGTTGAAAAGAATCTCTGGTTGGTAGAGTCTTGTGCTGGTATTTTGCAAATGAGCCCAAGGTTAGAGATTGTGCAGGTAAACAAGTTTCCGGAGAATTCCCATTTACCTCCCAGACAATGGCTTCCATATCCTGCACCACCAAGACCGCACACATCTTCATTGAGTTATGCTTAGGGTCTGAGTGTCCCTGGGACACAGACAAGTGATGCTGTTCCTGGATTTATGGGGCATGTTGCTGTCACCAGTCCCCCTTTCATAAGTGCATGGGAGAGGTTCCTAGTGGGCCTCAGCATGAGAACAAGTTGAGACCTCCCTGGCAGCCAGTCCTGGTTTAGCTTACAGGCACTGGGCTCTGTTCCACTCGCCTGACTTTCTAAGCTCGTAGCAGCTGTAGGTAAGTACAGGATCCAAGTCATGGTCTGTGCTTCCACCTGTGTAGAATTTTATGACACATGTGTTTTGGATTCACTTGTTTCTACTTTATTTTCTGTGCTTCTCATCTTCGACTTTTTTTGTTGTTGTTATACTGCTTTTTGATTCGTTCACATACCATAATTCACCCTTTAACATTTTTAAAAATTTATTTATTTTTTTAGTGCGTACTTGCCACACGTAAGGATCCTATTCACCATATGGAATTTGTATCCGTGCATATGTCTTAAAGTTTCTTTTTTTCCATTTCCCTCCCCTCCCTTCAATCCCCCTTCGGCTTCCCACTTATAAAAGCCTTGCTTCTATTTTTCCCTTCCATTCTCTTTCTAAAAATCCTTTTTTCCCCTTCCTTAATTAACCCTAGTAGTTAATTAGGGTTAATTATAATCTAGCGGTTTTTAGCATATTTGCCAGGTTTTGTGATCCTTCACCACTACCAATTCCAGGACACTTTCATCACTATGAAAGGAAACTCCACACCATTAGCAATCATTCCCTGTTCCCTCTTCCCCTTGCCCTACTTTCTGCCTCCATGGATTTGCACGTTCTGGAAATTTCATATAATGCTATCATATGGTGTGTGACTTTTAACTTCTTCCAATCAGCATAATGTTTTCTTTTTCTTTTCTTTTTTTTTGGGGGAGGGGTACCAGGGATTGAACTCACAACCTCATGCTTGCAAGGCAAGCGCCTATGCCACTGATCTAAATCCCCGGCCCCAGCATAATGTTTTCAAGGTTCATCTGATGTGGTAGCAAGTATCAATACCTCAGTTCCTTTTTATAGCTGAATAGTATTCCACTGTATGGATGTACCACACTGTATCGAACTGTTTACTGGTTGATAGACATTTGGGCTCCCACCGTTTGACTGTTATGGATTATACTGCTATGAACACCCATATGCAAGTTTTTATAGTTTTCTTTGGCATATACCTAGGAGGAGTTTTTGAATCATGTAGTAACTCCTCACTTAGTTTTTTTGAATCCCTTTCCTCACTAATTTTTTTCTCTTGTATATATTTCTGTAAGCCACTGTAAACGCCTCTTTTTGGAATGAGGCAGACTATAAATAAAAATAAATCACAAAGCACTCCCAAGCCATCTGTTTAATAATCTGTGCTAGAAGTTTGCCAGGAATCTATATTGAGCCACTTGGTCTATAGTTTCCAGAAATACATTCTGTCTCCTTGTAAAAATCAGAACATGTGCTCATTCCCAGTGTCCTTATGTATGGGAATTTTCTGTCCTATCTGCAAGGTCTTTCCTGACCTGGGGTCTGACTCTGGCCCCCAGACTCTTCTGCAGCCCCAAGAGCTCATGCCATCTACCTTCTCCTCTGTCTTGTGAGGCACCTACATTGTCCTCCATCGAAGTAATCCATCACATGGTTAAAAATAGTCTAGAACAGAGAAGCTTACAGAGATGAATCTCCTGCTTCATCCCTACCCACCTCCAGTCCTGCTTTCAAGAGACAACTGCTCCTAACTCTTTTAGCTCTTTATTGTGGGAGCAGCGTCCAGATCGCTACATAATGTGCTTATGCTGCCTTTCCTTCGTTTTTTAAGTTCAAACATCCTCTATTGATTTATAGCTAAGAAAAATGAGGATCTAACTCACATATATTGACCAAACAACTTCCCCACCCTACTCCCAATATGATTATATCACTGTTTTTATTTAGTAAAAACAAATCTGTTGATTGCTTTTGTTGCTTTAGGGGACATATTCACCTCTTTATTTTTCATTCCACTGGCTGTTGATGGTTTGTTGTGTTAGTTGTGTTTCCCCATCTTGTGGGATGTGAACATCACCATCGCTGCTTTCCTTTGTGCCTTCCCTTCCCAACTTCTAGCTTCTGAACACTTCCAGGCATGCCTGTAACCCCTCTCCACTTGGGAAGCTGAGGCAGGAGAAGTTCTGTGAGTTCGGGGCCAACCTGCACTGCATAGTGAGGCCTTATCTCAAAAAAAACCCCAAAAAACCCCTCAATATTGATAACATTGTATTTTCTTTTTTTTAACATTGTGTTTTCATTTTCTAACTATAACCATGTCTTCTATGCTTTGCCTATAGGTTGGATCTAAAAGTTTAAATCTGATCCATAGTGCTACACGTGACAGGGTAAATATTTATTGTACAGTCACACACAACACCCTTTGTTGGTTTCCTTTTTGTGGTTTTCATAGTGTTTTTTTTTGAATTGCTTTTCTCCTTCCTCCTTCTGTTTTCCCTGCCCTTTCCTCTTCCTCTTCCTATTTTTTTTCTGTGTACCATGTGTCATTGTTGTTTTCTCACTGACATTCATTATTTTCTCAGATTTCCCTGATGACACCAATTACTCAAAACTTTCCAAGCCAGTGCAGGGATGGAACCTGCAGTTTCAGCCAATCAGAAGCCTAAGGCCGAAGGGTCACTTGAGCACTGGATTTCAAATCCTGCTGACAACATAAATAAGAAGTCATCTCAAAACATAAAGTGAAAAAATATATATAATAAAAATATTTTTCTGCCTTCAGTTAAACCCACTAAGCGCCTTCCCTCATAAAAGCCCTGTGTGCATACAGCCTGCCTGGGCTGTTGTGTGGTTTCCCCAAGTGACTTCCAGACCACACTTTGCAGCTGATGCCTGCACCTCTGATCCTGTAGTGCTCCCAAGATACTGCGCTGTGTTGTGAGAAGCCCCAGGGCAAGGTGGCCATGGTTCATGCTGGCCAGTGCATCAGGTCAAGGGTGCAGAACAAGCAGCCATGGAACAAGGACCAAAGCCCTGCACAGAGCCAAGTTCAAGAACCTGGCCATCAGGAGATTCCTAAGCATTTTGTTTTTGTTTTGAGACAAGATTTCTCTATGCAGTTCAGGCTGGCTTTGAACTCACTTCGTAACCCAGGCTGGCTTCAAACTCATGGCTATCCTCCTGCCTCAGCCTCCTGAGTCCTGGGCTTCTCAAATTTAATACAAGGAAATTTGAAGACGTGGTGGAGAAGCAACTAAAATTGGTGGCAATGGGGTTAAATACATCCCCAGTCATGGTCCCCTGGACAAGTGGCAGGCCCTGCCTTATGGGGGTCTCTACTGTGTTCCCCTGCTTAATCTGGCCACCAATGTATCATTTCCCTGCCTTTTTCCTGATTTTAAAATGCTTTTCTTTTATCTCTTATTTTCTAAATTATATATATTTATACTTTTATTTCTTTTTCCATTTTTTCTTTCATTTGTTCATTCGTTTGTTTTTTGAGACAGGGTCGTGCTATGTAGTCTAGACTGGCCTTGAACTCCTTCTCCCTCTCTTTTTAATGGTATTAGGGATTGAAGCCATGCTGCCCTCAAACTTGCAGTGATCCTCTGGCTTCAGCCTCCTGAGTGCTGGCATTACAGGTGCGTGGACCATGGAAAAGAAAAGTATATTCCTGGCTTACTTCTATTTTTTAATATGGCCTTCTATTCTGATTTACTTTTCTTTGCTCTTCATGCTAAAAGCTTTTTTCAAGTGTCTGATGCCCTTTTGGTTTTTGTATTTAAGAGTGAGCTGGGCTGGCCAATTGGCAGACTTCACTTCATTTGGGCCAGGAAGCAACACCATGGGGGCGGGGAGAGCTTTGTACTAGAAGGGGAAGTCGCTTCTTCCGCCCATTGAGTCTCCAGTTAGGCCTGGATCCCTGGCTGCCCTGTGTGCTGCTTGGGGGTTGTGTCTGTGTAATGCAGCCAGTTGGCCTCTGCTCTGCCCTGTCTTCACACTGCCTGCTCCCACTGCCCTGGGTTAGGCTACCAGGGGGACACGGTGTGGCCTTGTCAGCTGCCCCATCTGGCCCCACTTATCTCTTGCTTCCTCAGTGACCTTTCTGTTTCCCAGTTCTCAAATATTTGCTAAAAATCTTTATCAGTGGTTTATCACCCCCCCATCTCCTCCATCATTAAAGGAATATACTTTTCTTCATTTTTATTACAACTCTATTGGGAGGCAGAGGAAGAGACAGGACCGAGGTGAGCGGCCCTCCAATGGAAGCCTGCGTCTCCTCAGATTGTCTTCCTTCCCCTTTCCCAGATGAAAAGCATTCTCCTGACGCAGGAGAGTTTCATCAGCCTCCTAAATATCTCTGCCCTTCGGGAAATGGGGGCTCCTCCCTCCTCTGCGCCCCTGCTTTTGATTCATCTGTGTCTTCGCCAAGATTCCTCATTTCAGGGGTGGCTTTCTCGGTCATCTCTGTGAGAGACGATTGTGTCTTCACCTCCAAATGCCAATTCATTAAGCCCCACACCTTCCCAGAGTGCACAGTTCCCCACCATCAGCAGCCGTCTCGGCCCACTGGTTCTGGCACATGGAGGGCTGCAGGCAAGTTTCTCTGTCCAGCCCCGCAGCCTCCCCTGCCCTAATCTGTTTCCACAGGCTTCAAATTCAGACCTGACTTTGTTCCTTCTTCCCATCACGACAGGGCCATTCTACAGCAGTGAGTACCGGCTGTGTGGAGGGTCCTCTGGAAACCCAGCACAATTATAACCATGCCCACCTTTAAGCTATAGGTTTCCCTCTAGGGAGTTCTGTTCAACCAGTTTTGTGTGTGCAAAATGATATACACAGGTTTAACTGCTTTCAGCATTGCTCACAAAGGTGCAAGTTGGTAGACAACCCAGATGTCTATTTGTAGGGACATATTCAACAAATTAAAATACATTCCCTCATACAGTGGACCATTATATAGCTATAAAAATGAGAGAACTGTGTAAGTTGATAAGAAATAATATCGAAGATGAAGTAAAAATGAAAGCATATAGAATAAATGGAGACTATTTACGTAACATTTGTATAAAAGAGGAGAAAATAATATACATTTCCCTTCCTGTCTATGCATAAAATTTCTGGAATGTTTTTTGTTTTGTTGAGACAGGGTCTTGCTATGTAGTTCAGACTGGTCTTGAACTCATCATGGAGCTCAGGCTCAAACTCACAACAATCCTGCATCAGCCCCCTAAGCCCTGGAGTTAGTGGTGTGCACCACCGGGCCCATCAAAATCCCCGGAATGTTGCAATAATGTTCCTTTAGTTGCAAGAAGAAAACCAGAGGTGAAAACAAACGCAAAGGGGACATTTTTACTACCTAAGTGTGTACCTTGCAAACTGTGGAGCAAATGATTATTTTCTATTTAAATTAATAAGTAAAACTTAACCCCCCTTGGAGTTTCCTCTATTTAGTTTTTATATGTAATTATAAAGTAACCCGTATGTTAATCTATATTCATTCTGAATTGAGAATATATTCTAATATAGGTAGAATACGTTTTAGATGAAATGCTTGGAACAGAAGTGGAAAAATTTCAGGTGGTTTTTTTCCCCCTCTTTTTTAATGATACCAGGGATTGAACTATCAGGGCTTTCACACTGAGCTACATCCCCAGCTCTTTGTTATTTTATATTTTGAGAAATATCTCTCTAAGTCTCTAAATTGCCCAAGCTGAACTTGAATTTGTAATCCTCCTGCCTCGGCCTCCCAGATTATACATGTGTATCACCACTGACAGCTAGATTTCAGATTTTGGAATATCTTTCTGTCTGGAAGTCAGCCAGTCTGTTTAGCTATGAGCTATCTTGTTAAAGAGACCCTGATCTAAACAGGGCATTCATTTACGTTTCATCCGTAAGTGTGTGAAGCACATACTTTATACCCATAGCCTAAAGGTATTTTTGTTTTTGGATGCTGGGAATTAAATTCAGTCCTTGTATGTGCTGAGCACATGCTCTTCCCCGTGCTACACCTCTAGCCTGAAGGTAGCTTTATACATTTTTAGTGTACCTGCATCTTCCACCTCAACTTGTCACAGGAGGTTGTGTGTATATTTTTCCGCTTGCAATGTTATGTTACTGCTCCAGAGTTCTAGATTTTGGACCATTTCAGATTTTGGACTTTCAACTTAAGGGTAATCAACTAGCATAGCACTAATAGAGAATATACATTTTTCTGTATTAATATGTGTTTGCAGTTCAGCGGTAGGATATTTGCACTACATCTCCAGGTCCTGGGTTTGATCCCCAGCACCACCCACAAAAAAACTGTGTGTGTGTGTGCACACGTGTGTATACATTACATATTGTGCTAAGGTACATGTACTCGTGTGTGGTTCTAGTGATCAAACCAAAAACCTCCCACATGCGGGTCCTCATGCTAGCTGCACCCCAGCCCTTTCATGTTCGCTTTTGAGTTGGGGTCTCACTATGTTGCCCAGGCTGGTTTTGAACTCCCAGTTTAAATGGTCCTCAGGCTTCTGAGTAGCTAGGATTCCAGGCACGTGTCACCACACCAGGCTATGTACTTTGTGTTTCTCTGTGTGTGCACTTTTTAAAAAGACACTCTGAAATCGAAACATTGAAATGTTCATTAACATTAATTATTTATGGGTAGTTAGAGATGAATGATTTAAATTTTCTTCTTTATTCTTTTCATTGCTTCCTCTCTAATTTTTCATGATAAATATACACGGCTTCTAATAGGCAGTAACTAATCTGTTCCCCTGCCGCTTCTGCAGGATAAAGCCAGTGTCTGCCGGGTGCTGGTGGAAGTCCTGCTTGCATCTCCCCCGCCTCTGCCATGGTTCCCCGGCTTCCCCCAAGAGGATGGAATCGCCTCTGAGCGGGCCCTGGGTGCTTCTCCCCAGTCCTGCAGAAATTCAATTCAGCCTCCACTGTCCACCCCAGGTGTTGTCCCCTGCCAATAGAATCAGTGCCCAGGCAACCACCTGCTTCCCATCCACCTGGGCTCCTGCAGTGTGTGCACCCCCAGGGATGGAACCCAGCATGCAGTAAGCATGAACTTTTCACCGGCCATACCCCAGGCCCTTAGGGTGGTCTTTGTAGAGCTGCATCTTCCAGCAGTGACTCAGTCTAAGGGGAAGGGGCTCCCTAAGGACGGCTGGTCTGCCTGAGGCACAGGGGTCTTTTCTTAGGGTCCCTTGGAGAAAGTGGGGCTAGGAGACCTCCATATCCCTCCCAGGACCCTTCCCCCCCACCCACCCGCCCCCCGCCCTCCTCGCTATTCAGAGGGATACAGAGCAGAAGGGGAGGGGACAGAAGCAGGGCAGCAGCTGCAACTGCTCCCCACCCAATCTGGAGGGAGGAGTGGCTCCAGGCTCTTAGCAGCTCAGAGCAGGCAGAGAATTCAGTTCCTTCCCTGGTTCTCCAGTGATTCACCACCTGCGCCAGCCAGGTCTCTCCAAGCACTGCCCTTGAGGCACAAGGAAGTGGAACACAAGGAAACAGGAACCCTGGCTTAATGCATGAATAGAGATACTTCCCCAATTAGACTGCTGAACCCTCCTGGTCAGGGAGCGTTACTCCAGGAGATTATCAGGAGGAGAAATGGCAGTCCAAGCCATCAGATTCCATTCCAGGGTCACCTCCAGATCAGGAACCAGGGCCAGCTTTGGACACAGCAGGCACCACGGGACAGACACAGGCAGGGCTTCTAAAGGGCTTCCCCACACTAGAAGCTCCTCCATTAATAAGCATCGTGGCTGATGAGTACTTAATTATATGCCAGACATTCCCTGGACCAAGAAAATGGGTGCATTGATTATATCTTTATGAATAGGGAAACTGAGGCACAGAGAGGTGAAGTAAGTGGCTCACAGTGGCTCAGCTAGCAAATGATGTAGTGGGAATTTGAACCCTCCACACTTCCAGTCACAAGGCTTTCCTGTCCTCAGTGACCTTTGTCACAACCTGACCCCTGACACCCATCTGAGTCCAGGGTCTTAATTTGGAACACTTAAGCCCCAGCAAGGTGAAGGGGTCTGAGCTGAAAGGGCTGCTGGGAGCCCTGTTTGTAGGGTGCATTGCACTGTGCTGTATGATCACGGAGGTGATGTGACAGGTGGGCCCCACGGGCCCCACTAGGCGTGTGTCACCTCGGCTCAGGGAGGTTAAGTCACTCGCCCCTGACCACAGAGAGGCCAAGCCCCGGTTGAGACCCAGAGCACTGTGACCACATGTGGTTCTCCTTCCACATATCCACAGCCACCTGCACCTCAGGGATTCTTCGCAAATGCTGCAGGTTGGGGACCCTGGTAGGACCCCCAACCCTCAGTACCCAAAGCTACCCTGTGCCAGCTCTTTCTTCCCCAATCCTGCCATATTTCAGGATTGCCAGGGGAAGAGCACTTAAAATGCTGATTCTACTTCCTGAGATAGTGACTCTGGAGGCCCAAAGTCGGGCCCAGAGCCGTGAATTCACAGCAGACCCTCAGACACTCATGCTATGTGCCATCTTGGAGAAGTTCATCCAGGCCCTTGCTGGTTGCAGGGGCCCTAACCATCTCTACTTGAAGGAGCATCTTTTTGTTCCCGATTTCATGGTTCAGCCAACTCTCTTGAAGCTTTAAAATGTTCAGATGCATGGGAGGGGATTTCGCAAGTTGTTTGTTTCTGCCTTCTGCGGTTCAGGCTGCTCCTTCTGGGTCACCTCCTAAGAGCTGGCAGTGGCCTGGGGCTGTCATGATTCCTGAATAGGTTGCTTTTCTTGGGTTGAAGGTTTTAAAACTTGTCCCAAGGCAAGTTTCTCAACTTGTGACCCAATCACTTCAGAATCACTTGTGTAATTTGGTAACAATACTGGTTCCTCCCTGCACTCCATTAATAGGATTAGCATAGAGGAGAGGGAACAGGTTCCAGAAATCTGCACCCTTATCCAGCCCCCCAGGCATGTCATGCACAGTGTTTGAGGATCTCTATTGTAGGATGTGGACTTTGCTTTTTTTTTTTTTTTTAGTCTTTTTGAGACAGGGTCTTGCTATGCAGTTCAGTCTGGCCTTGAGCTCACTTTGTAGTTTAAGTTGGTCTCAATCCTCCTACTTCAGCCTCCTGAGTGCTGGGATTACAGGTGTGCACTACCACATCCAGCAGGAAGTGGACTTTAGAGGGTCCAGGATTTGAGTTCAGGTTGCAGCTCTGCAGCAAGCAGCGGTGTGGTTTGGAGCACTGCTTAACCCCTTTGAGGTGACCGTAAGAAACGAGGCACTGAACAGGTTCATTGGTCACTGGTCATGCTGTGAGCTGACCTCCAAGTGGGTTCAGTCAGATGTGTGCAAAGCTCCTGGCACTGGGAAGTGGCCCAGGCACACCCTGCTTGGTGGTCAGGAAAGAGATTCAGAATATTACTCAGCCCACGGTGAATGTTGAGCTGCTTCAAAACAGTTCTGAATTTCCATTTTCATTTCCTCTGGAATGAACTCAGTGAAGCTTTAAAGGTGACGGAGTCCTTTCCCATCCTCAGGCTTGAGCCATCCAACATGGCAGGCTCAGGTATCCTAAATAAAGAACAATGTAATTTTGGCTTCCTGACAGCTGGCTGAGTATCTATCCACCAGCCTTTCCCCTTCAGGGTCTCCTCCACTTGGTTTTCCCAAGCCACTCATGGTGGCGGGCCTAGTCTGCAAGATGGGCTTGGTAGGCCGTGGTCTGTCAAGGTCCCTGGGCCTTCTAATCTCAAAACTGGCCCCTAAGGAGCCAAAAGTCTCCACAGTTTTCCTCCTAGGCTTTTTCCCAGGTGGGCCTGGCCAAAATGTTCTTGAAAAGCTTCAACCATTCCTAATGGGTCAGTCCCCTCCGGAAACTTTCCCCAGCTCTGCTGGGAGTCTGCCAGGCAACTGGATGACTTCTGCTCCCAGCACGCACAATGGACAGGGGCAGAACAATGCTGAGGAGGAAAAACAGCCTGCCTGTCATTGGGCTCACATCCTCCTGAGACCCCACCCGGGCTCGGGGCTCCCAGAGAAGGGAGGGGTGCCTGTGGAGAGGGGTGAGAGGACAGCTGTGGTGGCCAGCGGAAAAGAGGTGTGGTGGGAGCCCAACAAATTCCCTCAGCTTGGCAGCTCTTTGAACCAGCTGGATGAATCAGATTAGAAGTCAAATCTGCTTATTCTGGCTCCCTTGCCAGCTGTGGGCCACAATTCACAGCCCTGACTCTGGAACAGATTAAGACTTAAACTGGTGTCCGAAGTAGATCAGAGTCAGTGACCTAAGCAGCTGGGGCGAGGCAGGAAGAGGTACAAATCTGGCGGAGGTCTTGCTTGGCTAAGTGTGTGCAAGGTGTTAAAACCACAGGAGGGCTTAGTCTGTACATCTTTTGGGGTGCTCATGTGTGCCCTACCTGTGCACAACAGCATCTCAGTAATTGTGAAGGAATGACTTGGTCATCAAGTGTATTGTTACTCCAGCAAAGCACACCTGCTGAAAGTCACAGCAAGAATAGGAGGGCACATTCTCTTCCACGCAGGGAAGGCCAGACAGACACCGGAAACCCAGACACAAGACACACCCATGCAGGCCATAGGCAGATAGAATTTCAGGATAGTCTGGTTTGGGGGAGGTCTGGTTACAGGCAGGGCTGGGGGCAATCAGAGGTCTTTGCTAGAAGCACCAACTGTTTGTATCTAAGCTGTTTTTACTTAGGTTGTGCGAATTTGGGTGGCATTTTGAGCAGTGAGGATAAGAGGGGGACGAACCCACCAGCATATGTGGTAGCAATAGACCTGAGCACAAAAGAGGATGTTCATGGGTTTGGTCTAGAAAAGTTTCCTTGGAGGAAAGGAGTTTGAGGCATCTTTGAAAGGAGGAGGAGTGGAAATGGCTCTTTGGAACAATAAAGTGGGGCGGAGCCCGCAGCTCCGAGGTCGTACACTTGCCTGGCATGACAAGGCTCTGGGTTTGAGCCCTGGCACTGTAAAAACAAACACTAAAGTGGGAACAGAGAGTTGATGTAATATTTGGGCAGGGAGGACATTCTGAGGACATCTAGGGCCTAAACTCATCACCGGGACAGGAACCTTGAGTCCCAGCAAGGGGCCAGGACTTGCCCAAGGCCACGCTGGCTGGGACTTGGCTGTGAAGTGTGCTGCAGGGAGGCGGAAGAGGAAGTCCAGGAGTGGGGTGGGGGCGTGGAGGGACCCGGGAAGGAGGCCTCTAGCAGGGAGGTTGGAGCCAGGACACCAAGGGCTCAGGCACCTTGCTGAGAGTGAACAGAGTTCCTGCAAGATGATAGTGAAACAGCAGGCAGCATGCTTCTTGGAGCCCCTCTGCAGCTGGGGAACCCCAGAAAGCACCTAGAAATGAATTTGGCCCTACTCTGTGGCTGATAATGGGCACTCAAGTCTGGAGGGCAGAGCCCAAAGGAGTGGGATCCAAGAGCAGAGCTGTAATGAATCAGAAAGTTTGTATTTCTATTGGATCGTTCAGAGCTTTTCTACACTGTGGTCCTCTTGAGGCAGAGAGGTTTATGAGGGTTACGAGGCTTGCAAAACAGGCCATTCAGGGCCTGGCGGTGAGGCTGAGTCTCCAGTCACTGCACCCCTGGAGCTGCCGCTCTTCTGTGGTTACCACCCTGCATCTGGTCCAGGTGGACAAGCACTGTGCCCCTCTTCCCCTGGCATTCTTGGCATTTCTGCAGTCGGCTTCTCCCCTACCACACAGAGTTCCTGACTCTAGCGTTTCCGAGCCATTTGGGTCAAGGAGATTTTTTTTCTTTTTTCTTTTTTTTGTCTTTTTGAGACAGGGTCTTTATGCAGTTCAGGCTGGCCCTGAGCTCACTTTGTAGCCCAGGCTGGTCTTGAACTCGCAACAATCCTCTTGCCTCAGCCTCCCAAGTGCTGGGATTACAGGTGTGAGCCACCACGCCCGGCTGCTCGAGGAGATTTTTTAACCAATGTCTATTAAATTTTTAAAGAAAGTGTAATTTAGGTAATGTTTGTGTAATTTAGGTAATCCCACAAACAGAAGGCGCTGGAGCCACTCCTGTTCTAGCCTACCCTTCCCTCTCCGATCAGGGATCTGGGGCCTCTGGCACTGCACTCACAGTGAAACAGGTGGCAAGCGATGGCTGGCTGCTTCTACCCTCAGGGACAGATGACCTAACAATAGCTAGTCTGTACGTCATGCTTTCTATATGACCAGTGAATTCTGAGTGCTTCCCATGTGATAACCCTTCTGATCGCCACACTTATCCTATGATCATCTTGCTCAGCAGATAGGGAAACTGAGGCACTAAGAAGCCATGTAGCGTGGCTATGCCCAGATGCAGGCCAAGTAAGGCTGGCTCTGGAGCTCCAGTCTTGACCTCCACATGCACAGCCTGTTGTTTGGGGGCCCCAGCTTCTCTCCAATGGTGCAGAATCACATGTGGTTGAGGGTGACCACTCAAGACACCTGCCTAAGCAGGACAGTACTGGGCCCTAAGTCCTGTCCCGTCCATCTCCCCAAGGATCCCCCTACCCTCACCAACCACCAGGTGTTAGGAATCCCAGCTGAGTTCATTCCTAGGCGGCCCATCAGTCCCAGAAGCTGGAAGGTTAAGGTAACCTCACCTCAAAGTCAGTGGTGGGACTGCGATGATGACCCAGGTATCTGAGAATCCAGAGGGTAGCGGGTTCGCAAACCTGGAGCTGTGATTTAGTCACACACGCAACCCCCTGCTCAGCTTTTCTGAAGAATGTGTCTCATCTGCCAATTTTATCTTGCTGCCTCACATGGCAAAAAAACAAAGGATTGGAGGAATAGGTTAGACCAGAAGCGGAACTGGCTGCCTCTTCTCAGGGACTTGCTGTAACTTGCACTGATGCCCTTGGAATTCACAGGTGACTCCACGGCCTCTGCTTGAATGCTCTGGGCATGGAGTGCTCCCTACCTCAGGAGGCAGCTGATCTCCCTGGAGAAAGAAACCTGTGACCAGTGCCACAATCACAAATTCCCTCTGCACCTGCCCTTCTCAAGGGGTAAAGCTCCACCCGGCAACCCTGGCTGAGGTCAGCTTTTCAAGTCTTGCAAAATCTTTGAAGGAGAATGTACTCAAGACATTCTTGCTGAGGACTTATGATAGCTGAAAAAGGCAAGGAAAAGAGAAGTATGATCTTGAATTTTAATTCCAGGACTAGGATCCCTGGGGAGGGAGGGAGCTAGAATTTTCATGGTGGGGAGGAGGCAGTAACATGTAGAGTGATGGCACTAAGCTGTGAAGCTGTGTGTTGGGCCCCTTCCGCACATTCTCTCTTGAATCCTCAAAACTGTGAGAAGCTGGGCGAGGTGATGCGCGCCTGTAATCCCAGCACTCAAGAGGCTGAGGCAGGAGGATCATTGTGAATGTGAGACCAACCTGAGTTACAAAGTGAGCTCAAGGCCAGGCTAAACTGCATAGTGAAACCCTGTCTCAAAAAAACCTAAAAATAACAAACAAACAACAACAAAAAAAACAAAAACAACTCTGCGAGAAAGGTGCCATCGGTGTCTCTTACAGAGAAGGACACGGAGGCACACGATGCACCTCCTAGAAGTAGAGCTGGGATGCGAATCAGGGTCTGAGTGCTTTTGGAGGCTGGTGGTGCAATCCCTGGATGCACAAGACTTGGGAACCCGGAGGCCTAGCCAGTCCCTCCTGAGGGGAAAATATGGGTGCCATCCAAGGTATGTGCTAGGGCCGGGGATTTAGCTCAGTGGCATAAGCGCCTGTCTTGCAAGTGCATGGTCATGAGTTGGATCCTGGTAAAAAAAAGTATTTGCTGTCTATGAAAAACAGACAAAACAGAAATGGTAAAACATTTTATTTATTTATTCATTCATTTATTTATTTTTGTGGTGCTGGAGACAGAGCCCAGGACCTCATGAACACCAGGGAAGCACTGTACACTGAGCTACACCTGCAGCCCAGTAAATTTTAATAGAATGACTAATGGAAAGTTGCTCATCTTGTAAAACCCTGAGACCTTATGAGAGCAAAGACCACATTCTAAGCCACTCTCGCTGAGACTGTGCTCCAGGGAAGAGGCCGGGCTAAATCAGGGTCAAGTGTGAGTCCTGTGGTATGAGACAGAGCCTGGAGTGAGGGAATTGGGGAGGGAGAAACCCAGCAGACCAGAGGACCAGGGACTGGGCTGCCACTTCTAGTCCACGGAGGAGCAGAGTGCGGGGCTGACCACTCATGCCCACTTTACTCCTGCCATAGTGCTCCAAACTTGACACCACCAGGAACCAGATGAGGGTTGATGTTTGCCATCAAGACAACTTCTCAGGAACTTGAGGCAGGATGGACCGAGGAGAGGCTGTGGAGTATTAGTAAGTGGAAGTCTTAGGGAAGAGGCTGGGTCAGATTGCTCATTCATTCATTCAAGACCCATGCCCACTTCACTCCTGCTATGTTGCCCAGGCTGGCTCAAACTCCTAGGCTCCAGCAACTCCCCTGCCTCAGCCTCTCAAGTGGCTGAGACTCAGTCACTACACCTGGCTGGGTCAGGATATCCATCTCTGGGTGTGTTACTCAGGGATATATACTAAGTAGCACCTCACACCCCAGAACAGGAGAGAGAAAAGGGAGAAAACATTGGTGAACAAGAGGCCAGTGGCAGGTGGCTCTGCAGTTCCAGCAGCACTGCCTGGCCCGGGGTTTACCCATCTGAGGACAGCTACTGCACTCCTGCTGGGAGCTGGACACTGCCCATCAGAAATGACACCAACCACAGTGCCCTGGCAGCTGGAGCAGGGACAGGACCCCACTTCCCTTCCAGATGGTCAATGGTGGGAAGATGGGGGTTCAAAGGAAAAAGCGATTGATGGCAGGGGACACCTGGTGGGGTGTGGGGACAGTGCTGGTGGCCAACCTCTGGCGCCTCCTGGCTGGCTGTCAGCCATGCTCTCAGGTGACCAGAAGGGGAGACCGCAGCTCTCCGTGCAACTTTCCAGGTGAGCAGGCAAGTCACGGAAGCAAAGGGGAACCACTGAGAGCCCTGCCTCACAGCAGCAGTGTGGGCTCCTGGGACCTGTCCCTCTCTGCCCGGAGCGCGAGAGCTCCTCCCCCCAGCTTCCACCTGAGCCAGTAAGGACAGACTAGTGGTAGCCACCACAGAAAGAGGACCAGCACCAGTCCCGAGGGAGGGGCTCTCAACTCTGGCTGCACATGTAGGTCCTCTGGGACCTTCTGTGTTGTGGTGCTGGGCTCAAAGGTAGGCCTGTGCATGCCAGGTAAATATGCCACCAGAGCGCTACACTCCTATCCCTTGGGTTAGGAGTGTTTAAAAGACAGGATTCCTGGCCTCACTGTTACAAAGTCTGATGGTAGCTGGATATGGTGGCACCCACCTAGCATGCCAGCAGCCTCTGAGGTGGAGACAGGGGGTCACAAGCTTGACCCCAGTCTGAAGACTTAGCAGAGCCTATCTCAAATAAATAAATAAATAAATAAATAAATAAATAAATAAATAAATAAAATGGAGTGTGGGGTGGGGGGAACAACCCAGGGTGGAAAAAGAAAAAAAAAATCTGCAGGAGTCCCTCTGAGCTGGAGCCATGAGTGGACATGTGCTCAATGCTCCCAGCTGGACCTAACAGGCACACAGCTCCTGCACACGGCTCCTGCACACGGCTGCCCTCCTGCTGCCCTTCCCAGTTTGCTGGGCTCTGGTCTCATTGCCTTTTGCTCTTCCTCACGCGCACTCCCTTCCAGGCCTTTCTGGGGATGATCTATCCCTGACTGCCCACCTGGTTCCCTCCCTCCAAAGCCATGGCTCCTCCAGACTCTATCAGACACCCCTCTCCACACCTATACCTCAGTTGGTGTATCTGCTCCCGCCCTGCACCCTCAGCCTCTCATCCCGACCCTCTTTTACTCTGATTCTTAAACTGCAAATTCTCAGAGGTGCCTGCCTTGTGTTGATCTGGGGGTACCTTTGGCCCCCACTGGACTGTGATCTGGCTGACTTCCTCACTGCTGTGGCCTCAGAGCAGTCTGGACAGGGCTGGAGTGCTACGTACCATGCAGGGCCAGCTGGGGACTTGCCCTGGGGACAGATGGTTCAGAGAGGTGCTGTGGAGTGTCACATGTGGATGCAAGGGTCTGAGCAAAGAGGGGGCAGGATGGGCCGAGGGGGCCAAGCTGCTTGGAGCGGAAGGAAGGGGCAGGCCTCGCCATAGCAACAGTGCATGGTGGCCCAGGTTCATTTGGTGTCAGCCCTGAGCTTTGTGCTTGGGGCACCCAGGAAGGCTGGGGCACGGGAGAGCCAGCTCCAGGTCACAGCAGGGTGTGAAGCTAGCGTCACCTCTACCTTGTAGCAGTCATCAAATAAGACCTTTCAGCAGCAGCTGCAGGGCTGCTGCAAATCACAAATGCCCCTGCCAAGTGGGCACAGTAAAGAGAAGACCAGTCAGGACCCAGGCATTTCCAACCCATCCCAGGAGCAGAGAGCTAATGTGAGGCCAGCAGGTCAGTGACTCAGGACTCTGGTGGAATGGCAGGCTGCTGATTGTAAAGGCCATGTGGCATCTGGAAATGACTGTCAGGCATGCAGGAAACCGTGGGCTCCAGGACATGGGGCTCAGCCTGGTCCCTAGGGAGTTTGAGGATGGCTCCTGCAGCCCACCAGCCCTGGCAGCTCATATCCAGTCTTTGGTCCGGAATCCAACTCCCTCTTCTGGAGCCACTATCTTTACCTACACCCAATGCCTGTGACTCATGGTGGCCTCTACGGTGTTCCAGCAAAGCAGCATCTGCCCAGGACCTTCCTAGAGTTGCTTCTTAAAGGCTGAGCAAAGGCTGGAGCCTCTAAGTTGCTATGCACCCTGGGGAAATCACTCAGTCCTTGAGGACCCACTTTATGTACGAGGATATGCAAAGCAGGGAGAAAGGGGTTCTTGTGCAAATTTAATAAGACAAGCGTCTGGCATGGGGCAGAGCTTAATAAATACAGGCTCCTTCATGTTCAGCTTAAAAGCCCCATGCAGATCCCACCAAACACTCCCTGAGCTATGGTCCCACAATTTGCTGAGGGGGTCTAGGGAGTACTGGACCTGGTGCACCCCTTCTTTCCATGGCAGCCAGGGCAGGTTCACAGACCCACAGGGCGAAACTCTCTCAGTGTGCGTGTGCATAGCAACCAGGCCCAGCCACACCCCTTGGGTCCGCAGGGGCATCAGTTCTGCCTTTGGCATCGACCTGTCAGTAACCGTGTCTGTTCCAGACTGTGTGCTTCTTCCTGTACAACGCGAATTAAATATATTATCTGTCTTTGTGCTGAGTCATAGGACATTCACAGTACTGTGGGGGAGGGGAAGGAGCTGGGGGAGCCCAGACCCTTACACCCCCACCCCACTCCTCAGGCTGAGGGCACTGGGCTGGGGCAGGGCTTGTGGAGGAAGCCAGACCAGGCGTCCCCTTGGCCTCTACTTCAGGATTCAGCCAGGCTGAGGAGGTCTTGGGATGGGGTGCTGAGGAGGGGACTCTAACCATCCAACCAGCTCCCTGCCTCTACTGAGACTGCGGCATTCACACTGCCTCCTTTCATGACCACCCTCCTAGCATACAGGTGCCAAGACCAAGAGGGCAGAGCCACAGGGCTAGGGAGGAGGGGACAGGGAGCCATATCAGTGCCAAGGTGCCGAGGCCGGCCTGGCACCAGTGTCAGGGTGACCCCGCATTATCTAGGTGCTACTCTCAGATTGCCGTCCCCGCTCTGACTTATCGGTGCTTAGGGATAAGACAGGCAGAACAGTCCTCAGGAAGCAGGCAGGCAGGAGCTGGGTCGGAGCACCAAGGGCAGCATGCATACCGCCACCTGCCAAGTTAAGGTGACTCCATCCGGACAGGAGGCAGGAGGAGCACCCCTGGGCTCTTTGGCCACCTTCAGGGGCAGCTGGCATCCCTGCAATACTCAGCCTTCGCCCAAAAGGGCACAAGTAGCCTCTGGTGAGGAGGGAAGGAGAGGGAGGGGACAAGAGGAGACAGGACTGCTGTTTCTCCTGCTGGCCCATTTGCCCTTGAGTCCCACATGGGGTACCATGTCCTTTCTTGGTGAACTGTGTGCAGGATCCTGGGGGCAGAGGGAGAACTGCCAACTTGGAGAGGCAGGCAGGCCCTGGGGGAGGTGTGGTGGATGCGGGCCAGAGCTCTCCAGGATGCCTGGATTTTCCTGTGCCCAAGCACTTCAGGCTGGGAGAGGGTCTGAGCCTCCCTCGTCCCTCCTTTCCTCTCAGGGAAGTGGCTCACTCCCAGCCCCAAGGGAGTGATGAAGGTTTGGTGTTCAGGCGCAGGCTACCAGGAAGGTTGTGTGGGAAGCAGGGAGAGGAGACAGCTGCGCCCAGCAGGGCCAATGGTCTTGCAAGCTGGTCACTCGCTCTTGTTCCTCAGTCTTCCTACAGCCACACAGGCCTCGTCCCTTATATGATCGCATGTCTCTTATGCCACAGCAGAGGGTGCGTGGCTCAGAAGATGCTCTGCCGTCGGTTCTTCCCTCGTCCTGGAGAAAGGAAAGGGACAGGTGGGACTTCAGGGAGGAGTCAGGCTGAAAGCTGCCCAAGATCAGGAGGGACACTTGTCCCCCAGACACTCTGAACAAGCGAGTGAAGGAATATGTTTGGGAGTTGGGCAGTCCTGTGTTCAAATCCCATCTCTGTTATAAGCTATAAGAAGTTGTAACTTAACTTTTTAGGGGCTGTGAACTGGGGAATATGAATGGTCCCAACTTCATGGAGGGTTTTAAAGATTAAATGAGATAATACAAGGCTACCAGCTGGTCCAGACAGTACCTTTCTCTTTGATGCAGACAGGCCAAAGGGCTCACAGTCTGCAAGGTGCAAGCACCAGAAGAATCACCTTTGCCAGAACTATGCTGAATGTGGTGCCCTGTTAGGGTAGAGAAACCTCCCAGAAGAGGGGCCTGCCTGTGGGGACTGCAGGCAGGCTGCTGGGCCCATCTTTGCTCCTCCAGAGGGAGCCCTCACTGGGGACAGGCAACCCGCCCAGCCTCCTCTAGCAGGGAGAGTGGTGGTGAGGTCCCCCGAGACCCTACCTGCATGCTGGAAGGCCAACCCACGGTACCCTGGGTCTTTCTGGAGCTGGATCTCCTTCAGGGAGAAGATGGAGGCAGCTGGGGGAAGAGAAGAGGGTGGAGCTGGGGCACCCTAGCTTGGGGACACCTTCAGTCAGGAACACAGTCAGATCCACAGATTCTGTGCCTCTTAGATCCAAATAAGAATTTATAGGGGGAAGCTACATGCCTAAGGCTGCTCAGTGGACCTGGCCTCTGGCCTCTTCGTTCTGCTTTCTCACTCACTCCGGGTTCTGGCATGGCCCTGCCCCATCAGACACTCACTGTCCTCGAGCTGGTGCACATGCTCTCCCAGAGACCGGAAGTAGGGGTGAGCCAGGGCTGCCTCTGCTGACGTGCGACTCTTGGATTCATACTGAAACACACAGGATGGGCTACTGGGCACCGTGGGGACCCCTCGGGGCAATGCAACCTCCGTGATAACTTAGATCACCAAGGTGGAGGGCCTGGGTCAGCTGCTGTCCCCAACCTGACCCCACCCCAGGCTGTCTCAGGCCTCAGGTGCCCAGGTGTCCAGCTTTTCAGGGAGGGACTTCCTCCGGGAATTAAGGTTCAGACGCATGAGCTATCATGATCACCAGTCAAGCGTGGCCACCACTGGCAGGAAAACTACTCTCCCTTTCTGGTGTGCTTGCGGCAAGACAGGTGCCTCGGTGCGCCTCGTAACCTGTGTATCTCATCACCACCTTGTATGAGGAATGAACTACCAATTCTATTTTGCAGGTAAGGAAACTGAGGCATAGACTGGTTCTCTGGAACACGCCCAAAGGTCCCCCACTAGTAAGCAGTCCACACTAAGGTCTGGGGTACTGAAGGCGGAAGATGGAAACCAGAGCTCCTCCTAGGTGTCAGGCAGGGTGCCAGGGCGGTGAGCACAGAAGCCGTGTAAGTTGGGCCCTAGGGCAGGTGGGGCTTGGGGCTTCCATCCCCAACCCCCGGAGGGTCACTCACCAAGAGGAGGCCGGTCAGGAGGTTGATGCCGTCAGTATCCAACCTGCAAGGGGTAGGTGCTGCTGCACAGGCTGGCCGGGGTGTGGAGGGCAGTGGGCGTGGCTACTAGGAGGGGCGTGGTTACTAGGAGGGCGTGGCTACTAAAGGGACGTGTTACCTGGGGGCGTGGCTGAGCAGCGGCTGCGGCAGATACGCGGGGAAGTTGTAGGCTCGGAACTCTGGGAGGGCCGTCACGCCGGGCCACGTGTCTTCTGTAGGGGTCCCTGGAAGGACGAGAAGGGGTGGAGAGGGCGTGGGTGAGGGATGAGGAAGCTAAGACCGACCGAGGGCACCAGGATCCTGTTGGGTTGAGATCGGCCGCGAGGCAGCCGGGTCCTCTGTGCGCCTGGGCTGGCGAAGTGCTGGCGCCCTCTGGTGGCCAGAGCGCGGGTACAGCAAGAGACTGACCGAGGAGGCGAAAGATGAGGTGCAGCTCCTCCTTGACCGTGGAGCCCGGGAAGAGGGGCCTCCCTGTGGCCATCTCGTAGTGGATGCAGCCCACTCCCCTGCAAGGAGCAAGGGGCAGAAGGTGTCAGGGAGGAGCGGTCGCCCTTTCTAGGGCTGCTTCGCCCGGGTATCGAGGACACCCTGCCTCTGGCGGCAGGAGGCTCCCGGAATGCCCAGCCCCCACTGCAGCCCCTCTCTGGGGGATGCCCTGACCCCTAGCAAGGTGCGACTTCTTCTTCTCGCTCTGGGGTGTGGTCTGCACTGCTTGGTGGCCCGGCTGGAAGAAGGGCCCACACCTGGGTTCTCCTAGGAAGCCCTGGATACAGGCACAAGGAGCACTCAGCAGAAATCTAAGTTTCAGCTTCAAATTTGGGCTGGTTTTTCATTGTATGTCAAATCATGGATCTGTTAATTTAACATAAAGAGAAGTATTCCTTCCAAAAGTACCACTAGAACTGATGCTTGGGGGCAATTCATTATCCTTTCTGTAGGAAGGACTCTCCTGTACCCTCGGGCAGGTCTGTATTCCAAACACACAGGCTTGAAGGGGTTGTGTAAGATGGGGAACCCTCATCTATTGCAGGCTCATCTTTCAACATCTGCAGAGGCAAGGAGGCTTTGGTCAGGAAGGTCAGGTGGCTCTTTCTGGAGTCTAGGTGTGGGAGCCCCCTAGCACCCCTCAGTCACACTCACCACATATCAATGGGTGTGGAGTACTCCGTGGATCCCAGCAACACATCGGGGGGCCTGTACCACAGGGTCACCACCTCATTGGAGTAGGTCTTTGTGGGCACCGACTTGGCCCGGGCCAGTCCTAGGGACAGGCATGAATGTTTGCTCACAGTGTTGACGGCTAAACCCTCCTCCATAGCACCCACATCCTGGGGTGGCCAGGTGCCTTGGTGATACAAGACCCCCACACTGCCCTGGCCTCACCGAAGTCAGCCAGCTTCAGCTCGCCCCTCTCATTGATAAGCAGGTTCTGGGGTTTCAGGTCCCGGTGCAGGATCTTGCGCCGGTGGCAGTAAGCCAGGCCCCGAAGTAGCTGGAACATGAAAATCTGGGGAGCAGGGAGAGAAAAGAAAGGTAGAAGGTGGGAGCTTGTGGCACCTGTGAGAGCTGGAGCCTCTGCCTCAAGCTCAGGGCAGAAATGGGAACAGTCATGGGAAGGGGGGTTCAGCACAAGTCTCTGGAGAGGCTGCCTGGCTCCTAATCACCCTACCATACATCCCGGGCCCTAGCACACAAGGGAATCCCAGCCAGAGGGGAGGTCCAGTTGTGTACAAGATGCAGCGAGTGTGCAGGAGGCCAGTGTCCTCAAGTTGGAGAGTGTGATGGGGTAGAGTGGGGCAGGAAGCCATCTGTGAGGGATGTGTGCACTTGGTTCTTTGACTAACACTGGAAGGGGTCATCCACCCCTTGAGGTTCCTGGAAGTCCTCCTCCCTGCATCCTGGCAGGTAGCTCATGCTCCCAACTGACAGATGGGAAAACTGGTGCTTTGTGTTAAGAGATGGGCTGTATAGCTAGACTGTGGTGGAGGACTTGGCTCTGTTCCTGGGGGCAAGGGGCCAGTTCCAGGTCCTGGACTCACTGAATGGTAGCACCCTATCCCTCCTTCCCGCGTCTGAAGCTCTGAGTGTACAGGTGGGGCCCTGGTGGAGAAAAGGCCAGCATGATGGGCTGAGACCATGTGGTGTCAAGATGGATGGGGTGCAGCCTTGAGGCCCTCACCTTGACATTGTGCATGCTCATGAGGTTTCCACAGTGGTCCAAATACTGCTTCAGGTCACTGTCCTGCAACACAGGTCCCTGGCTCTTAGTTACTGCTAGGCCTGAGTGCTTGGTCCACTGCTGCCCAGGAGCATCTGGAAACCTGATTCTAGAACAAGGCTTGCTACTCCCCTAGACCGCTCCTACTCCCTCATCCCCCTCATCCCCCTCCCCACCCCACCAGCCCCGCCGCAGCAGCTGTAGCCTGGCTCACCAGGTACTCAAACACCAGCGTGAGGGACCGGTCTGTGTGGATGAGGTCGTGTAGGGTCACGATGTTGGCGTGCTTCAGGTTCTTCAGTAGCGACACTGGGGAGACAAGCTTGCTTGGGTCAGCAATGGTGTCTGCCCCGGGCTGCTGGGCCTCCCCTTACCCAGGGGTGGAGTGCGGGTCCCAGGCCCCTGCACATACCCTCTCGGATGGCAGTGCAGGGTGCTCCCTCCTCATGCTCCAGTCGGATCTCCTTCAGGGCCACCAGGTTCTCTGTCAGCTTGCTGCGCCCCTTGAAGACTGTGGCGTAGGTGCCCTGGGTCGGGGGAGTGACCACCTGTCAGCCCTCAGCCACTGCTCTCCTCGGCCCAGAACACTCCCTGCCTCGAGTGCTTAGGCTGGGCCCTTTAGGATCGGTGCGCCGCTCCCTTCACGAAATTCTGTTTCCTTCAAGCCCACTTCCTCTGTGAACTGCCCTTAATAGCTTCCAGGTCAAAACGGACTGCTCATTCCTCTGGCCCTGGACATCCTCTGTTATAATGCCAGTTCATTTTTTCTCGTGTCACGCTGATGTCTGGAGGCAGGGGTCTCCCCCTGGGAAAGGGCCTTCCTCCTCTCCGTGAGCCTGAGCCTGACCCCCGGCCTTCAACACAGCCTAACACAGAGCTGCAGAACTCACTCAGCGACACAGCCCTTGCTGTGTGCCAGGAGCTGGCAAGTGCCTGTCATGCATCTTCAATCCTCACCACAACCCTGGAGAGAACAATTAGTCCTATTCAACAGAGGAGGAACTTGAGGCACAGAGAGGTCACATCATTTGCCCAAGGTCGCACACCTAGTAAGTGGCTGACTTAGCATTTCGATCCAGGTGGCGAGTACCAGCAGGAACAAAGTCTCCCAGAGCCCACAGGCAACTCTGTCCTTGAACCGTGTTCAGGACCAGGGACCCCAGCAACACTTGCAGAAGGCTGGGCCAGGATGCATGGCCAAGGGGGGTGCATCTCTCTTGGGGAGGTGCCGTGGGGGGCAGAGCCCTATCTGTCCCTGGAGAAGACACAGCCAACCCTTACCTCCCCCAGCTTGTCCAGCTTCACATATGTTTCCAGTTTCCCAAAGCCGATGTCTGACTGGAGGAAGACACAGGGTGCTGTGAGAGCCAAGGCCCCAGCGGCCCCAGGGCCCCCACCTCCTCCCACTCCCCCCATCTCCAGCCTCCAGGAGGGAAGGGAACAGACTCATCCCCTTTGGTTTGTCCCCGTCATCCCCATGACAACAGAGGGCCCCCGGGAAGTGTGATGTCTCCCTCCTGTGACACTGGGGACACAGGGCTGTCCTGCTCCCATCTGTCTTGTTCAGATGACTATCACCTCCCGGCAGGTGCGGTGTGTCCGTTTGGAAGCCACTTCTCAATGCACACCGCCTCCTTGTAGCCAGGTGGAGCCAATTCTTAACAGGACAGACCGTGGGGCCTCCTTCCAGAGAGGCTGATTCTGCAGGTGTGTATTGTAGGCCCAGGGTCTGTGTTTTGTAAAATGCTCCAAAAAATGTGACAGGTGGCCAGGACTGGGAAGCACAGCGCAGCTGGTCCACCCTGGGGCCCAGAGAGGGGTTAGAGCTTAGTTCCATTGGGAACATCTAGGAAATGCCTGTTGATCTGGGAGGACCAGTGCTTTGAAGTCACTGTGGCCAGCAGGTGGCACCGGAGTCCTAGAAAGTGTTCTGAAAACCACTACTGACCTTGGCCAGGCTGGGCCAGGACATGGTCCCACCCTAATGATCTCTGCCCGCTTAGGACTCACCAGAGAGGCTCGGCGGGACATGCGGCTGAGTGGCCTGGGCAGGTCTGGGCTCTCTAGCTGTAGCTTCTGCAGGAACTCCCGGGGCAGGCGGATATCCATGGGCAGGGAGAGCCGCTTGCTGATGTCCTGCAGTGATAAAGGACACCCTGCTGGCTCAGAGGGGAGCGAGGGCTCCAGGCCTCGGCCTCTCACTGGTTTCCCCATAGAGTAACCACAGCAGGGCCAAATCCCAGGCTGGGGCTCCAGGCTCCCAGCTGGTTTGGGGGTGCCCCAGAGACACAAGTGAACACCTGGGGTTGCTGTGTGACCTTATGAGGCTGACCACCTGCGCAGAAGGGGAACCTAAATCTCCCGCCCTCCCAGATACCACAGTTCTGTGACTTTAGTTCTCCTATGCTTGGCGCACATGTATGGGGCAAAGAGCAGTCTTGTTTGGCCTTTGCTGTCCCAGGAATGTGCCTGGCATATATTAACCCATTTAATCTTCACTGTGACGGTTTTAAGGACAAGGAGACCATAGGACACAGGCAGAGTAACTTGTTCAAAGTCACACAGCTGAGGAATAGCAGCACAGGGATCTGAACCCCCAAAGTATGGCTCAGAGGCCGCTCCCCCTTGGGCACACCTCTGCAGCCCGGTCCTGCCAAGCCAGGGAGGACAGTCCTCACCTCCATGGAGAAGCGGCGTTGGTTCTGCCTTCGCCGGTACTGCATGCTGGGGGACAGTGGCCCAGGCTCTTCCCCGCCATCTGTGGGGGAGAAGGGGATGGGCTCCAGTCGGGGGTCTCTGCCAAGAGGACCGAGCTGCAGGTCTGAGAGGCACATGAATCAGCCAATCAGCCGTCAGCTCCCCTCCCTGCTGCTCTGCCCAGCCCCCAGCCCAGCCACGCCCTGCTCCAGGGCCCTGTGGAAGATCAGTAGGCGGAGGGGAGGGACAATGGGGTAGAGAGGTGCAGGTGGGGCCCTCACCCTCATTCCTCTGGTTGTGGAGCTGGTTGAACTGCTCCGTGAATTCGGCCAAAGACTCCTCTATGGTCTCCGTACGGGGCACAGACAGTGAGAACCGTCGCTTGAAGTTCTTCATCTTGTTCATGATCATTGGGGGCCAGCGGGAGTGGGGGTCCTGGGATGGAGGGCTGCGAGGAAAAGGCAGTGTCCAGGTGTATCTCAAGTGTGGCTTCAGGGTCCCTTCTCATCAAGCCTGCTGTCCTGAATGCCACAAAATAGTTCTTCCTCCTCACTGGTACTGGGGATCAAAGCCAGGCACTCACCCACCGAGCTGCACCCCAACCCTTTCTATTTTGAGTATTTTGACACAGGACCTCACAGTTGCCCAGGAGAACAGAACTTGCTGTCCTCCTGCTTCAGCCTCCTGAGCAGCTGGGATTACAGACGTGTGCCCCTGCACTCAGGGAGCTGTGTGTTCTCCAGAGTCCAAGCTTCTCTCTGGGAGGACCCTACCGACTTCCTCTCCCCAGTGACTCAGCCCCTCAGATTCCCCTTCCCTGGGGAGATGGTCAGAACCTGCATCAGCTGGAACAGCAAACACTTCAGCTGCTGAAGTAGGCGACCTGGTGGGCCCAGGCTACCTTGTAAGGAGTGAATGTGTCAGCGGCCGGAGCCCTATTGATGGATGGACGTCACCTCGGCCTACCCTCTCTGGGCACAGTACCACAAGCGACCCCCTCTGGCTTGTCCTGGACCCCCAAAAGCCAAGAAAAGAGAGCCACGGGTTCAAGGAGGAAAAGTGCAGGGAACCTGGCTCAGCCTCACCCTCTCACCAGCTGAGATGTGAGCACCAGCGGCAGGGAAGGTCTCGGGGACAGGGACAAGAAGGTGGAGCCCTTCGGTTCCTCCCCTGCCAGAGTGCCCTGGGCAGGCCAGGCACCCTATGTGGAGGACACCATGGAGGGGGTGCTCTGCTCACCCTAGGGGCCTTCCCCAGGCAGAAGCAGCTTCCCACTGCTGCTCAGCCCCTTGCACAGAAGACACCCTGTCACTTCTCCCCACTGTCCCCTCCTTCTCTGGCCCTGAAAACCCAATGGGGCTGCCCTGCCTCCCCTCCACGGTTCTCTAAGCTCCCAGTGAGCCGCCTCCTCATCCTGCTCCATCACACTGCCTTCTGCCAAGCTGCCATGGGGACAAGGAGGGACGGTGGGCTGCACAAAGGCCCACCCCCCACGCCTGCCAAGGCCACAAGGCCAGCCCCGTGGAGGGGGGCTGCTTGGCCACCTCCCCGGCTCCACCCACGCACCAGCACAGCCCACACCCTGAGGATGCTCAGTCCTGCTTCTGGCCGACACCTAGTTGCCAAGGCAACCAGGCCCTCCTGAATCCTCCTGGTTTAAGGGATTATGGGTCAGTAACATGTTTGCTTTGCTTAATGATCATGTCCTTGTGTCATCAGCCAGCCTGGAAAGGGTCCTCCCCTGGCCCTGCGCGCTCCCGGCTGCCCCACACGCAGGGCTCCCGAGTCCAGGCTGCTATATCTAAGTCAAGCTCGGATACTCACTGCCAGCTGAACAGGGGCCCCGAAGGCTGACTCAGTTCAGCCCAACACACCAAGGGTTGAGCACCTACTGTGCGCTGCCTGTACTGAGGCACTGAGATTGCACAGACATGAAATGCACAGTCCCCTTGCCACCCCCTGCCAGCCCGGGAGGGTCCTGAGTCCCCATCACGCCTTCCCACCAGCCAACTTCAGCTGTAGCCGGGCTCTGTGAGCTGTGCAGCCTTCACTCTGACAGGAAGTGCTGCCCACTTCCTACCCATGGGTGGCAGGAGGGGATAGGTCCCAGGGCAAAAAGACACATCCTACCCAGCAGCTCCCATTTCCCCACAGACAGGACCACAGCGATATCCTTACAGAACACATCACTGTCTGCAAAGCTGCCTGAATATCAGCATTGTAAAAACAATTCAGGTTCCTAGGTCTCACTGTTAGGTTCTAGAACTGCTCTCTTCCCCCACCCATGTTGGGGATCAAACCCAGGACCCACCTAGAGCATGCTAGGCAAGCTCACTAACTTGCTCAGGCCAGTCTCCATCCTGTGACCTTCCTGCCTCAGCTCCTAAATGGCGGAGATTATGGGCGCACATTGCTATGTCTTCAGCAGCACACCCCATGATCTGCACGCGGAGCCATGGTTGGAAACATGCTGGGTGCTGGGGAGGGCCGACTCTCTGCTGGGCTGGACTACACTCTGTGCTGAGGCGGGGACCCCTTGAGCAGGAGGGGAGCAGGAGTGGGTGAGGCCCAGGGGAACAGGAGCCCCCCAGGAGAGGAGCCTCCTCTGCCCGGAAGCTGCACATCTACACTGCCGAGACTCATGCCCCAGGCTCTGTCCTGGTCACCCGGGTGGCAGGTGCATGGCTCCTGGAGGGCTGTGCTCTGCCAAGAGGGACCTGCCACACCCCTTTCTAAAAACAGGGCTTCCACATTAAGCCATCCTCCAGCCTTGGATTTATGGAATGGCATGTTGTGTTTGTGGCTCAGGAATCTACCAGGAGCTGCCATGAATCTGGCCCCTGGGGGAGAGGAGCTTACCCAAATCTTTCTGCAGGATAGGACAGCCAGCCCCAAATGGCACCGGCTCTCCCCACAGTTCAGTTAGGAGCAAGGAGCGACTGGAACGGAGGAGGGGACAGGGTGAAATCAGGGGCAGGGGACTTGAGCAGGAATGTGGGTCACAGTGACCAGTGGGATGAGAACCACCTGTTCACCACTGCGGGTGAAGGGACCAAGAGGAAGTGGCTGTCACTGCCATGGAGGGCTGGAGGTCAGACACAGGGATGGGCTTCCTGATGGGGACGGGAGGCAGGCGATGGGGGTGGTGAGTGAAGCACAGGGCAGACGCCTCTCTCTCTGCTGGGGACAATCGGGGCATTGAACTGGGCAGGGTCTTGGGTGTGACAGGGCAGACTGGTCAGAGACTGGTCTGTTGTTCCCAAGCTCAAGACACAAGATGCTCTGTCACTTCCCTCTTGTGAGAGTCAGTTCCTCAGATTTGGGGGCTGGGGTGGGAGGGAAAGAGGAAAAAGGCCGGTCACCTTGGTGCTGTCTGCCTCTCACCCCCAACTTGGGACAGAAAGGCTCAGTGTGACACAGCCTGAGGCCAGTCCGGGGCCAGGCACAGTGTGGCCTTTGTCCCTCTGGCCAGGGAGCCATCTGGAGCTGTCTTTGTGCAACTGGTGCCAGGAGAAGGACAGTGGATGTTGAGGGGTGCTGGGTGGAGGGGTGGTGGGGGGCAGGGGCAGCAGCAGAGGCCCCTGGAGCTGCGGGTGGCCAGGCAGACCCAGCTGGCCTGTTCACTGCTCCCTCCCCAGGTAAGAGGGTAGAACTGTCCATGTGCCTCGGTTACTTCCTGCTGGGCAGGCACCAGCCACTGAGTACTTCCTGCTGGGGCCAGAGAAGCTGGTGGCACAGGAGGAGGAAGGAGAAGCTAGAGCAGTGTGGCAGCCACCCTGCATCCAGGGAGGCAGGCCTGGACTCTAGCGGGGCCAGCAGAGGAAGAGGAGGCTGGAGCGGCCTCGCTTCTGTCCCTCACGCGGCAAGGATGCAGAGGCCCCAACAGGCGTACCACTTGCTCAGAATCACGCAGCAATTTCCTGGTTGCTGCCAAGAGCAAACTCTGACTGTACTGCTCCTTTCTTCCAGTTGGAGCCTTCCCCAGCCCTGTACGTTCCCTGTGGCGTCAGCTGATGCTGCTATCCTGTGTTCCAGGTCTCTCCCCTCCCACTCTGATCATCAGCATATGAGCCCAGGTTCAGATTCCAGAGCCACTGCTAACTTACAGGCTGTGTGATCACAGTAACGCCCTTAACTTTGGCTCAATCAACAATTATTTATTGAACATCTACTACATACTTAGCAGTGGCAGGCACTGAGAACCCAAGGTAATGGATCCCTGTCCTTTTTTGGGGTTGGAGGGTGGGGATAGATAGAACCCAGCACCTGAGGCACGCTAGGCAAGTACTGTATCACTGAGCCATGTCTCCAGTTCCCTGCCCCGTACATGCAAATGCAGGTAAAGAAGTGCAGACAATAAAATAATAGGTGGTGGTAGGTATGATAAAAAGGAAAATCGTGCAGGGGAGAGATGCACATGTGAGATGTGCAGTGTTGCAAGTTAAAACACTGTGTTCAGAAAGGCCTCCCAGAGAAGGTGGTGTGTCAGAAATGAGGGAGGCAGACCAGCAAGACAAGAGCAGCTGCAAAAGCACAAGTGAGTTGTCTAGAGCAGCCATCTGGCTGCAGAGGAGGCCAGAAGTCTATGCAGAGTGGCTGTATGTGGCCTTGCAGGCCACAGAAAGGTTTGAACGGATAAATGCAGTGGCTGGTAAGAAGTGACTGGATTCAGGGTTTAGTTGGAAGATGAAGCCATAAGGATTTGCAGGTGTCTAGACTGTACATGGGGGCAAGAAAGCAATCACACAGGCATGATCAGAGGGGACTGAGCTGAACAATCAGAAGGATGGCCCAGTTGCTGGTGGAGCTCAGGGGTCCTGGGAGTGGAAGATCTGCTGGGAAGGGTGATGTTTCATCTGATTGGCTTGAGAGATGCCTGCACGGTCAGTAAAGCACACTTCTAGATGTGCCTGGGTGGTTAGAGGGGCAGGGACTACATCATGTCCCTGACCCTTCCCTCTGGCTCTTCTTCCCCTGGCTTCCTGGATGCCATGAGATAAGCGGCTTTCCTCCACCAGGCTCTTCTGCCCCTATGGTTCTGCCATGGAGCCAGGTGGCCATGGCCTGAACTCTCTGAATCGTTAGCCAACACAAGTTCTTCCTCCATGTAAGTTCAGTACATCAGCAATGAAATGCTGACTAATACAGAGAGACCAGAATGAGTGCTGGGCAGGCTGTTTTCAATGTCCAATAAGGGAGCCCACACTGCACAGTGCTGCCCAGGGTCAGTGTCCAGGAGATGCTGGTGCTCTCCTCTCAGGTACCTGCTCAGACACAAACAGTGGCTAGGAATCAGGCTCCACATAAATCCCATCAGATAAGGCTCAGACTTCTCTGCCCCCAGGTGCTGGTACCCCAGGGTGGAAGATGGGTAAGAAGTAGGGCATGGTCAGCTACAGCAAGGCTGCACTACCAGACAGCGAGGGTCTCAAAGGCCTACAGGGGATAGCACCATGGGGCCACACAGGGCAGGGCTAGCACCAGGCAAGAGACGCTGGCTACCAGTGGGACAGGCCTCATGTCCTAATTTAGGAGAGCAGAAAGCTCTGATGTGCACCGGGAACCTGGGGCCCGCTTAGCATGTGGTTCCCAGCCCTCTGCCCTGGACAACCTCTGCCAGCTCCAGCCTGCCCCTTTTCTGGATGGAGGAGGCAAAGGAGAGCAGGAGGTCAGCAGAACATCTGGGCCCTGAAATAGCCTCTGCCCACCGAAGTCCCAGCTGCAGTCAGGCATGGAGAGCTGGTGGGCAGCTTCACCTTGCCTCAGGGCCAGCTTTGGGTACTTGGCTCAGCCAATTCTTCCACGCCTCCTTAGCTTCCACCTAACAAGCCCATACCCGAGGCTGGAAGGTCTGGCCCCTTGCTCCTGGTTTGGCTTCTTCCCACTCCCACCATGGTGCTTCTGCTTCACTGATTGCCTCCCCCACCCCCTGGGCCCACCAGCTGCCTACTGGGCACATGTGGGCACCTTCTGTATCCCAGACACCCATCATCAGATGCCGCCCCAGGTGTTTCTCTTTACTGTGCTTTGTTTTGCATCAAGGTCTCTGAGGGCCCAGGCGCAGGGGATAAAGGATACAGCTGTCCACTTCAGGAAGCCCAGTGAGTCTGATCCTCTATCCCACATGCTGAGTGCTGGCCATGACCCTTCTTGGCAGCCTCTGCCTCCTACTCCCTGCTCCATCCTGGTTGCTCAGCCACTCTGGGTCTGAACTTCAAAGACTCATGATAGGCAACGGCTGGCTGCCCAAGTCTGCAGACGTCAGAGGCACTCCCTCCTCTCTCCCTGGGAGAGCTGTGCCTCCAGGGGGCCAGCAGATAGCATCTCCTGCATTCTCCAGCTGACCCTGCTCAGCAAGGGCCGGACAAACCTCAGGAGGAGCCAGTCCTGGGGCTGCGCAGAGCCTCAGCAGTGGCAGCAGCAGAAGCCAGGGAGCCGCTTCCCTGACCTCTTCAGGCCCCAGCCCAGATGGGAGAGGTGACAGACTTGGGGATCCAGGACAGAGGCGGACACACAGGCCTGCAGTCACCCTGCCTAGGAACGGATGCCCCGGATGATGACAGAACTTGGGGAATCCTCCCACAGCCTCTGTTCCGAATACAGGAAGCAGGCAGGAAGGCCTTCGGGGACAAAGAGGGGAAACCTAAGAGAGGACAGGGTAAGAAGTGAAGTGTGTGGGGCTCGGGAGCGCCTCTGCTGGAGAGATGCAGCCCTGGACCCTACAGTGTTGGGGTTTTTTTGGGTTTTTGTTTTTTTTTTCTATGCGTAGAGGGGGCAGGGCTGGCTGGCTCAGTGGTAGAGTGTGCATGGCGTCTTAGTCTGGTTAGAAACATCCTGATGGGTATATGTGTCCAGCCCCAAAATTCTCTACCATGGGTGTCATGGGAGGAACCCATTTACGAGCACTGTGACCAGGGAAGACACCTCTATACTTCAGCATCCTCTAAGGTCAAAGCTGCCCTCAGGAAAAGTCCAGACTCTAAGGCCCAGCACACCAGCCCTCTGGAGTTCGGTTCCGCCTTCTTGAGTGTCAGCTCTCACCCCTCCCCAGAAGGGCCAGTTTGAGTGAACCCACTTGACATTCCCAGGAAAAACCCCACATTCACACCCATGGCTTCGCACGTGCCAGCTCTGTGGCCTGGAATGTCCTTCCTCAATTCTTCCCTGATAAAGCCACGCCCAGACTCAACTCCGATCACTTCCCCTGGAAAGCTGGGTACAGCCACATCTTCCTCCCTGCGGCTCCCACGGCACCCTGTGTGCACTGTAACAGGCTACAGTGTTCTCAGGGCACCAACAGAGTCGCTGTCATTTTGGTTGCCAGGGCATCTTACACAGCGCAAGAACCAGACAGATACTTGGTCTGTGAAAGGAACAAATAAGAGGCCAAAGGAGACTGAAGCCTCTTTCTGCAATAGTCCCCAAATATCGGATCCCTCAAGGACAAAGACTGTGTGTGTCTTAGTCACCTTCAAGCTCCAAGCAAGCTGCTGTGTGCTGTAAATGTGCCCTTGCTTCCACCCTCCGCCAGTGGAAGATCTATTTCTAGGCTTATCTTGTCCCCGGAAGGCCAGCTCCAGGCTGGAGTGTGCTAGGGTGAGCCTGGCCGTATGCCCTCTCTGTATACAGTTGGAGCAAGCTGGGACTGTCCTTCCAGCAGCACTGGACCTGTGATGTCTGTTCCTCAGCCCTCTTTGGTCTCAGAGGCAACAGAACATGGGATTGGTACCCTGTCCCTGGCAGGGGTCAGGGGAGTCCACAAAAGGCTCAGGTCAGGAGTGACCTCTGCCCAGGTGCCCTCCATGGTGCTCCTAGTAGCTCTTCTTTGTTTTGTTTTGTTTTGTTTTTGAGGCAGGGTCTAGCTTTGTGGTTGAGGCTGACCTTGAATTCATTATGCTGCCTAGGCTGGCCTCAAACTTGTGACAATCCTCCTGCCCCAGGTGCCTAAGTGCTAGGATTACAGGCATGTGCCACTACACTAGCCCCTCATGGCTCCTCTTACCTGGAACTCTGCTGTCCCCACGTGAGGCGTCCCTCCTGTGCACACACAGCACTGTGATATCCCCATAGAGCCCCTGACTCACCACACTGTACTGGTTTACTGGTCTGGTTCCCTAGTCTGCCTGAGAGAAGACAAGGGAGGGTCTGCCTGGTCATTGTGGTCCTGCGTCTGACACGAGACCTGGCCCAGAGTGAACCTGCAAATGACCAGTGAACGACTACATGAAGGCTGGACTTGAGGCCTCAGCCAAGTCCTCCACCCCCATCCACTACAAGGCCCCCATGGCCAGGGGAAAGGGAGCCTGGGGCAGAAGGGGTAGGGCTCCCCAGCAAGACCTTGGTGGAGGTCTCTGGGCAGGAAATGCCACATCACAGTGAGAAAATCCAAAGGAAAGATTCCAACCCAACATGTGTCAAGCTAGGGCTTCCAGAGCTTGTGGGGACAGTGTTGGCAGGCTGTGGGACCTTCCTCCTGCCCTCCCCACCTAGAGCAGATTCCCAGAGTCTCACAGGGCAGGTGCACTGCCTGGCCTCGGCACACGGCCCTCCTAACCCCTCAGGACCTCACCGCTAGCTTGAGCTTGCGTGAGCTCTCCATCAGCCCTGCTGCTCTCTGGCTTCCTGGGCCTCAAGGAACAGAGCCACAAATAACATCTTCTTTTTGACCTTTTGGGGGGACCCTGCTAAATCTGGTCTGCAACCTACAAAGAAGCTCTGGATTTCCAAGTAGTAAGATAGGCAAGATGCCCTCTGTCAGCATGGGACACACAGGCCACAGGCAGCAGAAATGGACCAGGGCAGCCACAGGCCACCCCCTGCTCCCAGACAAAGCCTGTTGTTCCCCTCCCAGCCACGGGAGGTGCCCTCAGTTCCTTTTAGGAGGCTCCTTAAAGACCCTTCAGGAAGGTCTTCGAACACCTCTCTCAGTGTTTTAAAAATCCCCCAGTCTGCCATCCAGCGATCCCTGTGATGGTGTATGTCAAAGGAACTAAAAACAGTGTGATGAAGAGATACCTTCTGTTCCACGCTCACTGCAGCATTATTCACAGTAACCAAGATGTGATGGGTGGTTTTGTAAAACGTGGTGGATTCACAGTGGGATACTATGGTGTGAACGCACAGGACATTTTATTAAGTGACATAAGCCAGACATGGAGAGATAAATACAGGGTGACCTCACTCATGTGTGGAACCTTAAAAAGTCAAACTTATGGAAGTAGACAGCAGATTGGCAGTCACCAGGCTTGAGTAGAAAGGACCCAAGGGGACAGGGACAAAGTTAGAGCAGGAGAAATGACTCTGGTCTCTGTTGCACAGGGACCAGATAATATACTCTACATTTCAAAATGGCTAGAAGAAAAGATCTTTTTTTGGTACCGGAAATCAAACTCAGGACCTTGTACTTGCCAGGCAGGTGCTTAGGCTGCTAAGTAATGTCCTCAGTTAGAAGAGATTTTTAAGTTTTCCTACTACAAAGAAATTATAAATGAGATGCTACTGTGCTAATTATCGTGATTTAATCATTTCATAAAATATAAATACATCAAAATATCATATTGTATCCCATAAATATAATTATTAAAAGTCAATTACAAATTAAAAACTATGAAAAAAATTAAATCCACAGGCTGCAGCCTCTTCCTAGGTCCTCCCCAAATCATCAAAAAACAGTTCCCAGCTGTTTCTTCTCCACCTGCTTCAGCACGGACGCTACCATCCCGCAGGTTTTACAAACAGAATAAAGAGCACCAAGCTCAAGCACACTTTTGCCCCCCTCATCCCGGTGCAGGAAGCCCAGCTTTCTTGGTAGCCTGTCCTGGGTCTTTATTCAGGTCTCTGATTTTCCTCTCCAGGCCTAACTTTAGCAACAGAACTGCAACAGCCTTTAAACCCCAGCCTCCGGGGACCTGGAGGTTTCAGGAGCAGGGAGGGGGAGGTGAGGGCTTCCCAGCATCTCTCAATCACAGTCCTATTTATACCCTGGCCCCACCAGCCTGGCCCACACCACCCCATGTCCACACTGACAGGAACCCCTGGCCAGTCTTCCCCAACTTGTCTCATTCCAAGCCAAGTGATCGGCCTGGAAAAGCAGCTTTGTGACACCTCCAGCAGGTTCCTACCATCAGTTCCCCGGGGTCTCTGGTCACTTGGATGGCCTGTCCTCATTCTGCCTGGTCGACCTTCTCCAGGGCTGCCAACTCTTCCTCCCAGCTGCCATGGCCTCCCCTAAGGAGCCTCTGAAGAGCCCACACTTGTTCTCTAGATGTTCCTAGTCAGTGTCACTCACCAGCCAAGGCTAGGGTTCTTCAAAGGGTTTCTTCCTGTCACTCATTCACTCACTCACTTCACAAGCATCTCTCAGTGCGGGGCACATCCTCTGCCTTCCACCTGGTGTCTGCTGCCTTGGCCTCCATGACCGCTCAGCCTCCTGGGTCACTTCCCCATCCCCGCCCAAGTCTGGTGAACTCACTTCCTCTACCTATCCCTGAGTGGCCACATGCCCAGAGTTCCCTCTTGGGCCCTTTACTGTTCCCCCAATGCACATTTCCTGTGTGACCTCATCTTCTCCCATGGTGGAAACTACCGCCCATGTGCCGATGACTCCCAGATTCACAGCTTGAGCCCCTCCAAGGCCCTGAACCTCAGACACGCAGGCGCAACCGGCCACTTCTGTCTGAATGTCCACCCTAGGCCCCATCTGACAGTTGTTTTCCAGGGAAGAAGGCAGATGCATCCAATCTGGGAGAGCTGTACATGTGCAGGACAGACATAGGCATTCCAGTCCCCCACACATGTACACACACACACACACACACACACACACACACACACGTATACACACAAACATACCGCAAATAACCAGAAAGCACAGGGCAAAATGCCAGCAGTAGTTATCTCAGTGGGGGGGATTTCAGGTGATTTTAATGTTTCCATTTTCCTTATCTGGAATCTTCAAACATTTCCATAATGAACATTTACTGCTTACCTAACAAGAAAATAGCAATGCTTCTTTTAAATGGAAGCAGTTTTCAGTTTGAGGTTCCAGAAGCATTTGGTGCAAGGCCTAGAGAGAACTGTGATTATCTTGAGCAGGGGGTCAGGAGTTTTTTCTGTAAAAGGTCAGAAACCATTATTTTAGGTTCTGTGGGCCCCACAGGTCTGCTACATCTATGCAAAGCTGCCCTTATAAATGAATGAGTGTGGCCGTGTGCCAGTAAAACCTAAGGACACTAAAATTTGAATTTTATAAGATTTTGTTTGTTCATTTGTGTTGCTCTGTTTTGTTTTTATGGTGCTGGGAACTAACTACAGGGCTGTTAGTATCCTAGGCATGCTCTCCGCTACTGAAATGCACCCCCAAGTGCTTTTTAAGTGTCATAAAATACTAGTTCATTAAAAAAAATTTTTTTCCCAATCCAGTTTAGAAAATACAAAAACCATTCTTAGCTTAGGCATACAAAAGCAACAGGGTTTGGCCAAAAGATGTGGCTCACCAACCTCACCCTGGAGCATTCAGTACTTCTTTAGAAGGGACTTCTGTCCTCCTCTCTGACAGGGGTGAGGCTTTCTAGGTTCCTTGCCCCTTGGAGCTATAGCAGGACCAGGGACCAGGCATCAGTTGGGCTCCAAAGTTTGGAGGGCCAGAAGGCTGCGTCCTTCCTGGGGCCCTGGAGCACAGGTCACTGGCCAAAGCCACAAGCCAGCACCTTAGATGGGGCTTGAAAATTTCCCTGGTCTGTGCTCCAGTTTTGCAGGCCAAGAAGGCAACTCTTAGAAAGGGCAGAGATCTGCCCCAGGCTACTCAGAGTGACACAGAGCTGCAATCAGAACTGCCGGCTTGCGATTTGGAGCTCATGTGTTCTATCACTCCCCCATGGCTACTGGGGCCCATGACCAAGGAAGACAGCAGCCCACTCAGGTCTGCCATCAGCATAGAATGTGAACCCCGGCCCAGCCTCGACCAAGCACACTGCCAACAGGGCTCCACGTCGGGGTCAGGGAGGGGCTCTGGGACCCTCTCCTGGCCTCACTGTGTCTGGAGAGCCCGTGCTGCTTCAGCTATGAGGCACCCTCTACACAGCACCCACATACACCTGCTTCCAGGCACTGGAACCCACCAGGACCTGGGCTTGATCACGCCACTGGGTGACTGGGGCCTAAGAAGGCTTGGTTCCTGAGGGGACTCCCCAGGCAGAAAGGGGTAGGCTCCTTTAGGGAAGTG
Organism: Hydrochoerus hydrochaeris; assembly: GCA_004027455.1. Taxonomy (NCBI): domain Eukaryota; kingdom Metazoa; phylum Chordata; class Mammalia; order Rodentia; family Hydrochaeridae; genus Hydrochoerus; species Hydrochoerus hydrochaeris. The sequence continues at coordinate 453,910 of PVLA01000768.1, forward strand.
AGGTTTGCAGGCAAAAATCACTGTAGAGCTTTGACAGAACTTCATGTGACAGTGGTAAAAATGGAGAGGGTGCTCAAAGGATGAAACGTTTTAAGAAGAGAATTCCCTTTCTATTTGGGGCCTGAGCCCTAGTATCTATAGGGACTTGACTTTGGAGAAATTATCAAGTGGAAGCCAGAGGTACCAACCACTGTCTAAGGGAATCTGCCAACTCCGTGTGTCACCAACCCTCAATAATGACACCAGGCAAAGCAAAAGGCTGAGTATAGAGGACGTGATCTCAATCAAGTCTACAGGCAATGCTATTACCCTCCCCTTCCGAAACGGAGGGAACCAAAACTTGGGTGAGCAAATGACTGAGCCAAAGGCAAGCAGTTATTGATTGGTGGAGGCAGGATTTAAGCTCGCCCCAGAGTCCTTATACTGCCCGCCACGCTGGACAGACAGGAACATGCAGATCCAAATAATGGGTGAACACATCAGGCAGCCACAGCGGCTCACCGGGTCAGGGGGCTGCCAGTTGGAACCATTACAAAGAGTTCCGGGGAAGAACTCTTACCACTGTGCCTTCTAAAGTTTTAGCCAATGTCTTATCAGAGCAGAGGTCCTGAGTCACCAGGGTCACACATGAGGCTGGAGAGCTCCAAGACCCTTTTCAGTGCAAAGCCAAACCTCACTTGCCTCCCTAGACCTCCTCCTGCACCGACAGAGCCACGGGGACTTCAGAAGTAGTGGCCTCCCCTGCAGACAGGAGGCCTGGCTGACACCCCCACAGCTTTTCCTTGCCTGTCCCCACTGGCTGCTACGCCACAGGCCTGCTCCTGCCAGGCCTGGCCACCAGCCCTGTGGTGACCCAGGCCCCTGACCACCGCAGAGCTGGATTCTCCGTGTGTGTGTGTGTGTGTGTGTGTGTGTGTGTGTGTGTGTAGAGCTGAAGAGGCTAGGACAAGACTAACCTTGGTGACCTTAGCAGCGAATGCTTGAAGGCAAAAGTGAGGGGTTCAGGGTAGGAGGAAGAAGGGTTCATCTAGGGACAGGGCCAAGGGCAAGAGATGTGACTTACTCTCAAGGGGGAAGCTGATCAGGTGGGTTTGGAGCCAAGCCAGCCCCTCCCTCACAGACAGCAGAGCAGGACAGGGCTGCTAATAACCAAATAGCAGGAGAGGGTCACGTTTCCCAGGGAGGGACACCCTGCCAAAGGTGCTGCACGCAGGAGGCTGGCAGCTGCCACATTCACTCTGGAAGCTAGTAAGTGGGGGCCCCCAGCCAGAACCCCAGACCCGCAGCAGGTTCCCATCCAATGTCATTCTCCTATCTGAAGCCTGGAAGCACAGAAAGGATTCTGCCTAAGGCAGGGCCTGTCGGGCTTAGAAAAACCTGCCTTGGGTGCTACTTGAGCCAGCCCCGGTACCATTGCTGGGACAGTCCCTTTGCAGGTGAATGTCCACCACTGTGACTGGTGCAGGCACTGCATGTGACCCCACTTAATTCTTAATACAACCCTTCCTATTAGGAGCCCTGCTGCACACAAGAGGAAACTGAGACCGGTAAAATTCAGGAGTTTTCTGGGGAGAGCGGAGTCACAAAGCCAGCTTGGGCTGGATTCCAGCAAGGCCCCCATGTGCCCTCTCTTTCAGGTTGCAAGCTGAGCTACAGAAAGAAGGAATTAAGCGATGGGGGGTGTTTGAACAGAAGTCCTTAACAGGGTAACCCCTGTTAAGAGAGACGCTGGCTGGGGCAGGTACTGGCCACAGGTTTTGCTGTACAGCATGGGGCCTGTTGCCCTGGGCACAGGAAGGCTTGAGGAGACAGAGGACAGATGGTCTGTAGAGGAAACAGATCCAGCTCCAGGCCATGCATCCCTGTGACACAGGAGGGTCTCCTGAGATCCCAGCCCTGGGGCCCATTGGCACCTCAGATCTGCCCCTCTCTCTTGAATCTCATGATGAAGCCTGGCTCTGCCTGGCACAGGACAAAGGAGAGCCTCATTCTCATGGCACCACCCCCTTTCTTCCTTCCCCTAAGGACTGAGGGCTCCAGAGTGGGCTGGGACCTGTCTGTGCTGGGGCAAGACTTGGGGATAGGGGCTTGGGGACAGGTGGAAGTTGGCTGGGTCCCACCTCTACTCTGCCTTAGGGAAGCTGGTCTCCCGTTTCTTGGCCGGTCAAAGGAGAATAACAATACCTGTTCCATTAAGCTGTTGTGATACATTCAATAAATGGTAGCCGCTAAGGCACTCAGAAGTCCGACTTAACTTACTGAAGTCTACTCTGGCTCTGAAAAATTCCCTTGTGTTTGGAAGCAGATCCTCCTGGCATGAATGGTAGACTTCTTCCACTCTCCTGGAGGTGTGGGCAGCCAATAGGGACAGTCCTAGGAACCCCACTGCCAGGGCCTGGCCATGCCCTCTAGATCATCAGCTGCCTGGAAAGGGGCTGGCACAGGCGCTCTGCTGTGCCAAAGTGACCCTCTCTCTAGGCCCCTCTTGGGATGCAAACCTCAGCCTTGCCTTCTGACCCTAGGTGGCATTTTCTCAGGCCCTGCCCATAGGAGGCCAGTCAATTGGACGGTCAGACCTCCTTGAGGATTCTACTCCTTGAAGCCACATTCAGGAATGTCCTTCATTGCTGAACCAGGCAGGAAGGCATAGGAACACACAGAACCTCCCAGGGTGGTGACAGCAGAGGCCAGCCAGTGGAGGTGTGAGCCCCAGGGCTCAGATCATGCACCCCAGCTGGAGAAGGCTGTGGAGAGCTGGCTGGGGTATGATGTGGGGAGACAGCAGCAGCCAAGGCGGGAGTTCTGGGGATCGGATCCTCCTCCTCAGCTCTCTCATGGCCACTGCCAGGAAGGGGTCAGAGGGAATTAAAAGAGACCACAGGAGCCCAGAGCAGTGTGGACCTCTCATTACAGAAAACTGGCCACTGTCTCCTCGCACAGCTCCCACCACATGCCCGCAGGCTCCTGTGGAACCTGGTCCCCAGCAGGGTGAAAACAGGCCTCCCGCACATACCCCATTCTGCTTCCAAATTCCCCCCAGTACTGTGAATCCTCCAGCCTTTTCTCTTCCCTACCGCTGCCTTAACTCCTTGTGTCCTGATCGGGCGGGGGACAGGACGTGGACACTGCCCTCTGGATTTCCCGGAGGCTGAGAGAAGAGGCGCATTCTCCAGAGGCCCCTGCTCTGACACCACCCCAGCACCCCGGCGCTGGGACCTGCGCGGCTTCGCGTGTCCTACGTTCTCCCCTGGGCTCAGTCCTTCCCCGACCACCCCCGCCCCCAGCCTGCCAATCTGGAAAGTTCACCAGAGCCCAGAAAGCCCTTCTCGGCGGCGAACCGGCCCCACACACTCGGGTCCTCTCGTCACCCGGGACTCCTGACCCTTGCCCTTCCCTGAAGCAAGGGCGCTTAGGAAGCACCTGGTTCGCAACTGAACAGAAAACTTTGCTTTGTAGGGTTCGAACGGGGAGCCCGGGGCCAAAAGGAGTCTCAGATAGAAAATCCGTGCGGGGCGCGGGTCTGCAACTGCGTAACAGCCTTCCTTCCGGGGCACCTGGAACCCGGGAGTGGCCTTTCCAGGGCACCCCCGCCTCCGAGCTCCGACCACCCCTCGCAGATCCCGTGCTGCCCACCAACCTCTTGCCCCAACGCAAAGCCGTCCGGCGCCTTTAAGGGCCGCCCCGCTTACCTTTGCTCCGCTCCGGGCACCGCCCGCGGTGCCCCCCGCTCCGACCTCCCCCCCGAGCTGCCCGCCCGCCGCACCCCGCCGGACTCACAGCGCGCGTCCTGGGTCACGGCGCGCCCGCTCCCGCCGGCCACGGCCCGGCGCCCGGGGGCTGAGCTCGGTGCCCCGGGCCCTGCTGGGGTCCTGGCCGAGCTCCGGGCCGCTTCCTCCACCCCCGAAAGGTGAGCGGCTCCCAAGAGAAGCTACAACC
>PVLA01000769.1:0-178473 GCA_004027455.1 Hydrochoerus hydrochaeris
ATCCGGAGGGGCACTGTGTCTCCTCCTTTGCCCAAGTGCCATCTGCAGACTTTATCTGGGCCAGTTGAAAGATTACAAAATAGTAACTTTTCACCAAAAAAAAAAGCAGAAGAGAAGGCCAGTTCTGAAAACAAAGAATCACATAGGGACAGAAGCAGTGCATTTGAACTGGATAAGATAATCCACAGGGAAACTCAGTCCTAGGGGTCCCCACAGCCTTCTCTTAGTTTTGAAATGATGCACATCAGGAATGGTCAACCATCAAACTAAGCAAGTGGAGAGAATAAAAGGGCTGGAAAGAAAAAAGAAGAAAATGTGACCACAAAGTGCAGACTTGTTCTCAAGGCACAGCAGTCCCCTTCCTTTGCGTGGGACCCCAATGTCTCCCGGATCACAGCGACAGACTCAGTTGGGAGCTGCTTTCTCTGGTTGCCTGGCTTTATTGGGGCCCTGGGAGGGCGGAGGCAGAGAGAGGGAGCTGAATTTGTCTCCCTGCAGGGGTGTCCAGGAAGTCACAACACAGAATGTGACTCCTGGACTGGCTCTGAATTTAAAACCCACAACGACTGAGATGTGAGACGACCTGTGTACCTAGCAGGGAGCATATTACAGCGCAGTGAGCTGACAACCCCATGGGGCTGGCTCATTCGGGAGAAGCCTTCTAGGAGCACCTGTGCTATCAGAGCACCTCAGCTCCACCTACCAGGGGACAGTCTCCACCACTGTGTCATTGACTTTCTCTGAAATAAGCAGTCAGAGATAACATTCAGTCTGGTGGATGATAAGATATCAGCTGAGAGAGAATTTTTCTGAACAAAGTAAAACTGAGGAATGTCTAAGAGTCCACAAGGTACGAAGGGTCACCCTCACTCTGACTCAGTTGGTGAGTAAAGGGAAGACTAAGATGACAGGGTTCAGGACCCCATTTAAAACCAAGGGAGTATGGCAGGTGCCAGGAGCAGGGAGGGAGAAGGAGGTGGACAGCCTGATGGTTCCTGGCCAGGAGACATGGGGACACTCATGGGAGGAACTGGCCTACTCTGCAAAATATAGGTTCCTGTTGATTGGGAAGGGGCAGAGCTAGATCTCAACCCTCTCCTCCCGTGGGGTGAGGGTGGCTGAGCTGAGAGTAGAGAACTCTGGAGAACATTTGGGTGTGGAGGTGAACTGTGATGTAGAAAGCACCAACCAAGATGATAAAACTCTTGGGACCAGGGGAGATAGAGGAATCAGCACGGGAGGGGAGCAATGTTTGTTCTTTCTGCTGTTTTTCTGAAGGCAGCTCAGATAGGGACAGTCCTATATGAGATAATTGATCACATTCCAAAATAAATCAGCTAACTGGAAGTATTACCTACCTTTTCAGAAATGCCCCAAACGTCTAGAATGCTCTCATAAAAGATTATCTAACATAACATAAAAGATTATTCTAACAATTATTCTGTACATTTTGATGCCTCTTATCCCCAGTAAATGATCTTTGATTTCATTGGTGCACGATGCAAACTCACTCACCTATCCTGCAGAGTTTCAAGCTCTGTAGTCTGTGGAGTCTCCTCAGCCTGGCTCAGCTCTCCAGGGAGAAGGAAGCAGTTCAGGGCTAGGGGTGTAGCCCAGTGGTAGGTTGCTGGCCTAGCTTGCAACAGGTCCCAGGGTCTGACTCCCAGCAACACAAAAGTGGAGGGCAGATCTCATTCTCTCAGAACTCCTGGCCAGGGCCATGAAAGTAGGCTTCTCCACACACTAATCTTGATACTTCTCACAATTAAGCCTTCAGCTATATTTATGAAAGGAAAACCAAGTTGATTGCCATTGGCTGATGCAATAAAAATAATTCCCAATGTGAAATGGGGGAGTTTATTAAGATCCTGATACATAAGCACCTGCCTAGCAAGCATGAGGTTGTAAGTTTGATCCCCAGTACCAAAAAAAAAAAAGACCCTGATATATCAAGAGTGATGATCTAGGTCAATGGAGACTACATTGTTAAGTAAAACAAATCAGACATGCGTGTAAATACTGCATTGTTTCTCTGGTGTAAGAAACCTAAAATGTAAATAAGGACCAAAATGTATAATAGATATTGTGAAATAGGAAGAAAATGTTCAAATGGGTAGGAAAACAAAGGAGGAGGAAGGGGAAAGGAAAGGAGGGAAAGTAAAAAACTGAGGGAAGAAGGGAAAATGGGAACAAAGCTTAGGTAAAAGGGGTTAAAGGAAGAGTAGGGGAAGTGGAAGAAAAAAATCAACGTACATCATGAAAAGGTACAAATTCTCTATGGTAAATGTTACCATTATGTACATTTAAAATATACCAATAAAATCTGAACAAAAAGAGCATTGATCCCTTAGAGCATGAAAAAAACTTAAATTCTTAAAATCAGTTGATCCATAGACCATTTTTAGTTTTAACAATACACCAAGTTTCCAGCTTAGGAAAGATGTTCTTTAATGACTTTGAAAAAGAGAATTAACATAAACTATAACTAAGAATACAGGGCAATTAAGCTTCTCCTGCAGAAAACCTAAACATTTTTAGACAAATTTAAAGTTAAGCATATAAGATGATTTCAGTGACTACATAGGTCTTATTAATAAAATTGTTTAAAGATTTATTTTTCTAATGGATCCTGGAATTTTTCTTTCAATGCAGCTGGCTAATAGAAGACATAAGTACATTGAATAGCCATCAAGATGACTTTTTCTAACATGAAAAAAATGTATATATCATGCTTTGAGGTATGGGCTTAAAAGTAGTTACATACATTCAAATTTAAAATTATTGCTAGTTTAGCAATAGTTTAGTAAAAAAATCAAGAAATGAGGGTCATTATGTGATTTATCTATTTCCTATTAAAAACAATCCTTATATATTGCAGGATACCGAAGTTTTGATTTCACAGTGTCTTAACTGGTTTCCATGATTGCAGACACTGATGCCATGTATATCGTATTATACACATTACCTGGAACCTAGGTCTGGAAGTGTGATGCATTGCGCTCTGATGGAGAATTCTTTGGCAACAGGGCCTCTAGCATCTTCTGGCTAGCTGGTCCTGTGAGGAGAGAACCCATTTCAGGCAAATGCTTCTTTCTTCAGCTTTGGAACGCACCCGAAGGAAACAAGAAAAACTTGCAACATCAGAAAACACCTGTTGGAGCATCCGTATGGATAACAGCAGGACACATGGTGGATGTGCTGAGTCTGCACTGAGTCTGGGGATGTTAACTATGCAGCAGCACAAGGAAACGGAGAAAGAAGCTTCCAGATTCTTATGCTTTTTTGTCTGCATGCGATTAATTGGTTTTTTTTTAATTTAACCTCAAAATAATCCTAGGATAGCATTTTCAGTTTTTCTTTTCCTTAAACAAAAATATAATATTAGACACTTTAAAATATCAGTAGCTATAAGATCTTCCAAATTCATCCCAAACATTTTTCTGAACCCCACACTTTGTGTTCAGTGGCATGTCAGATACCTGAAATTTAAAATTTCAGAAACAGAATTAAGACATCTCAAAATCTACCAGAGCTAATAAATGACTTCAGCAGACTGTGGGATGTAAGATCAATTTTTAAGTCAGCTGTAAAAAAATAAGTAAAATAATAAAAAAATTTTAAAATGTGAGCTGTATTTCTTCCTTTTTTAGCATTTTGTTTGTTTGTTTTGGTACTGAGAATCAAACTCAGGACCTTGTGCCTGTCAGGCAGGTGCTTTGGCCACTGAGTTAAATCCCCAGCCTTGTCAGCTGTGTATCTATGCAACAGAAATGAAAACTCCTGGAATAAAATCAAGGAAGTTATTCCATTTATAATAGCATCCATAATAATAAAATATCCATGAATAAATTCAACAAAAATACAATAAAAATAGCATTATATTGAATGAAATTAAAGAAGTAAAAAGATACTCCAGTTTATGAATCAAAAGACAGTATTATTAATATGGTAGTACTCCCAAATTGACTTACAGATTCAACACAATTTCTCAAAATTCTATTTCATTTATTTGTACAAGTTGACAAACTGATCCTAAAATTCACATGGAAGTTAGTAGAATCAAGATGAGCCAAAACAATCTTGAAAAACAAAGTTGAAGGATTGATATTTCTAAATTTCAAAACTTACTAAAAAGTTTCAGAAATTAAGACTATTGTTCTAGCATGAGTACAGACATATAGTTAAATGGAGTAAAGTGAAGAATCCACAAATAAACCTCTGCACTTATGGTTGAATTTGGATAAGTGCATCAAAACAATCCAGTGAGGGAAACAACAGTTTGTTCTGGCATGCTTTCTGCAGAACACACACACACCAGAACATCAGAGAAAATATTTGCAAATCATATCTCTAATAGGGATTTAGTATTCAGGATTATAAAGAACACGTATAATTCAATACCCAATAACAAAAAGAAAAATAACCTCATTTTAAAATAGGCTTATGAATGTTCACATTTTTTTTTGCATTCCTTGAGAATGCATTTACTTAACAATAAAAGCAATTCAGATATAAAAGATGCTTTTATACGGGAAGGTAAAAGCAACCCAAATATGAGACAGATGCCAACCTATAGTTTTAAAGTTTTCTTGGATAATCCACATACTGAATATCCAAAGACAGATAATTGAGAGCTGGTAGTGTATTACCTGTAATTTTATAGTGTTATAATTTTGTGCTTTTTAGTAAAATCATGTTACCTTCCTCCTATCTCTTATTTTTGTGCTTTATTTTTCTTTAAGTTCTATTTTTACTATAAAATTTTGTTCTTTATCTTTAAAAAAAGGAATATGATCTGAAAATATATTTTACCAAAGAAGATACAAATAAAGAAAAAGCATTTGCAAGCATGCTCAGCATCATTAGTCATTAGGGAAATGCAAGTCAAAACTATAATGAGATACCATTCGCATCCACTAGAATTGCTACATTGAAAACAACAAAACTTAACACAGTAGAAAGACTCTGGAACTTCCATAAACTGCTAATAGGGATGTGGAATGGTGTGGTCAATTGGGAAAATGTTGGCGCAGCTTCTCAGAAATTCAGAGATACTACTAACTGAGCAATTCCACACTTACATGAATACCCAAGAGAACTGAAAGTATATATTTCCCAAAAACTTGTATACCAGTGTTTACAAACAAGTGACTCACAGCAGTCAAAGAATAGTAACATCCCAAGCATCCATCAATTAACAAATGTATAAATACATTTTAGCAATTCCATACAATGAAAATAATCTTAGCCATAAAAACTACAAAGTATTAGAGCATGCTTTAATAAAGAAAATATATAAAAACATGCTAAGTGGTAGAAGCCAGACACAGATGGTCAGAGATCGCATATTCTATTTATAGGAAATGTCCAGAAGAGTCAAGTCTTTGGAGACAGAAAATAAATTAATTAATCATAGCCAGAGACAGGGGAGGATGAGGCCATAAGAACATCTGGTAATGTTTTGTTTTGTGCTTTGTTTTGTTTTATAGAAGTGATGAAAATGCTATGGAATTAGCTAATGATGATGGTTAGAAACCTTGAGGATTGCTGGATGTAGTGGTGCACGCCTGTAATCCCAGCATTTGGGAAGCTGAGGCAGGAAGAGCACACAAGTTCGAGGCCAGCCTGGGTTACATAGTGATTCAAGGCCAGTATGAACTATATAACAAGCATCTGTGTCAAAAAAAATAAATCTTGAGGATGTATCATAAGCCATTAAAATGATGAGGTTTTACAAAAAAAGTCTTACCTCAATTTTAAAATAAAGAAATCTCAGAATTTTCCTTAACTCCAAAATTTTTCCTTCTTGTATGTTTCCCTACCTCCAGAAATTTTAAGTCACCTACACTTCTTTCTTCTGTTTTCTCTTCAATTCCTTAATATTTAATTTAATTTTCTGAACTTCTCAAATCATCTCTCTTCCATTTCTCTTTGAGGTTTAAATTTTTCCTTCACACATGAAAGGGAATGTATGTGTTTCTGGAGAGAGACCTATGAAAAGTCAAGGTGTCAGCCTTGGGCAGCCTGTAGTCTCGAGGGAGTCCATTCTACATCAGGAGCTAGTGTGGTAAATGGCACGACAGTGTCATGACCAGTGAGCAGTCCACAGAGGCTTCTCATAGGTAACCAAGTCTTGGCGGGTTCTTAAAGAATGAGTAGGAGTTACTCAAGCAAAGAAAATGAAAGGAAAGTCCAAACCAGGAGGTATGCTGTGTGAAAATCTGGAGGTGAAAGAAAGCATGAAGTCTTCAAGTGACTGAGCGAGTTTTGATTGCTAAGGGTGTGAGGCTCCACCAACAGTAGCGAAGTCTTTTGTTCACAAACTGAAAATTGACGAAAAAGGGTGTGAGTGACCAAAAAGACTAGCAGTGAGGTGGTTTGAGAAAGCCTGGACCTAAGTGCCCTGACATGGCAGAATCTGTGGAGTCCACCACCCTCAGATGACAACCAGCAGTGCCAGAATTGCATTCCTGGGGTTTGCAAACCAAGCAGAAGGAACCGCCTCTGACCAGTAGTTCCCAACCCTCACTTTTCACTGGCCGATGCAAGCAGTCTGACTCAGTCGTTGTGCTTGGGGGATGACATTTCCAGGTTGGGCAAGCTGTGGGGGTGGACAGGATGGCAAAGACCAAAGCAAGAGGCACCACATGGAAAACCAGGGAGTGTACCCATAGACAAGAAGAGTGATGAAGTGTTTAGCTCAGAGGACAAAGACACACTTTGAAGCTGTTGCATTAATTCAGTTAACACAGTATCGTTGCTGAAGTTAAGGTCATTGTCAGTAGCTGTGTGCTTGAGGACTCACGGAGGGAAACCAAGCATGACACAAGTTTAAGGCTCGGGAGAATCAGGACCTGTTGACCAGAGCCTGAGGAACAGCAGAAGCTTCGAGAAAGGGAGGCGAACTCAATGATTTTCATGTACATTTGAGAATCCTTTATCTAAATGCTCTGGAGCAGAGGTGCTTTGGATTACAGACATTGGAATATCTGCATACACATAATGAGATATCTTTGGGATGAGACCCAAGTCTAAACAAGAAATCCATCAGTGTTTCATATACATATGATAAACATAGCCTGAAAATAATTTCATTCACTATTTTAGTGCACCTGCATTTTGACCGCCACCCATCGTATACAGTCTGAGATGGAATTTTCTACTTGTGGTGTCATTGACAGTGCTCAACAAATTTTGGATCTTGGAGTATTTGGGGCTTTGGATTTTCACATTAAGGGTACCCATACCTGTGTGATACCCAAAGTAGCTGACTAGTAGGTAGGTAAAGTCCTCAGTCTGAAATTTGAGGTAGGACTGGGCTTGGATGACTCTGTCACTGGGCAGACTCATTTCAGGATGAGCCTTGTGTGCAGGAAGAAGGAACAAGGGACACGGGAGCATCTTTCTGACTCTCAAGGGCTTGTTGGTGGCGAGGGAGGCTGCGCTCGTAGACGGTAAGCGGAGGGGAGCTGGAGTGGGGAAGTCTATCCTGCGGTGTGTGGGCAGCACCAGGCAGGGCAAATGCTCCCGAAGACAGGAGGGTGAGAAAAATCATAACGCTCTCTGGAACTCGTCCTTTTCCTATGAAATCAGGCCAGTATCACATCTTGTCATAGGAGGCAAAAACCAAGGTTGGCCACACGGGACTGTCCCTCGACTGAAGGACAGCAGTCAGGGACACAGCTTGTGGCAGTGGCACCTGATAGACTGGCTGTCAGGAATGCTGCGTCCTTATCAGTTCTGCACGAAGAGGCAGAAACTCTTCTGACAGGCTTCTGAGCATCGCTGGGTGAAAGGCCTCAGCTAGCTAGGGGGCCCTAATAAGTGAGCCACCCTTAAAGCTCACCTACAAGCTAAAGCCTGTGTTCTGCTTTCAGACCTCCACGTAAAGAATAGGGAAAGGAGTCTAAGAGGAAATGCAAAGACTTGTTGTACCTGGGGGCAGGAGAGAGGGAAAAACCTTTGCCAGGATTCTGCCATGGTCACTGCCAAGCATGGTGATGCAGGCCTGTAATCCCAGCACTCCGGGAGCTGAAGCAGGAGGATTGCGGGTTCGAGTTGAGTCTGTGTAATTAAGCAAGTTAGTGAGACCATGTCCTAAAATGGAAATAAATACTTAAAAAATTAAGAAGCTGAGGATATAGCTCAGTGTGAAAGTCCTGGCTTCAACCACCAGTACCCCCCCAAAAAAAAATTTAGGAGCCAGTTAGAACCAGTTAGCACATTAACAAGCTACACCCTGTATATTTTTATCCCTCCCCAACATTTCTTAATAGTTTTTTTTGTTTTCCTTCTAAAAAGAGATGTCAGCATGGGATTTACAAGATATTCCTTAATGCAATTCAAGATAAAATTTTAAAGCAACTTTTACCACCTCTGGGCTGAAAACTGTCCGGAAAACCAGAGGTGAAGTCCTGAATGTCACCTTAAGGAAATGAAAAACAGGAGGCGCTAAGTCTGTGTCGGGCAGATGGGAAGTGACTTTCTGTGTTTCCATAGGTAATTATAACCTCATCAAGGAAATATGAGAAAGCCATCAGCATTGCACAGATGCTTGTTAATCTGTTTTTAAATGCTGTTCAACAGATTCGACCACAGTTGCTTACATAGTTTTTCAAAGTGTACATAAATGATATTTTGGTTTTACTAATTCATCTTAAGTTTAAATATATGATAAGTTTTAAGTATTCCATTTCTAAATTACCTTCAGAATAAAGACTGAAATAATAAACACATGTAACAGCAACATTTCAAAAAATAGGTCCACTATTACTAGTGGCAGAATTATGTAAATGAGGTATTGGTAATAAACAATAAAGGTTGCCAATATTTGTTTGAATGGCCAACTTACTATATAGAGGACATGTACAGTATCAACTTGCAAGCCTAGGGTGCTAGAAAAATAAGGAAATATAATAGCATTTCCTTTTTTTGGCAGGATCTGTGTATCTGTTATCTGTGGGGACTTCTTGACAGCTGGGCAAATCGCCCTGTTTTATGAATAGCCATGATGATCTCCATGGTTCTCTAAAAAGCCCACATTGAGTGTTTTATTTCAAATGATAACAGACTCTCTAATAACCCAAAACATTGTCCGAGGAGATGGGGAAAAGGGAAGGTACCTGAAGGTATCTGGGTAATTTAGGTAGGTTTTCTCCCACATCTTGGAGTCTTTTCTGTCTCTAATTCAAAGGTTGGACTTTTCTCAGGTTCAATTAACGATGCATGGAGAGTTGATAGGAATCGTGTCACTCTTTGCTTTTCTGTAAGCAGAGGTGTCTTGCTCTTGGGTATGTGTGTGTTAAATTAGCTGTCTCCTCATGGCCATTAACAAGTGAAAAAAAAGAATTGATGGAAATAGAGCTTTTATAATTGGGGTAGGGGAGACAGGTTGGAGGGAGAGGAGAGGAAGGAGATGAGGCATTAATGTGTGTTGTGCACACATACAAATCCCTCATGATGAATGTGATCATTATGTGCTGCTAGCATGTAAATAATAAAAGAAAATAAATTTAAAAATTTTTAAAGTCTTGGGTACTGGGCGAGGTAGAATATATGAGTAATCCTAGCCTCTCAGCAGGCTAGAACTGGAGGATCACAAGTTTGAGCCCAGCCTGGGCATTCAGCGGGACCTGGCCTCAAAATAAAAGTAGCAAAGGACTGGCGGATGCAGCTTCGTGGCAGGGTGCTAGCCTGGCACGCACGGGCTCCTGGGTGTGATCCTCCATACAGCAACAATAATAATACAATAACGGGATCCCTTTTTATATAGATTCCTTATGATTACACTGAAAAATGGCTCCTGAGTGACCTGGAGGGGATATAAATGTGATCTAAAGGAGCCCCCTAGAGAAAAAACTGATGAAAAGACGTCTCTTTACACGTGACTGACTCTACACCCCATGTTCAGGCGTCACCAAACTGTGTAGGGCTCATTCTAGGACAGCAAGCGTGTGTTAGCTGTGTGCCAGCCCCAGCTGTAGAAGCTTTAGCTCACTTCGTTATCACAGAATCCCAAGCCGTTGGCCCAGTCACACAGGAGTTGGTAGAAGGCAGAGGGAGAGGACAAAGCCGAGCAATGCGAGGCCGGGTCCTCGCTCTCAGCGCCTCAGCTGCGCTGCTTCCCAGCAGATGGACCTGCTCTTGCCCACTGACTATCCCTCTCTTCACTTGCAAGCACAGACTGCGGGCTGCTGAGTCATCCTCCTAACACGGGGTGACACCCTCAAGGCTACAAAGCCATGAACCCGAGCAGGCACCCTAGCCTGTGGCGGCTGCCGGCCATCTGAGCTTGTCCGTGGGCAGCAAAGCTCAGAGGTGAGGGGTGAGGAGGTGACAGAGAAGGCTGGAGCCTGGAGACCGGAGCTGCCACCATGTCCTTCTCCAACTGAACCAGGGATCCAGTGGTGGTGAGCAGTGAGTGTCTCTCTCTCTCTCTCTCTCTCTCTCTCTCTCCTTCTCTCTATCTCTGGCATTCAGCTATCTTAGACTGCTTCACAGGGAGTGATGGCCCAGATTTCTCCACTCTCTTCGTACTCTAAAACAATAAAATAAAAATGTTGGGAATCTAGCTCAGTGGTAAAAGCATTCCTGGATTCAATCCCTGGTACCAAAAATAAAAGGTAAAATAAAATAAAATACTTAAAAAGCAGGTGGCAGATAAAGAAGAATGTTAAACACCACATTTGTTGGAAACGTTTTGTCTCTGCCTCTCCTTCTTGACAACAGTCTGTTGCCCCTCCGGTGGACAATGCTTAGACAGAACTAGTGTGAAACCTTATTTGAGTGATAGAATCTGTGAAATTTCTTGTGTCTAAATGCTTAGTAAACAGTTTGCTATTTGAAAGACACTAAAATGAAAGATGGAGACTAGTAATTCTTTTTTTGTTTGTTTGTTATTTTGCTGTTATTGCTTTTTGAGACAGGGTCTCACTCTGCAGTTTAGGCTGACCTCAAACTCGCAGCCATCTCCCTGCCTCAGGAGTCGCCCCAAGCGCTGGAATCACAGGCACGTGCCATCACGCTGAAGGGAGACTAGCAATTCTGACTTGAAAATAAATATATGAAAGATTTTCCTACAATCTTTAAAAATAGACGAGTATTCTGAAAATAAAAGGTATTATACAGAAAGACATGACACAAACTAGAATATTGACTCTTGGAGAGGAAGAGGAAGGAAGGGCAGTGACAGGGCTGAGGATGGTTAAGGTTATATGAAGTGTCCCAAAATGAACCCTCTATGTTTTCCTAGATGTGCTAATAAAAAAGAAAAGAAAGGCAATTATTATTGATTTTTTTGCAAAATATTTAGCTTTTTATACATTCTACTGACTAAAATGATGAGATGTGGATTTGCTTTTTAACGACAGGCAAACCCCTTCACCATGCAATATTAACATACACCAATAAAATATGATTTAAAAACACCAGTCAAGTTTTACCAGTAGGCTCAGCAGGAAAGTATATTTTACTTTTAAAACATTATCACATAATACTCTTCTCACCTTTTGGATCTACTTCATTCAATATAAAGCCTATTGCTGAATAAATAATAAATGTCCTGATTCCGGAGAAAGCTATTGTTTTAAAAAGTGATACATCTCTAAGTTCGTCTTACATCCTTTTAAAATCATGACTACATGTATACTTGTGTCTCTTCAGCTGGAGATATTATCGATCCAGCCTTTGGCTTTTTTATATTATTTAACTAAGAATGATTCCTGATCTTTGATATTGGTGAGTGTGAAACTTGGCATAGGATGTTATTAAGATAGCATTTAAATGTATCAGGTAGAAGAGCGAACATAGCAGTAACAGCCTGTTGGCAGAATCTCATCGATACCACAAACCAAACTCATCACTGGAGCAGTTTCATCCAAGGATCGGGGCATTTTTGTTCCCAAGATGGTGCCTATCTTCAGAAATGTCAGTTTCCTCTTCTGATGTGGGGCTCTGGCCTTTTGACCCCAAAGCTCGCTTAGGAGAAGACGTTCCTGGGCCGAGCGCTGACGGAGACAATGTGGGGAGCTGCCGAGGCTGAGCTCTGGAGGGACCCTGAAGCTGCATCCTGTCGCAGTTTCCTCTCTTTCCTGTACTTCTTTTTCCTTGCAGCACCTTATTGGCAGCAAATGGACTATTCTTTGGTACTGTTGCTATACATTCTTTCCCACAATCTTTTTTGTTCTTTTTCTGTCTCTCTCATCTTACTCAGTGCCTTTCTTTCCAAGTACCTACCTGATTTTCCTCCTCTTCCCATGCATTCTTTAATTGCAGCCTTTCTTTTTCTCTAAAATTTTGTCCACATTGCAAGTCTATGAGAAGAAGCCAACAACAGCACTACAAAGAACAACGCTTGATCCCTCAGTGAGAGGAAAACTTCATTTTGTCTGCATCACTAGACTTCTTTGTTAGGGGCCCATTTTTCCCCATGATGGAGCAAGTCGGTGTTTTTCCCTGGATTTAACCACAGAGAGAAATGAATGTCTCTGCAACTGGCCAGAGAGAGGGCAAAGGAGCCCTCTTCTGATTTCCCCACCCCACCAATTCATTTGCACTCGAGTCAGTGGGCTTGGCCAGTGGTTAGACAGCGGGGAGACAGCTCTATCCTCAGAATCTGGTGGGGAATTAACAGGCACAAACAAATATCTGTACTTCAGTGAGATATGATAAGGATGGATTGATATAAAACAAGCAAATACGCACTGTGCTGAGACAGGGGAAGACCTCA
The DNA here is from genome assembly GCA_004027455.1 of Hydrochoerus hydrochaeris. NCBI lineage: Eukaryota > Metazoa > Chordata > Mammalia > Rodentia > Hydrochaeridae > Hydrochoerus > Hydrochoerus hydrochaeris. The sequence goes on from PVLA01000769.1 coordinate 12,728, forward strand.
GAAGGAGATGACCTCTAAGGACAGCGCAACAAACAAGAGCCATCACAGGATGAGTTCTACCGGGGAGGGAGGGATGGCCACTCCAAGCAGAAAAACCACCTGGACAAAGGTTTGGTCTTACTGCAAGGCATCTGGGGAAACAGAGGGGAACAGGGTGTGGCAAGAGGCACAGGTGGAAAATAGGAGTGACCAGTGAAGGACTTCGCGTGCCTTTGCCTGCTTGAGGACCATAAAGAATTTTAAACACCCAAAAGTAATGGACGTTTGCACTTGCTTGAAAGAAAATTCCAGTGAGTAATTGGAAGGAAAATTGGCAGTGGGCTGGTCAGGGGTGCAGGAAGGGCATGATGTGAGCAGAGTAAGAGGAAAAACAAAAAATATACAAGAGTGGCATTTTGGAGCTAGAATTGACTTTGGAGTTCCACCGACTGTTGTGGTGGGGTATTAGAGAAGAAAGCATTAAAGACAAGCTTACGAGCTTGTTTTTAAAGCTATTAAGTTTCCAAATAAATGGATAATGATAACATTACTAACCAAATATGCATGCAAATCAGTGAGTATGGCAAAGAAAAGTTTGTGAGTTTCATTTGGACATCTTCTCTTGGAGGTGTTTGTTCATATAAAGTTCAGAGGAAAATGCAGATTTAGAAATCATTAGGAACTAGTAACAAGGGAAGCCCAAAAGCTGAAGCAGGCACTCCGGGAAGTAAATAAGGCAGTGAGAGAGGAAAATCTATTCTGGTCCCCAGAGAAGCAGCCAACACACTGGCATAAGAAATAAGCAAACCAGATTGGAAAGATGGGAAGGTAGCAAGAGATACTGAGAAGACTGGTGTTACAACATCAAAGAGACAAAGATTTTCAGGAAGTAAATGGGCAGCAGCATCAGGCGTAAGGCCAGTCAAATAGAATAAGGAGGAACGGCAGGCGCTTATGCCACTGAGCTAAATCCCCAGCTTAAATAAGGAATGGAAATTCAGAATTTATAAGTAATCCTACCAGGACCAGATTCAGAAAAAGTAGTAGAAGACAAAATATTATCAGAGGCCTGAGGAAAGTGTTGAGAGAAAGTCAAGATGATGGGGATGCGGTTGGACTTGGCTGTGAGAACACTCAACCTGCTAACAATCAAAAAGAGAGGATTTATTCATTCTCCTAAGCAGCAAACCCATTACAGTCAACATAAATAACATGTTTGTGGAAATAACTCTATTTCCAACACAAAACTAGTATTTGAGATGCTGCAGTCTCGGTTTATGTTAATGGCAAAGCAGCCTTTCTCCAGGTGTAAACCCTAAGCAGCCCATTTAGCTGTCTCCAGCTCCTCATTGGTAAGAACATGCTTAAAGGAAGTACCTTTCTTCCTTTCATAGTATACCAGACTGCCACAGATTATCACAGATTCATCATAGCGAATGCCTAAGAAGGCAGGGGCTCCCAGCAGACGCGATCACCTTGTAACAGAATTTAGGAAACGCATGTAAATACCCTTTCTTCCTAATCTCCTTAGTAAGGCATCAGTTTGCATCTCTGAATACAGCGTTAAGACTAGGATAAAAATAACTCATGTCTAATAGCATACATCATATACAGTCATATCTAAGGCGTATCCATCACATCCAGCATGTTCTCAGTTTTTCTAAGCAAAGTTATAAGAAGGCTTAAGTATAATATTTGAAGTTATGTCTTTGTGTAGGAGAAACCTAAGGCCCAGAAATGATAGCAAGGCATATATATTTCAGATGTTTAGAACGCAACTGGAGACTGCAAACCCTTTTGTTGTTATTGTTGCTGCTGTTGATTTTCATTTTTCTTTTGAGACAGGGTTTTACTGTGCAGTCCTGTCCAGCCTTAAACGCACAATGTAGCCTAGACTAGCAATGAACCTGTAATCCTCCTGTCTCAGTTTCTGGAAGGCTGGGATTATAGACATGCACCACCACTTTTCCCAGTGCTATACTTTAAAAACTTAGTAATACAATACTCCTGAATTTGCTGTGGAGCGTTTTACTCACTCTCAACATTACTCCTTTTTTCCCCCTGAAAACAGAAGAGATATGGGGTTCTCAGTTCTTCCTCCCAGCTCCACCCAAGTCATTCTCAGTACAGTGTGTCCTGGGACTGTAGTGACACCCAACAAGAATATCAAGGACATCTCCTGGGTACCTTTGAGGTTTCCCATTAGGCAGCAAAACCCCTGGTGAATTATTTCTGGTTTTAAAATAGTAAATCACAGTGTACTTCCTAGAGTTACTAAGAACAAACAGACTGACAGCACTGACAGATCGGCAGAAAGGCAGAGAACACCGGAGCCCTCACGTGTTCCTGGTGGAGATACAAGTTCCAGGTTCTTTGTGTCCTCAACACATTGTATGTCCTCTTGATCAGAACCTTTTGGCGGATGCGAACAGGTGTCTCACGGTTTTGATCTTCATTTCCCTAATAACTAATGATGCTGAGCATCTTTTCATGAACTTCTTGGCCTTTTGTCTAACTTTGGAGAAATAAGTCAGATCTTTTGCCCATTTCTTACTGGAGTTATTTGTATTTTTGTTATATTTTAATTCATGCTTTTATTGTGGTGAATATATACAGACATAACAAACTATCCTTTAATACGTTTTGAAGTATAAAATTTGGTGAAATTAAGGAATGCCTTCAGAACTTTTCATGTTCCCAAACTGAAACTCCATGCTGGTTAAACACTGACTCCCCTCTGTTCCCTCTGCCCGCCCCTGGCAACTACCATTGTCTTTTCTGTCTCTATGAACGTGACTAATCTAGGTACCGCCTTACTAATCTAGGTACCGCCTTTAAGTGCACTCAGATTTTTGTGGTTGGTTTATTTTAGTGTAGTGTAACAGAGGTCCAAATTTCCTTCCTTTGTAAGGCTGAATAGTATTATATGAATATGTGTGTACCATATTCATCAATCAGTGGGCACCTGGATTGCTTATACCTTCTAGCTATTGTGAATTATGCTGCTAGGAATATAAGCATGCAAATATCTGTTTGATTTCACACTTTAACTTTTTTTAGTATTCTCAAAAGTAAAATTGCTGGTAATTCTGTGTTTAGTTTTTTGAGGACTCATTATACCATTTTCCATTTTCCACTTCCACCAGGCATCCACAAGGGCTTAACTTTCTCTACCTCCTCCACAAAACTTGTTATTTTCTCTCTTTTTTGTTTAATTTTAAATATTTAAAAAATATTTTTAATAATAGTCATCCTAGTAGATATGAACAGGTATTTTATTGTGAGTTTGATTTATATTTTCCTAATTAGTCATGTGCTTGGGATTGAACTCAAGGCCCCCTAGTGCCAAATGTAAGCTATATCACTGAGCTATATTGACTGCCTTACCCCCGCCCTTGGGTAACGGGGATCGAACTCACGATCTCGCGCTGGTCAGGCAGGCGCCTATACCGCTGAGCTAAATCCCCGGCCCTGACTACTCTTAAACACCTTAGCATTTGCATACTGGTCCTTTTTGTATCTTTTTTGAAGAAATGTTTATTCTTGTCATTTGCCCATTTTTAAAAAGATTGCTTGGGTTTTTTGCTGCTGTTGAGTTTTTTATTAATATAAGTTCCCTACAAGATATTTAATTTGCTAAAAAAAAACTCTCCTATTCTGAGGGTTTTCTTTTTACTCTCTTCATTATTCCCTTTGATGTACAAAAGTTTTAAATTTTTATGAAGTCTAATTTATCCATGTTTTCATTAGTTGCTTGTAAATTTCATACTATATGCAAAAACTATTGCCTTATGAAAATTTGTGCTTTTTCTTTTTCTTTTCTTTTTTTTTTTTTTAATACCAGGGATTGAACTCACAACCACGCACTTGCAAGGCAGGAACTTATGCCAATGAGCTAAATCCCTGGACCCTATTTTTTAAAAATATTTTATAAGTTTTAGTTCTTCCATAGGAAAGGAAAAAGTTTATCATAATTTGTAGATTACATGATACTTGACATAGAAATCCCCAAAACTACCAAAAGATTTCTAGACTTAATAACCAAATTCAGTAGCATAACTGGATACAAAGTCAACACTCAAAAATCAATAGCGTTCCTGTATATAAATAACAAACTCACTGAAAGAGAAATTAGGGAAACACCTTTCACAATAGCATCTGTCTTAGTTACTTTTTACTCGTTGCTGAGACAAAAATACCTGATGCCCAAAGCTGGGAAAGGAAAGGTTTATTTCTTACAGTTTTTGGAGGTTTCAGTCCATACTCAGTTGGCTCCAAGGCAGGGTGGCATGGCGGGGCCACAGCTGCAAACAGCAAGGCAGAAACCTGCAAGAGAGTCACGCCTTCTTCCTGCCATTGCATTGTACGCTGCTCCCACCCCTCGCTGTAGGACTGAAACCATCAATTCAAGTGCTAGACAATGAACCAATCACAAATGCATAAAGCAAATGCATGAGGCCTGGGAGGCTGGGGACCTCGGACATAAACCATGACAGCATCCAAGAAAATGAAATATCTAGGGATCATCTACTGAAAACTACAGTGCTCTGAAAAAGGAGATTGGAGAGGATGTTAGAAAATGGAAGGAGATGTCTTGCTTTTGGGTAGGAAGAACCAACATAGTGAAAATGGCATACTTTCAAGATTTTTATACAGATTTAATGCAATCCTGATCAAAATACCATTAGTATATATCACAGAACTGGAAAAAGCATTCCTAAAGTTCATTTGGAACCAGAAGAGACCTAGAATACCAAAGGTAGTTCTAGGCAAAAGAGGCAAGGCAGTGGGCATCATAATTCCTGACTTGATATTATACTACAGAGCTACTACAATAAAACCAGCATGATATTGGCAAAAAAAAAAAAAAAAAAACAGCTGAGGATCGGTGGAACAGATTAGAAGATGCAGGCACAACTCCAAACACACTCAGCTATCTTATCTTTGACAAAGGGACCAAACATCACTGGAAAGAAAGACTTTAACAAATGTTACAAGAAAAACTGGCTTTCCAAATGCTGAAGACTAAAACTAGACCCATGTCTATCACCATGCACTAAACTAAAATCAAAATGGATCAAACATCTACATATTAAAACAGAAACACTAAACCTTCTGGAAGATAAAACAGGTAGAACTCATGAAGACAGTGTAGACAAAGATTTCATGAACAAAACCTTGACTACATGGAAAGAATCAGCAACTGGGATCTCATCTTATTAAAAAGCTTTTGCACAGAAAAAGAATTCACCAACAGAGTGAAAAAACAACAATTGTTCCTCAGCCAAAGGACTACTATCTAGAATAAAGAATTGAGCAAAATTTAAACCCTCCAAATTTAAAGACCTAATCCAAAAATGAGCATCTGAGATGAATACACACTTCTCAGATGAAGAAGTACAAATTAGCAAGTAAATATATGAAAAAATGTTCAGCATCACTGGTTATTCAAGAGATGAAAATTAAAACAATGCTGAGAGTCCATCTCACCCTGGAAAGAATGGCTATCATCAAAAAAATCAACCAATAACAAATGCTGCTGGGGCTGTGGGGGAGAAGGAACCCTTCTCCACTGTTGGTGGGAGTGTAGACTGTTGCAACCACTGTGGATATCAGTGCAGAGATTCCTCACAAAACTAGGATCAGAGGACTCATTTGAGCCAGCTATTTGTCTTCTGTGTATCTTCCCCCAAAAATTAAAAGCATCATACCACAGCAATATATGTGCACCCGTGTTCATAGCAGCACAGTTTGTAATAGGTAAATCTTAGAAACAATCCAAATGTCCCACAATTGATACATGGAAAAAAAGCTATAATGTTTTTTATACAACGGAGTGCTACTCAGTCATACACAAGGATAAACTTGAGACAGTGATAGCTAAATAATTGGACCTTGAGACCAGACTCTTAAGTGAAATAAAAATCAGACAGACGTGTAAATATCACATTGTCTCTGTGATGCAAGAAACTGAAATTGTAAATAAGAGCCAAAATACATGATACATACTGTGAAACAGGAAGAAATAGTTCAAAAGGAAAGAACTGGGGGAGAGATGAAGGAAGAGAAAAGAAGAAAATGAGCGAAGAAAAATTTTTTAAAAGTTTTAACACTTCTGTTTAAGTCTATGATCGGTTTTGAGAATTTTTTTTCTTTTAGTGCGTAAGGAAGGAGTGAACATTAATCTTCAGCATGTGGATATCCAGCCCCTCCCAATACCACTTACTGAAAATACTATACTTTTCCCAATGACGTGTCTTAATAAATTTGCCAAAAATCAGCTGCTGTAGACATGAGGGCCCGTGGCTGTGCACTCTGATTGTGATTGTGGATGTCTAGCTTAATGCTGCTGTTTCCCTGTCCTGATTTTTGTTGCCTTGTGATAAGTTTGGAAATTTAGAAATGTGAGTTCTCAAACTTTGCTCTTCTTCTCAAGATTTTTTTGGATATTCTCAATCCCTTGAATTTCCACATAAACTCATCTTGTAAATTTCTGAAAATAGCATAAGCTGGGATCTTGATATAAAGTGAATTGAAATTATAGACCACTTATTAGAAAAGCAATACCATCTTAACATTAGTAACTCATGTGATCCATGAACACGGGATGTCTTCATTCATTTAGAACTTCAAAAAAACCTTTCAGCAGTGCTTTCTAGTTTTCAGAATATAAGTTGTGTACTGTTTTAATTCTACTTGAGTAGTTTTCTGCTATTCTAAATGGAACCATCTTCTTGATTTCATTTGGGATTATGTGCTTGTTTTAACAGCAAAAAGTCCAATGCATGAGCTTCATTTCTGGCCTAAGAAAAAAAGCATTGAATGAAGAAAGCTTCGTTCATTCTAGAGGTCTTATGTGTAGCCAGAGAATAAAGCTACAAATTTAATAAGGCTCTTTCAAAGATCTTGGATGACAAGTGTAAAGCACATTTGGACACACGTTTTGTAAGTGTATCTAATATTAGAAGATGTAAAAATAGGAATCTGCTAGCCTGATGGGTGGCTTCCTGGAAGGGCTTGTGGAAAAGCTAGAGTTGGAACTCAGTGGGGTCATGAGGTCGCAGGGTGGGTAGAGTAGCAAATACTCACCCCCACAATACTATAGCCTTGGGAAAGAGCTTCACCTCTTCTTTCTTGTCTACTCATCTTCAAAATGGAAATAATAACTGTACAGAGTTTGCAGGTGGCCCTTCACCTGAAATATTCATGTTCCAGTAGTAAATACTCAACCATTAATCCAGAAGAAAATAGGAGAATTTCAGGGCTGGAGATATAGTTCAACACTAGAATACATGCTCAGCACGCACAAAGCTCTGGGTCTGATCCCCAGCACCAATAAACAAAGAAAATACAAGAATAAAGCACCAATAAAGAAAGGAAAATACAAGAACTTCTATTCATGTTTTTGTCAATCCTTAGTTTTCTACTTCAGCTTATGCTTTATAAGTGTTCATAATATCATAATATCATTATATGTTTTATACTTTATATTAAATTAGCAAAAAATGCTTTACTGATGGAGAATGACTGTTAGCTTGATGCATTGCTCAGCATACAGCAAGTGCTCAGTAGATGTCAGCCATCACTAAAACACCATGTACAAGGCTGGGGCCAGGTAAAGCTCCGAGGAAGGGCTCTTGTTTATTATGCTTGAGACTCTGGGTTTAATCTCCATTACCCAAACTCAATCTAATTACTATAATATCATCATGATGAAGCCTAAACATTTACACCTTTTCTACACCTTTCTTTTTTGCCAGCACTGAGATTATAAAGAGCATTAAAGTCAAAGCTCAAAATTATCAGAGCAAATGGCACATCAACTCAATCACAAAAGTAGTACCTTTATTATTATCATTTAAAAGTATGGAGAAATATCAAAGTCCAAGAGAGGAGACATTTTCGTCTGGATGTCCTTGGAGGTAAAACCCTAAGCACCTGAGCAAATATTTGCCTTTATTATAAGTAAGTTAGGCAGAATCAAGTTGGTCTTCTTTTGCTTTTACTTTTTAATTTTAAAATTTGATTGATTAACTGATTGTGATGTTGGGGGGAATCTAACCCAGGGCCTCACATGTGCTAGACAAGAGCTCTACCACTAAGCTGCTCCCCCAGCGCTTCTATTGTTTTTTGAAATCACGCTCTTCTGAAGCACGGGATCCTTAAACTGTGGGAAATCCAGACCCTTCTGGGTTCCTCCAAGCAGCCAGGTCCAAGGTTTAGGCAGCCAATCTAAGAATGGCTCTCCTGAGCCGAGCCAGCTTCCCTGCCATTCTTTGCAAGGTCTGTGTGTACCACACCGAATTTACTTTCCCAGAAGTGCTTCTGGGACCTAAGTCTGCACAAAGGGGCTGTTAAATGTGTTCTCCTCCCTTCTGGCTCCACTGGCTCCTGAGCCTCAGGTCACATCCAGCTCATAGTTCCTATCAACTTCTCCCCAAGGACCTCTAGGCTCCTGCAGGAGCCAGCACTTCCCTGGAACAGGAAGCTCTATTTACACTGTCTTGAAGCCTGGTGCTCATCCATAAAAGGGAAAAGAGCCCTTTAGGAAAAGGGCAGGGTGCTTGGAAACTCTTTAGAAAAAAGTGAAAGCTTCCCAACGGGTTTCTGTTGTTTTACACTGTTGGTTGATACTGTTTTTCAGGAGATAAAAACACTTGTTCTTTGGACTAGCTGAACAACACATCTGAAAGCTGCCATCTAATAAACAAAAAATATGGAAAGAATGTGCTGGGAACCCTCCATAGTGCACACCTAGGTCAGATAATTCTCCCATCAGCCTTCTGGAACAGAGGGTCACATTGGTGTATATGTGAATAATCTAGCTGTGCTTCAAAGGAAGACGAAGGGCTATCTAGACTTGGGAATACCATGACCTTTGGGTCTATGGAATGCTGCTTCTATACTGGTGTCTCTCATGCACATTCTGTCTCAAAAGCTCACAAACCTACTTGGTGAGTGATGTGAGTCCCAAACGAACAAATACATCAGAAGAAGGATGCAAGCAGACTGGAACCAGGGCTTTAGCATTCAGAAGTCTTGGGGGGATACAAGCGCAATAGTCAATCATTATTTAATAGTCACTTAAATTGTAATTAATACTTTTATTAATTTTTTAATGATAATCATGAACAATTATTGTGAATTTTTACAGGGCCTTGTTGTAGGTGCTTTGCACATAGAAACTCACTTTATCCTTAAGGTACTTGTGAGCTTGGCATTCTGAAACTTCCCAGTGTACAAATGACACAAAAAGGCCAAGAAACTTGTCCAAAGTTATAGTAAATAGTGAAGCTAGGATTGGAACCCTGCCAATCCAGGCCTCCTAGAGTGATCCCCTGAAATAAACATTTCTCTTTATTCCCACTTATATTCTGTGCTTAATTGTGTTTGAAGCAATTTAAATGAATTTCAACTTTTAATTTAAACATCACAAATAATGTAGCAGTTTCATAAAGTGAGATGATTCTTTAACCATTCCTCAGTTATTCAGCACCTGCTAACACCTAGGATCACCTCTAGATAACACACAGTATTTTAAGAAAAGTAGGCCAAGAGAAGACAAGATGGGCGATCAGTGAGCAACAAAATACAAAGCCTCCTGGGAGAAACAATTCATATGCCAGAATAAAACACCCTGGAGAGACCCAGACAGAGGGAGAGGGATCTTCTTGACACAGGAAGAAATTAAAACATGAAAAAGCTCATCAAATACTTCAGGACTACAGCTGAAACAGCTAAAAACTACAAGACACAGTGTTTTCGTGATGACCCACCAAGTTTGCACCAGCTTGAATCCAGGCCAGCTGGCAGAGCTGCCCAAACTCATTCCCACTGCCACTCACAGGAAGCACAACAGCACTGAAGTCGGGGGTTGGGGAGCCCAATGGAGAGCGGAGCCAGTAAAGGGACCTTCATTAATCCACAGTAAGTGCTGGGAGTGAGACACCCCCCCCCACACACACACACACACACACACACACGGGAAAGGTGAGACCAAATGGGCAACATGTTGGAATCCGACAGGAGGAACCTGAACTGGGAGTGACAGTGACTTCAGTTGATTGCTACCTCCCCAGAGCAGATTCCTGTGATTTGCTTGGACTGGGCCGTGCCCCTGGCTGGGACCCAATGAGCTGTCCCAAATCAATTCCTTGCGCCTAACAAGCACAAACCTGATGAAGGCACCTGAAGTTTGGCTGGCCTGGTGGGGAGAGACAGGCAAACACAGCCACTGCTTACACCTCAGTGACAAGAACAGGCAGGAGGGGGTGGAGGTCCCTCACCAGCATGCTTCAGAGGAAACCTGGCCAACAGGGAAGGGGGCTGGGACCTGCACTGTAACCTGTGTGGAGGAAGCCAGGGCCATGACAGGAGAGAGAGGCAGGAGGAGGCCCCCAGCCCAGAACCCTAAGAGCACTGATCCAGGAGAGGGAAAAACAAGGGAGACTGAGGGCGGCAACATCACACAACACACAACATCAGACATGGCTTCAATGGACATAAAGAGATATCTTTGGGACCTTGTAGATGAGCTCAAAACTGAAATATTCAATCAAGTAAAGCAGGATATGAGTAGAGTAATAAAAGAAATGCTCTCAGGAAACATCTCTCAGGATGATACAGATGGAAGAAGGGAGGAACACAAAAAAAGGAGAGAAACATTCAATAAAGAATATAAAGAAAATATAGAATACATGAAGCAGATTCAAAGAGACTACCAGGAAATTAAAAACTCCATTGAAAGCTGGCAAAACGCCTTAAAAGAAACTAAGGACAGACTATCAAAACTTGAAGACAAGTTGGCAGTGTGTGGTGATGAAAGGAAAGATCTCTTAAAAATAACAAGGAAACAGACAGTAACAATACAAAGGCTAGAAGTTGACAAGAGAATCTACAATTTAACAATAAGAAATGTGAATGAAGAAGCAGGAATACAAACAGGTGAATTACAAAGGCTATTCACAGAAATAATTAAGGAAAACTTCCCAAGCATGGGAAAAGAAAATGACATTCAGTTGTGTGAGGCATACAGAACTCCAGCCACCTACAATCAAAACAGAGCTACACCCAGACATATAATAATCAAGATACCAGAAATTCAATATAAAAACAGAATATTAAAAGCCATCAGAGAAAAAAAACAGATTACCTATAAAGGTAAGCCCATCAGAATCACATCTGATTTCTTAACACAGACCATCAGATCAAGAAGAGCTTGGAGTGAAGTCTTCCAAGTCCTGAAGGAAGGTGGCCTCCAGCACAGATTGATGTGCCCTGCAAAACTGTCACTAGAAATTAATGGAGAAACAAGATGCTTCCATGACAAAAAGGAACTGGGCGAGTTTGTGACCACCAATCCAACCCTGCAGAGAACGCTGAAGGACATTCTAGAGAGAGAGGAAAAAAAAATACCAGGATTTTAGGAACAGTGGCAGAAAGGCCTCAATGAGTGGGGCAGGCAGTAGAATGAAGGAGAAAACTAGACAAACAAAGGCAGAAAAATAGCATAGCAGAAATGAGGCAGAGAAGGATGGCTAGAATCTCTAACACAGATGGCCTTGATACACTATATTGTTAATAGTGCACCAGGATTTAAAACCCACACTACTCACACTACTCTGCTTAGATGTATTATATTCTGTTCCAGTCATTCTACCTGTATTAGATTTGAGGGCACAGACAGTAATCCTGAAAATAACAAGATATAGTATGGTAATCATCCTTAATTTCCTATTAACTTAATCTAAAGCTCTGTAAAACCTACACTGTTTTACCATGACTGATCGTAATCAAATCTGGTTTGTTGGATCACTGTTTTGTATTGATAGATTTTATTCAAAGCTGTTATGATTGATAGTATCAAGTCTGAGAGTATAGGCAACTGCACTTAAGATGACAAGATCCACTAGAATATCCACTCTGGTTTGATTATTACCTGCCTTTGAAGTTTTATACTGTCTACAAAGTTTTATTTTACTAATATTGTTATTACTGCTATACTCAATTATACTGCTATATTCATTTATGCCTGATGATATAGACATTCTATTGAAGATAATAAGAAACAACACAGTAACCATTGTAGATCACCTTGTACTGTGGTTTTATATGACCTTTTGGTTTCATGTTTTTATAGGAATTTGTTTTGTTTTGTCTTGCTAAGTTTTGTTTTTCCCTCTAATACAGAAAGGATAGAAATACATGTAGAGATTCATGCATGCATAGCTGTTTACACTCTCACTGTTTGATTATCTACTTTGTATGCTTTAATTTTGTAACTCGAACAACTATTTCTAAGAGGACAGTATGTAATTTATTAACTAGTGATTTCTTATTGTTTATCTTTTTTTTTAATTCTGCATTATCTCTACCTCTTACATGCTTTTGTTTCTCTTTAAATAAAAAAAAAACCCACATTAAAAAAAAAAGAAAGAAAAGTAGGCCAAAGCCAGGATTTGAACACTGTTCAATTGTGATCAGACATCTCTATGTCTGGAGACCCATCTGCTCCTCAATACACACACACACACACACACACACACACACTGTACACACACACTGCGCACATACACTGCACATCACCACTTCCATCCCAGACTTTCCCACTAGCACATGGCATGAGGTTCTCTGCATGTCACACATATTTTCATGACCCCCAACTCTCAGAACTGGCGCCCATCCTCTCAGTCAATCTCCTTCACCTCTTACACCTCAGGGTGGGAATCACCTCTCCTGCGATGTGTCTGGTGCCTTTCCACAGAAGCCCACTCCTCCCTCTTCCATTGTAGTCCCTGGGCCTGGGCTTCTTCAGTTCCTGCATGTGGCCCAGTGGGTCATCATTGCGTTTTCCAGGCTAGCCTGTAGGTTCTTGAGGATGGAGCTGTATCCTGTAGACCCCATCCCTAACCATGCATGTATTCAGAAAGTAAATGTGGTATGGATTTGCTGAACCAACTGGATCATCTTTTGGAAGTTACTTTGCCTGACCTGAAAGTCCTCTATTGAACATAGTGAGATGGCCATGTCTAACAGACTGAGGCATCCAAAGTGGCCAGTAGTGCACAATTTATAGCGATCGCCTCCCTGTCTGTCTGAGGCCATTCTTCAGCTGTCCACAGTGCCTAGTAGAAGGCTACAGGGTGAGCATAGTTGGGTTCATTTGGATTTCAAATTTTCCAGTCTTGTGTATCACAAAGAGGACACTGGAGCTGGGCATATTTGCAACAAAGGGATTGGCATCCAACCTGAATGTCGGGAAAGTTCACAGAGGAAAGCCACGAACGGGGTGCAGGCGGGGGTGGGTAGAAGCTGGAGGTAGTAGGATGGCTGTAGCAGGAAGATTGAGCAAGACACTGCAGGGACAACCTCTGTGGTCAAGCAGGAGGATGTCTAAATCTGTGATTTGAGAGGTGGGGCAGTTTCAAGAGATAATGTGTGGCTCTGAAACCATATTCTGCACCGTGAGAACAGGAAGCCATGGCCGAGTGGAGAACAAGGTCACTGGGTCAAGGAGCTAAGAGGTTACAGAGTCGGACGTGCTCACATCAAGGCAATCTGGGAGGTGGAGAGGGAGTCTCTGGAGTTTTCCTGGAGCAGACTATGTGAGTGTCTCGGGAGGCCTCAGCAAAGCTCCAGCATTCTCACTGTTGGATCTTCACTGTTTGACCTTGAAATGGCTCGGTTGCCAAATGCCCAACTAGGGTGCACATACCATCAGCTAAAGAATATGATTCATTGGTTCCATGAAAAGATGGTGAACCCTAATGTAAACTGCGGACTTGGAGGATAATGATCAGCTGTTACCAAGGGACCATTCTTTGGGGAGCACTGACACTGGGGGAGGCTATGCATGCCCGAGGGCTGGGAGGGCGTGGAAAACAGCTACACCTTCCACTCATTTTTTTTTTTTTTTTTGTGAACCTAAAACTACTCTAAAGAAAGAGGTGTTTGTTTGTTTAAAGAAGATGAATTGGGAGAATACTTTTGTTTTGTTTTGTTTTGTTTTGTTTTGTTTTGTACCTGGGATCACGCTCACGACCTCGCACTTACCAGAGCCGGCCCTTAGACCACTAAGCTAAAGCCCGGACCAGGGGAGAGTATTTTTAAGAAAAGTGTCAGAGAAGCTGGTAAGCAGTTAGGCCACACTGCTTCAAGGTCTCAGGGGGAACCAGCATGGTCTCTGTCTTTGTTTTCTGTTTCTATGAAAGCAGACTTGAGAATGGTTACATCAGAAGGGAAAGAAGTTTATTTAGCTCACAGTTCTGGAGGCTAGAAATCCAAGATCAACCGCCCCCAAAGCGTCTCCTACTTTCCTGCAACACGCCGGGAGAGCGCAAGCCAAGCGGCTGCGTGTAGGAAACACAGAGGCAGGAAGTCCTGGGTTTACTTTATAACCCGCTCTCGCGATAACGAATCCAGTCCCAGGAACAAAGATTTAATCTCTCTTAACCCAATCAACTCATTAAGGGTCCAACTCCCAACAGTTTCACAATAGCCATCAAATTTCAAGATGAATTTCCAGGGGAGACACCATGTTTAAACTAGAGCACTCTCCAACGCATTTACTTTCCTCTGACCTAGTTCTGAAATAGGGGGTCCAAAGACCCTTTGTCCTGGCTTTTAAAGGAAATGAGTTCAGAAGAGAGTCGTCCAGAGTTCCAAAACCAGAGGCGAGGCAGCGCTCCATGGATCAGTTAGTTCCCTTCTTGTGATGAGTGTGGCCGTAATAGGTTCTTAACTTCTTGTAGCTTTTAAAGAATTAGACCACGTTAATCCTTTGTTCTCCCCCAAGACTCTCTGATTTCCAGTTTTCCTCAAGAATAACAGCTAAAGCTAAATGGGGTATGGGGTGTGCTGGGCCCTCTTGCGGGATTTACATGCGTGAATTTATTTATTCCACACAATAAAGTGATATTTTGTGAGATCCTTGTTACCATTATCCTCACTTTTAGAAGAATCTGAGGCGGTGACATTCAGGCAATGTTGTTTCCAGGACCACAGGTCCGGCAAGCACTGGAGGTGGGATTTGGCGTCAAGGGATGCAATTCTAGCCTCCCCAATGAACAGCACCTGGGTCCTGTCCTCCCCTTCTCTTCCTCTCCTCACTACCATACCAGACACTCACCTGTCCTGTCGTCCATCCCTAGGATGTTGACCCTGACCGTTTCTGGTAGTGGCACCTTCCTCCAGGTGCCCAGTCCTTCTGACTCCGTTTCCAGTCTCTTTTCTTTTAAGCTCCTTAACAGGACATACAAAGTCAACCCTTCTCAGTTAGGTAACACCCTCATCTCCTAACTGGCTTCCCCACCAGTTCCCTAATTAATCCAGAACAGAATTATTTGGTAGCACTCTGCCCTCTGCAAGGCTCCCCCCCATTCTCCATGCAGAACCCCTTTTTCATCCCCCACCCCCACTCTACCTCTCTCCTGCATACAGATTTCTCTGCATCCTCAGGATTCAGTAGCCTCAGCCTCTCTCTAGACTTTCTCTAAGATTCTCATAGACTTCAGTACACCGAAATGCAATTCCCTCCCCCAACTGTCAGTTCCAGGGCACAAGATGGTGTCCTGTGCATCCCCGTGCTCCTGGCGTCTAGCAGAGCTTCCTGTAACTTTGTTAGAATAAGTGAGGAAAAATAGAAGCAACGGGAGGACTGAAAGTGTATGAGACCAAACGATTCCTCAAAATGTCTTTTTGTCCTATGGTTGTGGGACAAACCGAAGAGCTCAGCAATATCCAAATAGTGACACCCCTTATAACTGTGATTTGTTTACCAATTTAACTCAAGTGTTACCTGTACCAGCATTTTGGATATTGCTCACTACAGGACTGTAGGTTCTATCACAGCAGAGCTTGTCTTGTTTATAGTCAAATAACCAAGTAAGGAGTTTGGTACTCAATATATGTTCATTTCATAATATGCATAATTGTTTAGAAGTCTAATCCTTACAATAACCCAACAAAGTTTATTATTATCCTCCCCATGGTTCAGGCAAAGCAATCCAAGCTCACATAACTAAAAACTCAAGACAAAATAGAAAGTAGCAAAACCAGGATTCGACTTCTGCCTTGGAACCCATGCTTTAATATTCAAAATATTTTTAAATATGAGAACAGAGGGCTGGGGATATTTCTCAGCAGCACAAGGACCTGCCTGGCAAGCACAGGGTCCTGAGTTCGAGTCCCAGTACCCACTCCCCCCAAAAAACACATAGATATGAACAGATTATTCAACTCCAAGAGAATAAAATTATTTTAAAAGTTATGTAAAAGGGCAAAACTTTTCTGTTTAAAATCAGAAAAGCCACCACTTATAAAACTAGACTAGTAAAAGCAGAACTGGCAGTGGATTTAGCTCTGGATGAGTGTGAGCTCTGAGAGCACAGGAGCTTTCATCCCTCCCAGGGGAGCCCCTCACGGACGGAGGCTGCTGGCTTCTGAGTTGTACCTGCCATGGAGAAGCTAGCTTGTGTGAGAGTTATGCTGTGACACATGTGAGGCTGCTGGGCCAGCATCACAGGGCTCCAGGAGTAAGCCAGCGTTGTTTCATGGTCCAACAAAAGAGGTTGAAGCAAAGTCTTCTATTTTTATTTGAGTTCCAAGCAAATTTCTTTTATGATGAAATAGGTGTTTCTCTCTCCCATCTTTATCTGAAAAAGTTGTAATTTCTTAGTAAAGATTACTCAGTACTTACCATAACCCATGAAGACAATCTATATTTTTAGTTTCATCTACAGAGTAGGAAGGAAACACTCCCGGATGGAAAATGATTTCACTAAGGTCATCCAATGAGTCAGTACAGGACTGAGTGGGACAAATTAGGCATCGGTGTCCCTCAGTTATTAAATTGTGAGGTTCTCCTAATAAACTGAGACAAAGAAGGGCAGACTTACAATACCTCCCAAAAATAATTTTAATGTCAAGTTTTGTTGTACATTGATATCTGCTAAATAGCAGTCTTCCAGACTGAAAAGCTCCATGTAGTATCAGCATGAAAATGACATGAGACAATAGAGTAAAGGGCTGACAACATCGATGATGTAGTAACTGCTCAAATATCACGAATGCTTAAAGTTTTAAAAGTGTATTACAGTAAATGATGAATTGTCATTAATACTCCCTCACACATATCCCATACACACTTATCCCACTGCTCTGGTGACTTTCTGAAGCAGTTCTGGAAGTCTTCTTTCATGACTTTAATTGTACTGTTGTGGTTGCCTTGATGTTCTGAATCAATTCCATATGTTTTCCTTTCATGATCATTTTGACTTGAGGACGAGCAATAACTTGTGTGGTGCTGGATCCAGTGAATAAAGCAGATAAGGACACACCGTAATGTTTTGATGAGCCTCCCTTTCTGTTGGATGGCACTCGGCAGTTAGCACCTCAGTATTTTTATCACACCTTGGGCACTGACTGGAGAGATCCTCCAGAAGTATTGCTTCAGAAAGTGGCAAGAATGATGGGAAATGTGCATTAATGGGGGGGTATTTCTAGTGGGATCAATGGCAATGTGCCTCTTACTATAATACATTTTAAACATTCACTGATTTTGATCACACCCATATAAACCAGACAGAAGAAGATGCAGCTTCTCCTATGGAAAGAAGAGAGGTAAAAATTTCTTCCCTCTCTTCATTAGCCAAGAACTCGGTGACCTTTGTGGTTATGCTAGGGCAATAAGTACTGACCAGAAGCTGGGCACGTGGGACCTCTTTGGAACTAGTATTGCCAAGTTTCTTGGCTGCAGCCTTGGTTATGCAAGTGTGTTCGGTTTGACAGAGTTCATGAAGCAGCATCTTGAAGATATCATCCTAACTGAAATAAGCCATGCACAAAAGGACCATAGCCAAGATTCCATTTATTTGAGGCACCTAGGGAGTGAAGCTCAGAGACAGAAGTTGTTATTAGGTCTGGGGTTGCAACAATGAGGAGTTTGTGCTTAGTGGAAGTGGAGCTGCCGTTTGGGAAGACTTGGTTCTGAGGTGGATGATGGGGGTGTGCGGCAGTGTGAACGGACTTAACGCCAAGGAACTGCACACCCAAAATGGCTAAAATGGCACATTTTGTATTGTACATACCTCACCACGGATTTCAATTTTTATATTTATTTTTTAATGTTTACAATTTGTATACTTGTCTATGTGTAAAAGTTTTGTTTGACTTGGTTTGAAGAAACCTAACCAAATCTGGGCTTTCATGCTTACTCCAGAAATCCTTGAAGCATGGTGTTTCTCCATTAGTCTGTCCCAGGAAAGATTAAAAGATTGTTACTGCTTTTTCATCTCACCTCCAACAGCAGACAAACCAAGACCGTGGCGACTCCCCATTCTGCTATTTCCTGCTATGTGTCTGGGGCCATCTGTGCTTGTGTTTGGCTCTCCCTCTGCCCAAGTGGGCCTGGTGCGCTGGCATGCTTTCCACTGATGAGGAGGAGACTCCTCACCCCAGCTTCCTCTGCTGCCCCTGAGGGGACCCCAGGACTAGACATTGCAGAGTGATCTCTAGGCAAAGCTTTCACAGATTCCATGATTATCACAAAATCTGAATGGTTTTTTTAAACTTCCCCTGGCAGGAGAAATAATCCTTCTGAAATAAATTATTCATTTTGGGAATGAAAATCAAGGGAAAATGTTAGAAGATATTTATTTAAGATACTACTGCTGATTTATCAACCTAATTTTTAAGAAAACATTAATGAACCACTTTTATTTAAAAAGAAAAACCACTTACTTGCTCTTGAACAATGTACATTTTGGTGAATGTTTATAACTATTATGTAGAAAAAAAATCACTTGTCCTTGAACAATATAAGTTTGGATGAACACTCATAATTCTTATGAATGCTCATAATTATAATTCTTCTCCGTAATGTTTTGTTTAGATAAAACTCAGATTTGCTACAGTTATGATCTAAAATGACACTATTCAAAAACTTTGGTTTTGGAGCTTCATATATATATACTTCTAATTCTCCTTGATGATAAAAAATGAATTATAAGTTGCTTAAAATTTTATTTACTTAAATGTGGACTTCAGTGTTTCTTAATTGTGTAAAGTAAAAAAATAGGCATTAAGTTAAAAGTTAAGACTGTTTAAAGATAAATTCTCTATATTTTGTAATTTGATTTTTTAGTTTGTATTTCAAACTTAATTTTTCTGAAACTTAAAAATGATTTGTTGTGTTGACACATTAGCATATTTTCTAGTTTTCATATTAAAATGAACCTATAAACTATTTCTGGGTCCACATACACATTCTGAAACCATCAATATAAAGTTTTGTATTTATATAACTATAAAACTATTGAAAGGCAATCTACTATCTTTCTCTGTAACATGTAGTGATTCTTGTACTTTATTTTAAATTTAATTTGACTGCACCTTGAGAAGTACTAGTTTTATTTTTGCATCTAATTGCATGAACTTAAATGATCTTTAAAATTTTTCAAGATTTATGTCAACAACTTTCTATTTCCCCCTCACTTTATTGAATGTGCTGCTAATTATACAGTAACAGTTCTCTGTGACGTTTATTGAGCACTATTCTCTAGGCACTATTCCTTCAGTTTCTGTGCTTAATTTCATTCCATTCTCCCAGTATCCCTGAGGAGCAGGAATATTATCCCCATTTTTGAAACGAGGGAACTGAAACATAGGGAAACTAATTAATGCAGAGCTTTGTGACAAAGCTCAAACACTGAATAAACCTAAGCCACATCTCTCTTTGATTCCATAACTGCCTGAGAGCAAATGCCACTAGCAGGAGCCAACACTAGCTCTGCCTCTCTTCACCACCTTGAGTCCAGTAGCACATGGCCGGGAGGGGGGGGGTCCCACCTGCACCCAGCATTGCGTCTGCAGTCCTGCCGTCCTGCTGCTGCAAAGCCTGTGAAACCACTGGGTGGGCTCGGAACCTCTGTCCCCACACCAGGCCCTTTCCGGGATGAAGTTCCACCAGCCACACTGCCCTCGGTTCCATCCAGAGAGATGACAGACAACCAGGATGAAAAAAAACAACTGCAAACCGGAGTCTGCCCAGTTTTCAAGGTGGAGTCACTTTGGAGCCAAACTTTTATCGTTCGCCACTCCAGTGAAGCAGAACTGTGCTGGCACATCTTGGGATTTTTTGACTTTAGCTGGGGCTCTGGAGGACACTGCTCTGTAAGGAAGTCAAAAGAACCAACTATATTGAACCAAACTCTTGAAGGTTCTTGATTTTTGAATACTTAGTGGAGGGGAATATCCAAAGACTCTAACATTTGGTTTGTTTTCAGACCTTCACCTGGGAAGATTCTGGAGTACAGGATGAATGAGTGAGGCGCTGTCCACCTCCCAGGTTCCTGCTGAGGAGTGAATGACAGAACCAGTGTGTGTGGAAACCTGGCACTCTGCTACAGTGGACACTGAGAAAACCCTCTACTACACCTACAGAGTATTTTGTATAAACTGAAGAAAACAACATTATAAAGCTTTCCCCATGAGAAAGCTCCTCCCTTTATTACTAGATTTTCACTTGGTTTACTCTGCAGTTTCTACTTACACATGTTAAAACAACAGTCCAAATACATGAGAAATTCTGCTAAAAAATATAGCCTATTCAAATTTTAATAATGTCATAAACATATCAGTCTCCTTTTGAGTTAAACTCTACTCAGGGAAACAAAATTCCTTTCTTTGGTAGTAAAAAGTTTCTTATCTAACTACTATAATATATTGACTTAATTATAAATTGGATGAGATGTTTACTATCTAGGCTGTCTGGTGAATTTCACTCTGTTAAAAATGTCAGACAGAAACACTACAGTAATCTCAATTATTTCACATTGATCATCAAAGTGGAATTAACTTTGAAAGCTTTACAAAACCATTCCTGTATTAGCATGGCTACAGAAAATAGTTGAGTATTTTAAATTAACTTTGTTGACAAATTTTATTTTTTTAAAGACTTGTACATCTTTGTGGGATACAGTGTGATGTTTTGGTACATTTGTACATTGTGTAACGATCAACTGAAAATAGGTTAGCCTTCATTGTAAGCATTTATTTTTTTCATAATGAGAACATTCAAAATCCTCTCTCCTATGTATTTTGGATTATAGGATATAATATTGTCAACTATAGTCACCCTCTGGTGAACACCAATATTTATTCCTCCTATCTGGCTGTGACTTTGTAGCCCCTAAGCAGTGTCTCCCTATGACCAATCTCCCTTCTTCTCCCTGGCCTCTGGTATCCACTATTTTGCTCACTAGTTCTATAAATTCATTTTTATCAGGACTTAAGGTCTGACCAAAGTCGTATGGTGCTGGTCTTGCTGTGTCTAGCTTGTTTCACTTCACCCTTTGCTCTCCAATCTCAGCAGTGTCAACAGGATTTCACCCTTGTTATAACTGAATAGTGTTCCATTGTGTATGCATCCTACCTTTTCTTTATTCATTCATGGATGCAAATCTTTGTTGATTCCATATCTCACCTACTGAATAGCACAGCAAAAACACATATATTTCACTTTCTTTGAGTAAATAATCAGTAATGAGATTGTAGAACTGTGGTAGCTCCATTTTTAATTTGTTGAAGAACCTCCATACTGGTTTCCATAAGAGCTGTGCTAATTGACATTCCCATAAATAGTGTAAAAGCTTCTGTTTCTTCTCATTTTATCAGCATTGGTAACTTTTTGCCTTTTTATTACAGCCATTCTAAGGGGCGAGATACTTCATTGTGATTTTGGTTTGCCTTTCCCTGATGGTTGATGATGTTAGTGTTTTTTAATAAGCTTGTTGGCCATTTGTGTATCTTCTTTTGCAAACTATCAAGTCATTTCCTATTTTTAATTGAATTTTTTTGTTACTTTCTTTTTTAGCTTTTTGAGTTCTCACAGAGTCTCAATAGAAGTCCCTTAATAGATAGTTTACAAATATTTATCCACTCTGTACATTGCCTCTGCAAGATTAAAGAGCCAAAATGAACTACATGAGAAACTGCTGAAGGAACGAGACTGGGGATTAAGACTGAAAATGGAACTTATCCTGCTTTTAAAAGGATGTCTGTGTTCAGGCATGTGTACCTGTAATGAGAGAACCTGGGAGGCTGAGGCAGAAGGATCTCAAGTTCAAAGCTGGCCTTTGCTCAGCAAGATCCTGCCTCAAAAAAAAAAAAAAAGACAGAGAGAATACAATTTGACTTAATACAATTGTTTTATATGTTCTTTGGTCTATTAGTCTGGTTTTCAATCTGTATATATGATAATTACCTATATAAGGTCTTATAAGATAAATAAATAAATCTGATGTTGGAAAAATAAAGGGGGAGGAGGAAAAGGAAAAAAAAAGAATTGAAATGTGTTAGGTACATGGAACAATTCCCTACAGTAAATGTAACCATTATGTGCTACAAACAGGTACCAATAAAAGTTTAAAAAAAAAAAGACTTCAGGGACTGAGGACTTGCTAATACTAGAACACTAATCAACATTTAAAATTTGCATCGCCTATTTAAAATTTATACCATACTAAAGATACTCTAAATCACTGCAAACACAACATAGCCAATAGTACTGTACAAAGAAGCCATGTATGCTTTGGTACTACAGATATTAACTTAGAAAAGTTTCAGAAGGTTAGGGATAGCACAGAACAACACAGAAAGTGAAAAGATAGCCTAGAAAATGGGAAAAAATAATTTGCACATATATATTTGCACCTGATAGCAAAAAAGATAAATTATTCTTTATAAAATTTATTCTATATTCTGAAATATACATTGCTCCAAAAAGATACACAAATATTTGAGAAATACATGAAAATACAGTGCCATTAGTCCCTCTGGAAATGTAAATCAAAATTATCATGATATACATTTTCACACTCACTAGGATGGGTATATTACAAAGATAGACATAAATGTTGGTTGAAGATATAGAGAAATCAAAATCCTCAATCAGTACTGATAGGAACATAAAATGAAGCTTCTTCATTGGAAAACAGCCTGAAATGTCCAAAAAAGGTTAAACATTGAGTTTATGAACCAGAATTTCCTTCCCTAAGTATATACTCAGAAGAAGTGCAACGTGTACACACACAAAAAACTCATATTATTTTTTCTGAAGTTAAAACAACCCAAATATCCATCAATGAATGAATAAATAAAATTAATAAAATGTGGCACTTCTATACTATGGACTATTATTTGGCAATAAAAAAGAATGAGATATCAGTACATGCAAGAACACAGATAAACCATTAAAAAAATTCTGGGTTAAGTGAAAGAAGCTAGTCCCCAAAGGTCATCCAGTATGTAAGATTCCCTTTAAGTGAAGTGAGCAGACTATACAATTCTCTAGAGACGGAGAGCAAATCAGTAGTTATCTAGATCAGGGTAAGGAGTGACTGTTAGTTGGTACAGGTAAGGTTTTTAGGCAGAGGCAGAGAAAGATGGTAATGAAAATGTTCTAAAATTGTGGTGATGGTTGTGCTACTCTCGGAAATACATTAAAACCCTGTAAAATACTGTGGTGGATTAACTGATGGTCAACTTGGGACACCCAGCTGACCTGAATCAGGATGGTCCACCTGAGGACTGCTGCCAACGGCATAAATTGAGAAATGCAGGGGAAGGTGAGGCACTGCCAATTCTTGTCATACTGCCTCTCTTGATACGAACTCGGCTGTTTCATCTTTGGAGGGGCTCAGGACCTTGCTGTTGCTGAAGATGGCTGTGGTTCTTCTCAGGGCAGCACTGGTCCTTACCTTGAGTGTGGCTTCCTGGCTGCAGTGCAGGTCTCCCAGCTGGCCTGCACAGATCCTTCATCCTGCGGTGCACTTTCTAGCTTCCATCACTGACCTGTGGGTGCAGACCCTTGACACAGACCCACATGTGACATTGTCTTGGGCTCTATCTAGGCCTCCAGCTGAACTGGTAGAGGACACTGCCATGGACTCTAGGTCTCCAAGTGGACTCTGCAGGACTTTTCCATGGGATCCAGGCTCTCAACTGTGGGTCTCTAATGTGTAGACAGATCTCCTGCACACCTTTGCGTTTGACTTTTTGGGTGAATACATGTCCTATATTAAACCTTTTCCCTTGTAAACCCTGACTGTAACAAATACACTTTAAATAAATGAATTGTATGACATGTGAACTACATCTCAGTAAAACAAGAGGCCAAGATGATAGGCCCAACACCCCGGCTCTACTGGGGTGTACTGCTCGGGGCAATAGTCATCTTGATCTTCTGAAATCTAGGTTTGTCCTGCAGTACCGGAATCCTCATGAAGAGCAAAGGAGAGAGCCCAGCAGGACAGCCTTGACTCCTGCCGAAACCAGGTTCAGCCAGCACTGCAGGAGGCCAAGTCCAGCTCTAGGGAATAGTGGCCTGCCAAAAACTTCCTGACCTGGAAGTACAAGGTTTAAGAGTATTTCTGGTAACAGTTGGATTAAACTCTTGACTTCTTGGAGCAGGTTACCAAAAGTTTTAAACTTCCTAGCATAGGCATGTATTTTGAAAAACTCAGTTAAATATTTAACAATGTAATCGAAACATGTTAAGGGTAAGAACATTTTTTAAAAAAGAAAGTTCTCCTCAGTCTCTTGTCTTCTTTGAGACATCAGTAGTGCTAGGATTTAATGGCCTTAAAAAAATTTTTTTTTGTTCAATCCAATGTCGTGTTTATGAGTACCATGCATTTAAATGAAATTGAGTTAAAATATATTCAGTAGTGAACTGGGGATACTGTTTGGTTCTAGAACACTGGTCAATAGACAGTGGCCCTGGGTTCCATTTCCAAAGCTGAAGAAAAATTATATACATAGATTAAATATAGAGATAGGGATATTATATATATAAATTAACAGCAAGTTTTCGCCACCACATGCACCCAGCTATTTTTCTCTCCACTGCAGTCTCCTGGCTTCTCCTACACAGACAAGAGCCCAGGAATTCCAAATAGAGCAAGTGAGCTGAGGCAGGAGATTCCAATCAAGACTGGCGCGAGCAGCAGAAGACCACAGGAACAAAAGCGGAATCACAGAAAACAAAGATAGAACCCCGAGAAAGCGAGTAAAGCGCGAGGCCTGCAGCAATGAACTGTGCGCAGCTGACATAAACATCAGGGACCTTTCTCCTCTCCCTGCTCGGGAGCTCCGGGCAGGGTCTGTGTTACATAAACGGCTATGAGACTCAATGCCTTTCTCCCTGTGACTCACAATTGTGCAGATCCTTCCAGAGGGGATAAAAATACAATGGATTACGGCATTGCATCGTCTGCAATTCCCAGGGAAGAGGTGGCTTAGACTTTTGTACTGCAAGCCTGGCGGGGAGCGCCACGCAGGGTGTCCCGAGCACTTGGAACCTGGGCAGTTTGTGCCGCGAGGCCAGGACAGGAAGCCGCGCGCGTTTCTGCAGCGCGGCCGGCCTGAGATAATCCCATTGTGTGCCGGCCCCGCGACCGCTCCCACTGCTGAGAGCCGGGCCTGGCGTCTGGCTCCCTGGCCGCGGGCCAGGCTGAGGTCCTGCCGTCTGGAGGCGGGGTGTGCATCCCCTCCCGGCGGGCGGTCCCCACACCCAGAGCAGGCCACACCTCACCTTCCAGAGGAAATCTGGCCAGAGATCCAGACTTCGTGACTTCTCCTTTCTGAGCTCCCACCCCCACCCCGGCCCTAGCCCGGGGCTTTGTTTTCCGCCTGGGTGCAGAGAAGGAGCTGGCCTGGTCATCGGCCAAGCTAGATGGGGGTCTGAGGTCGGGGCAGCGGAGCTGCTGCCCAGGTGATTGCGCCCTGCTGCTGCTGCTGGGCAGCTCGGGACCTCAGCCCTGCACACACTGTCCTTCGGAGACTCCTCCACCAGGCCAGAGTACTCACCAAGGACTATTGTAGGCGTATTTAGCAGCAATAGTGTTTTATTTTAACTAGACATTGTTCTAAACACACAAAAGAGTTCAAGGATGTGGCTGTTGGGTTTTGTTCTTTCCCTCACCACCCCCTTCCCTCCTCCCTGGGTTGTCAGTTTTCTCTGGGAAAATGGGATGAAAATGTTTGAGGACATTTCCACAATAAAACACTCTAAAATATTTTTTTAAAAGATTTCCTTTCTAGTCATGTCAAGATTATAACTCAAATCTGCAGAAGTCAGGAAATTCCAAATTTATGTTGACACTTTCCCTTTAAAACCTTCAGCAGAAGACAAACAATGTAAAAATTCTGTCCCTTTTCAAATGGTCCCCATGTGACGCCGGTGCCAGAGTCTGTCTGTGAGAATATATATACAATTTTTCTAAATGATTTCTTAGCGTAGAATGTGAAATAATCATGTCAGGTTGATTTCTTGATTTACTTTTTACAGATGGGAAAGAACTCAAGATGAAAGCAGAGGAAAAAGTGGTGAGATTTCCAACTATTTTCCAGGGAGCCATACCATTTTGCATTCCTCCATCCATGGGAATAACCCAGTTTCTTTATATCATCACCAAAACTTATTACGATTTTTTTTTTTTTTTTACTTTGGCCACTCTGACTGCCATGTAAGTATAACTTCAAGCAGTGGAATTTACGTATCCACACAGTCCATCATTCTGAAAGTGGGAATAATCCCAGCCCTGCTGGCTGCCAGCCGTATGGCCAAGAGCAATTATTTGGTGTCTGATCTCAGTTTTCTCATAAATAGAAGGATAATGATGATGGACCCTACCTCATGGTTACTGCAGATGACATGAAAGAACACATGCTAAGACAAGGTTTCTAAAATTCCTTTACAAACAGTGAGAGCAGTCACCTAGATGATAACTACTCACAGGGTCAAGGTAAGAAGCACAGTCAGCATGAGCTTCAGAAAAGCCCATTTTAACATGCTGCAGATAAGAGCAAAAAGAATCAATGCAAAGAAAAGCTCAGGGAATGGTTTGACAAGGAAAATGAAAAGTATTTTTGTTTGTTTATTTGTTTGTTTTGAGACAAGATCTCACTGTGTAGTTTAGGTTAACCTTGAACTGACTATGTAGACCAGGCTGGTCTCAAATTCACAAAGACCCTGCTACCTCAGCCTCCTAAGTGCTGGGATTATAGGCATGTACCATCACACCCAGAAAAATATGCTTTTAATAGTCATCCCTAAGGTCACAGCAATTATACTTCAGAAAAGCATAGTGAGACAAGTAAAACATCAACTTGCTCTGTCCAGGATCTGAAAAACCCATTGGGATCCATATCAATAAAGAAAACAAAAGAAATACCGTGTGGCTCCCAAGTCATAATCACAAAAACAAACCACAAAAACAGATGGACTCTTAGGAGACACAGGCAACAGCAGGAAAAAGATCCAGAAATTACAGGAGCCCAGGCAAAACTACAGTGGTAATATGAGCTCAGGACCAGAGCCACCCAGCTTTCGAAAATCATCAGCTACTCTAAGAGAGGATTTTGAATGTTTCCAACACAAAAAAAATGATAAATGTCAGGTGATCACTATGTCTGCTTGGATAAACACACATTGTGCCTATGGACTGAACTGTTACACTGTACCCAATAAATAGGTACAATTACTTACTAGGTGTGACTTAAAAATATTTAAATATGTATTTTTTTAAAAACCTGGTAAGCTGGAACCTAGAAGGGAAGTCAAGTGCCAGCAGCACAGCAAATGTGGATGCCTCAGACCTCCAGGGTGACAAGATGACTCAGGGAAACTAAGCCACTTTGTGAAAGTTTCGATAAGGACATTTTAGAGGACCACAAAAGGCAAGTGCACTGTCTCTCTAGTTAAAATAGAAAGAAAAAAAAAGCTCTGGACATTAAATGGGGTAAATCAGCTTAATTTTCATATCTGTAAGGATGTTGTGTTTAAAAGTCGCATATCCATAGCCAAGAACACTGGGAGGAGGAAACCATTCCAGACCAATTTCATTTCCGTCTGTGATAGACAGTGAGACCCGGTAATAAGGCAGAACAATGGCTGTGAATTCTGTTCCCGGCCTAGGGCCAGCGTGGCTCTAGGCAGCGGCTAACACTCCTTGGCACCTTTCTCGGGGTTCTGGGGGCCTCCTCTTAGCCCACCTGCTGGTGGGACCCACTTCTCCTCCAAGCTTGCTATCCTGGTGCTGTTTGCTTTTAGATTTATCCCCAGAGCCATGTGTGTTGCTTCCTGGGTTGAAGTGGTGGTAAAGATTCAATCGAGAACTGTGAGTGGGATTTAGGGTCTGAACAATAAAGACGCCTGGCTCTGTCATTTACTGTCATGTGGACTTGGGTGGCTGCTGATTCTTCCTCTCTTTTGTATCTTCTCATTCAGTGAAGGTCAGAGTCCCATCCATTCATGGTCAACAGGAGGACAGAAATCAAAGACTGCTATAGTGTGTGGTCAGGCTGTCTTTCCTGATTCTACCTCTTCTCCAGGTCTGAGTTTGACCTAGGTTATTGACCCTTATTGACAGGTATGTTTTTATTTTCCAAAAGTTAGTGTAATGGTTGATATATTGTGTCACCTTGAGATGTCTAGAAGTTTAACTAATTAACTCAGTAGTTCTACATCCTGGGGTGTGGAGCACATGCCTTCTAGGAAGTTATTCATTGTGTCAACTTGAAAAGTTTAGAAGTTTACCCAAGTGATTCAGCAGGGGGTCAGGGTCCTCACTTCTAAGCCTCTGCAAGAAGAAGGTGCAGGATGGTGTCAGTGGTCAACCCATGGGGGTGAGGGCAGCCTGCATATACTACAAGGGAGGAAGAGTCTTGCTGTCCCCCTTTTTCTGCTCTTGTTGCTTTTGCTGTCTTCCACTTCCCCAACTCTTGTCCCTGTGCCATGCCACTCTGCCTTGGAGCCAGCTGGTTATGGACTGAAACCTCCACAAACTGTGAGCTAAATAAACCTTTCTTTCCTTAATTTTGAGTGTCAGGTATTTTATCTCGACAGCAAGGGAAAAGTAACCAAGACAGTTACCTAATGGAGCTGGGATGTAGCTCAGTGGTAGAGCACTTGTCTAATACAGACTCCTGTGTTGCATTTCCAGTACAAAAACAAAACAAAATGTTAACGAAACAAAACAAAAACCACGGAACATTAAAGTGACCTAATGACTCAGTGTATTATCAGGTGTTGCATGGATCCCTGGATGGGAGGGCAGCAAGCTGCAAGCCAGACACTCCGCAGAATCAGAGAAGGTAAATGCATCCCTCCCTCAGCCGACCACACACTTAGGGGCCTTTGTTTGCTTCCTTGGCACATTCTTCTCCTTTCTTCTTTTTTTCTTTGTCTCTCCTTTCCTTATTCCAAGGCCTTGATGTTGGCAATGAGGAACCTCCCAGGACTACAGCTCATCCCTGAGATGAGCCTTGTCTCCAGGCTGTGACCTGGGGGTCCAGCTGACAACAGCTTCTCACCACCTATTGAAATAAACTTGGAGTTAACCCCTCTCCTCTTCGCTGCTATTGATCACCCTTGTCTGACTCCAGGTCGACTCGTTGAACAGCATCATTTGCCTGCTTAATACTGACAACCCGGATGTGCACGGAACTGGTAAATTTTTTCTTGTGCACAAAGGGAGGAAATAGTGATTTCTGCCCGGGGTAGTGATGAGGCAGCTCATCTGTCTGTGTCAGTGGTGACACTCTCTCAAGTGTCTGTTAGGTTCACAAGAGGGGACCACAGATGACAGTGGCCACCACACCATGCTCCATCTCGTGCTTTTGGAGTGACCTTCTAAGAGGAGGCAGCTCTGCCTTGAGCGTCAGCTCTTGACTTCGTTGTACTGTCCTTCACCTCCTGCAACAGCTGAAAAGACAGCTCAAGTTTTTCAAAAGTCTTAAGATTGAATATATCCATTGCTTTCTCCTTATTCATAGTCTGCTTATTGCCTCTGCTGTGTAAGTCTCTGCCCAAAGAGAAGAAAAGAAGAAGGAGAGAAGCGATGGTCAGATGAATAAAGAAACATATATGCTCAGGAAAAAGCAGAACTAGGCTGCTGGAAAACGCAGAAGAATCTAATGCAAAGTTTAAGAAACTGCCCCCAGTTGTACATCTGGAACAGGAGGGGATAACCCGGCTATCAAGTGAAAGAAAAACTAGTACGGTTTCCTGGTTTAGCTGCCTAGATTTCTGTTCAGAAATCTCAAAGCAAAGGGGAACTGACTCCTCAAATTCAGCATGTAGGAGGGAACTCACCTCTCAGGTAGAAGAAGCTTCCCAGGATACCATAACATCAACTTACAGTAAAGTGACGGCTGTTGGAAAAGAAAATACCCGTCAGCGTTACTAGCTGTTGCTGATGGAAATCCATGTCACCAATGCAAACATAAAATTAAATAAATCACAGTGCTTTGTCCAAGCAAAAATGGTGCAATATACATGTGTTTGTTTCAAATTTCATAACATATAAATGTGATAGTCTTAAATTTTAGCTTGAGGAAGGAAGCAAGGAAAATTGTGCAAAAATAATGTTCAAATGGCAAGTATTTGATCTGTTTCAGTGAAGAACTTGACTGGCTGGTTATTTTCTCACTGGCTGACTTTAATCAAAATAATTGTGTCACTTGTCTTTGAGCTGCTATGTGTGGCACATAGGAAGCGTTTAGAATAATGATTAAGTCTGTAGACCATCTCACTTGGAATGCTGGCTCTGCCGCTTTGCCACCTGCCTGGCTGCGTCACTTTTGGCAAGTATTTTAATCTGTCTGAGCCTCTGTTTCTGTAGATGTAATATAGAACAAGCAGCATCACTGTCTTTACAGAGTAGTCATGAGAATTAAGGGTGTAACTCAGCTTAGCCAGTAAGCACACTTTTTGTTACATAGCGGGCAGTAAAGCTGAATAATAATAATATCTAATTATTAAATGAAACCATTTAAATGAAAATAACTTACAGCATGTGCAATTCTATATGTATGTCACTACATTTATAGTAATTAAAGTCAAAATGAGTGGGCATTTACCAATGTAGGGCAAATTCTAAGGGCAGAGGAACAGAGAAGTCGGGAGAGTACAGTAAAGCCTTAGTTTGTACACATAATTCTTTCCAGAGACGAGTTTGTGATTCAAAGCACTTATATATCTAAGCAGATTTCCCCAAAAGAAATAATGGAAACTCAAGTGATTTGTTTCACAACCCGAAAAGATTCATATAAAAACAATTACAATATTATAGAGTAATACAAAATAATAAAGAAAATACACAAACTAACCTGCACTTACCTCTGAAAACCTTTTGTGAGGAACACAAGAAAGAGGGAAGTTATGGATAGAACAGCTTCACTGTCACTAGTGCTAATGGGTCAAAGGAATCTGTTTGTGTATCTAATGACACTTGCCTTTGAAACTGTCTAATGACACTTACCTTTGCTTCCTTTCGAGAATTTCAAGGAAATGTGACTTTGCCTTGTCATTAAACGGGTTCATCGCTCACACTGCTACCACCTTATTCGGCTGGTGCTTTTCTAAAAATTTTGGACTGTTTTCTACATCTTCCTAATCTCATTTGAAGTGAGATTGCTCTGCTCTTTTCTTCTGCTTCTCTGTAAACATGATCTCCTCCCACAGCTGGGAGACCACCACCCACAATGCCGCAGGGAGAGGAAAAGAGAAAACCATTGGCTCTGCTGGGATCATGTGACATTCGATGTCACACCCTATTTGCATTGTATCACCTGTTTATCAAGCTAAATTTTATTAAAAAATGGTTACTTGTCTTGCAGCTCACCCTCAGAGCAAGTTACTTGCAATTTTTACTGTATTTACAGTAATATAAATATATCATCATGGGTCCTCAAAACATTAAATGGAGAAAATAACCCGGCAAGTTCATTGGAGTACACACAGGAAAGAAGTGAAATCAGTGACTTCAAGAGATATTTACACATTCAACCTCACAGTAGCACTATTAGCAATAGTCAACAGTACAGATTTAAGTATCCATTGATAAGTGACTCAAGGGTCTCATTTTACTTAGCACAATATTTTCAAGGTTCGGCCATGCTGTAGCACACATCAGAATTTCCTCTTGTAAACAGCAGAATAACAATTGCAATACATGTACATATCACATTTTTATTTAGAATAATATTTTTAAAACACAAAAGTAGCTGGTAGCATAATGATCACTTACTACTTACTTATTGTTAACTCACTGAATTATTATCACTTTTTGCAGCTAAGGAAAGCTAAGCCAGACCAATTCAGGAGCCGCCCCCAGATAGAGCACCCCTGCACGCAGCAGGGCTGTAATGCACACGCAGGTAGCACGAGGTGCAGAAGGTGCATCTTTGTGGTTTTCGCTGCTGGGGACAGAATCCAGAGCTTGTGTTCCGTGAAGCAAAGCCTGTGCCACTATGTCACGCTCCCCAGCCCATCCTTCCAGGACAGGCCTCTCCGTCCTTCTGCTCCGACAGCCCTGCCCTCTCCCCTGTAGAAGCCTGTCCCCAGGGTCCCTCACACCCAGAACGAGAATGACAACCTAGCTGCAGCCTTTCCATCCCCACCTGCCCCTGGCTCTCTCAGCTCATTCCACTGCACCACTCCAGCCTCCCTGCTCCTCTGCTCTGGGCCCCAGCTGGTTCCTCTACTCCCTGTACCCCCAGGCTGCGCACTCACCCTCACCTCTGCAGAGCTGGTCCTGCCCATCAGCAGACCTTGGTCCTCGGCAGCAGCTCTCAGGCTGTCTCCTGATGAGGGATCAGCCTCAGCTTTGATGGCGCAAATTGCCACCTACAACAGTGTGCCACACTGTCTATCTTGCAGACACGCAATTATCTCTCTCTCTTTTTATCTGCGGCCACCTCTCCAGCTCTAGAGAACCCACTGGCCCTGCCTGGGGATAGGTAATCACTGGCTGAAAGAACATGCAAAAAACAAAGATTTAGATTCTGGGATGTAACTGAGGAGTAGAGGACCTGTCATGTGCAAGGTTCAGGGTTCGGTACCTGTCACTGCTGTGATATTATCTGTTAGTTTATTTACCTGTGCTATGTCTAGCTCTCTAATTAGCTATTTAGCTAATGATCTCTTTAAAAATAGACTCACTTACCTTTTAGATTATCTCCGTCAGCATTATTTTAAACTATTTTTTTTTGTTTGTTTTACTTTGGGTTTTTTGTTATGGTTGTTTCTTTTTGAGATAGGGTTTTGCTATGTAGTTCAGGCTGGCCTTAAACTCACTGTGTAGCCCAGGCTGATCTCAAACTCACAGCAATTCTGCTGCTGCATAAGCCTCCTGAGTGCTGGGATTACAGGCATGTTCCACCATCTCTGGCTCATTTCCTTAGTCTAATGTGATTTATACAATGGAATTAGTTTTATATAATTGAAATGAAGGGTAAAATGCATGCTTTATTATTTCTGTGGTCTAAAGTGAGATATTTTAGATCAGAAAAGTACTTCCTGTTATTTTACAGTCAATTCTTCCTGACAATCATAAACTCTTAGAATTGGAAGCTACCTTCCATATTTACTTGTGATATCTTGTCATGAAATGTAAGTGTGTCTCTTTATATTGCAACTTTAATAAGATGACACTGATCCTAAGTTTGAATTCTCTCTGTAACGAAAACCTATTATGCAGCCTGTTCTAACACTGGACTAATCTATTTAATCTGTTCATTTTTGAAAATGTTTATTGAGTGTCTTTGTCTTAGTTAATTTTCTCTCAAAATACCCAACACCCAAAGTTAAAGGAGGAAAGGTTTATTTGGCTCACAGTTTGTGGAGGTTTCAGTCCATACTTGGCTGGCTCCAAGGCGGGACTGCACATGGTAGAGGGGCAACAGTTCATGCTGGCAGAGGACACTAAAAGCAACAATGGAGACACAAACCTCTTTTTGTCCTTCATACTGTATCCAGCCTACTGGAATTCGAACAATGTCAATCCAGCCAGTGGAGTGATCCAGCAATCACCCATTCTTAATCCCAGTACCTGTAATACCAGCATTACACTTCAAATCAATCCCACTCTAATTTCAGCCACCTCTGAAAAAACTCCATGACCCCCTGAGGCTCTGGGGACATCCAGACACAAACGGCAACAGTCTTCATTGTGCCTAGGCTCTGTTCTTCATGAAGAATGGACAAAAATACAGCCGCTGTCTTTAAGGACTCTGTAGTCTAGTACAGTTTAGTACTAGATTTTATGTGATGGTGGAAATAGTCTTTAATTTGTGCTCTCCAGCACTGTAGCAGTGACCACATTTTAAGTATTCAGCCACCATGTATGGTTATATATTAAACTGGGCTGTTTCCTGCAGTCTAGACAACAGACTTAGATGGTAAGCAAATGGGATAAAAGCGTTACAGCCATGGAAGGTTCCATGGGCTGGTCAAGAAGTAAGAAAGGGCCTGGCTTACTTGGGAGGTGAGTCAGGAATGGCTTCCTCAATGATGTGTGAGGCTGGCTAGGCTTTAGGGGGATATCTTAGTTGACTTCCTGTTGCTCATAACACAATACCACAGACAGGGTGAGTTGTAAAGAAAAGAGGTTAATTTTGACTCATGAGCCTGGCCCAAGGTTCAGGAATCACATCCAGTGATAGTCTTCTCTCTGAAAGAGTCCTGAGACAATGTAGGGCATCACACCGTGACCCAGCCCAACTGGCGGCAATCTGTTAGTAGGTTAAAGCCCTATCAACTCTTAAGGGTCCTGCCTCTTAGGACTTAAACTTCAACATGAGTTTTAGGGGATAAAAACAATATCAGGGAAAACTTGTGAGTGGGAGAGGTGAGGGGAGGAGGGAGGACAAAGGCTCAGACAAAGGCCCAAAAGCTTCGTAAAGTCAGCAGCACTGACTTTAGTAGCTGGAACAGATGGTCTGGCAGAGGGCGATGGACTGGAAGATGGAGAAATGGCAGTTTTGGCATGACTAGCTTTGGCTAATCCTGAAATTGTTAGGTCATTTTGTATTGAATCAAAATCTGAACTTCTACAGTTGTATCTAAGAGAGATAATTTTCTTTTGAGAGTTTAAAGAAAACATCATCTCGCCCTTTGTAAGCTACCCACCCAAACACAAGTGGGCAGCACCCTCTTCCTCCTGTCTTTCCTTCTCTGCTGTGGTCGCCACCAGCTTTTGCTATATGAAGGTGGAGATGCGCAGAACCCTCACTTTCTAGCCACCTATCATCATGGATCATTTCCCTCTTAACGCTCTCTAAAGCTAAAAGTTTGCAGATGTCAGTGTTCAGAAGTAGTCTAACTCCTGTTCCCTGTCCTGTTGTGGAACAGGTCAATAGCACACAGACCATATTAATGAAAGTATAATAAGCTCTTTTTCTGTGGAGAAGTCCAGCATGATACAGCTTAGAAAAGGACGTTTAAGCTGGGGACTTAGCTCAATGACCTAAGTACCTGCCTGGCAAGCATGAGGTCATGAGTTCAATCTCTAGTACCAAAAAAAAAAGGAAAGAAAGAAAAGCAAGTTTGTACATCAGAGCGATGAGTTCCCTACAATAGAAATGAACCAACAAGATATAACATCCTAATAGAACCTGAAACATGTTTGAGATTTCAAAAGCTTTATTCTTTTGCCCAAAATGATTTGAGCAATATCCTGATTCTAAATGAAGAATTTGTAATATATAACTGTGTATAGAAACAAATGGCAGAATTGAAAGCTTCAAATTTTGCAGGCATATAAAATACAACCAAGTCTATGGCTTGCCTGGATTACAAAAATAATCAAAAGCTTGTTTGTTTTTGTTATATCTACTTTATAATAACATGCACTCAATAAAATTTTAATAAATGAATTAAACAAAACTGTTCATTTCCAGGGTGAACTGCCTCATAAGGCAGTAGGCTTCTCATTACAGAAGATATTCAGTTAGAATAGATAAATATGTATGTTAGAGAAACAAGGAAGTAGTTTGTATGAAGCACTAATTAACCCCCTAATGCTGAAAAAAAGAAAAGAAAAGAAAACATAAAATGCAAAAGAAATTGTGGCTTAGTATCTTAAGTGGCTTCCAATTCTAAGAGTTTACAATTACAACAGCAAGAATTTAACTATTATATAAAACCACATTGGAAATAGAAACCAATTTTTAAATGAGCTATAAAAATTTAATACGTATTCTAATTCCTTTAACTTATGTAAATGTATTCTTGAATAAACCATCTCAGGAAAAAATGGACTCTGATTGCAAATCTATCCCACTACTCAACACAAACACAATTCAAGACTCCTACTGGCCAAATATTCAATAATCCTATGTCAACATAAAGGAAGAAAGTATTTGATTACAATGCCTTGGACAGAATAAGAATCCATGAATTTGTTGGGGTAATAGGTAGGCAGGCTGGGAAGGAGAAAGAAAAGAAAGAAGGAGAAGAATGAAGGAGGCAGAAGAATGGAGAAAGGAAGATGGAAAGAAAGAAAGAAAAAAGAAAAGGTGGAAGAGAATGTTCTTCTTTAAGTAGAAAGCCAACAAATATTTTTAAAGGTGGGGTTTCAAAATGCCAGTGTGAACCCAGGCTCAGCAGCACCTACCTGTAATCTCAGAACTCTTGGAGGCTGAGGAGGAAGAGAGCAGGTTCAAGTCCAGCCTGGGCAACTTGGTGGGACTCTGTTTCAAAACAAAAAATTTTTAAAAGGCTTTGGGATATAGCTCAGTGTGAAGGTCCTAGATTTAATTCCTACTACCACAAAATAATAATAACAACAACATTTTGCAACTATCACAGTCAAATCTGATTCTAGCAAGAAACATCAATAAATGTGTGAGCAGGGCGTTTCATAAAGAAAAAGCTAATCTGAAAGTATCTTCCAACAAAATGCTGAGTAAATAAGAAAGAAAATAATGTTTAACAAAATTCAGTTGTTTAATGATCAAAAGTAACATCAGCAGTGAAAGGACAACAGTTGAATGGATGACAGGTAGCTCCAGTAAGATGTCCTAAGGAGACACAACGTTCCCATACGCAAGCTTCAAGCCAAAATTCATAGCCTGAATCTAGCTGTGAAGACTTACCAGAGAAACACAGATCGAAAGATCTTCTACAACTGGCCTATCATCTTAAAGACATTGATGGTAAAATACAGGTTAAAGAACTCCTCCAAATTTTACAGAACTCACAAGACACATCAAATAGGATCTTGGACCTTATTCCAGATCTTATTCCAGAAGCAAACTGCTGTAAAAACACCACTGAAATAATTGAAAAATTGGACTATGGAATCCATATCAGATAGAACTAAGCTATCAACTTTAAATTTTCTAAATTTGATAACTAATCTGTGGATACATAAGAGATTATTCTTATAGAAAGTACTTTCTGATGGACATGAGATAAGCAACTAATTTCCAAAGGTTTTAGAAAGATATACAGGTAAAGTTAACAAACCCATAAAAATGATAAAAGTAAACAGCTCAAAATGCTAAACATTGGTAAATTTGTGTAAAGGGTGTATAAGAGTTTCTTGCAATATACTTAGAGATTTTTTTTCCAGTTTGACATTATTTTGTAATAAAAGATTTTTAAATTTTTGTTTTGTTTAACTAGTACATGTTTGCAGTACACACTGATAACATTCGTTGTGGGAAATTGGTACATGTACCTAATATCTCAATTTTTAGTAAAAATATTTTTGAAAACAAATTTTATATGTACTTCAAAACACATTCATGAATTCTCAGAAATAACCAAGTCTTTTTTTTTTTTTTTTTTGTACTGAGGATCGAACCCAGGACCTTGAGTTTGCCAAGCAGAAACGTGTGCCGCTGAGCTAAACCCCGGTCCCCCACGCCAAATTCTTGCGAGAGAACCACTGAAGTGATTAAACTGGTAGCACAAGTAAGTAACCACAGGACACAGAAATGACCGTTTTGTTCTTTGAGCATCATTCAGTCTCTAGTGAATCAGAAACGGGGCGCGTCTAAGGTGTAGGGGACAGGGCCATGAGCCGGGGAGAGAGGACCTGCTCCAGGAGCCAGAGACCTCGCAGTACAGAGAACTACAGTGGGGTGCACTCAGCGTGCACCAAGTAGAGGCACTGTTCACAATAAGGCGGGGAGGAGAAGGGGCTCAGGGGCGCCCCTTCCGGAGCCTCAGAAAGGGCTGCCTGGGGCTGGGTGGAATCTGCTGGGAGAAAGGCCAGCTGCGGAGAAGCCTCTGAGCGCCCAGCAGCCCGAGCTGGGGGAGTGCGGCCTGCGCCTGCAGAGACTCCAGAGGCTAGAAAAGGAGCCCCGAACCCAAAGGACTGCTTCAAGTACTGATGAGATACTGGAAATGACCTAAAGAACATGGCTAGTTAAACACATCATTAAATAAGAGGATAAACTGGGCTGGGGAGATTGCTCAACGGTAGAACCTTTCACTTGTTCAATGATTTTTTCTTTCTTTTTGTTTTCTTTCTTTCTTCTTCTCTCTCTCTCTCTCTCTCTCTCTCCCTTTTGTGGTTTTTGAGACAGGGTCTCACCATGCAGTTCAGGCTGGCCTTGAGCTCACTTTGTAGCCCAGGCTGGTCTAGAACTCTCAACCATCCTCCTGCCTCAGCCTCCCATGTGCTGGGATTACAGACGTGAGCCACCACATCCAGATCCACTTGTTCAATCCTTAGCCCCACAAAATAATAGTCCCACTGTCACTAAACAGAAAAAAAAATAAAATAGAAGTGTGAATGTGACCAGGAAATCTTGATGACTCCTCTATGCTGCCTAAGAAGTTAATAGGAAAAGCAAAATAGGATCTGAATTCTTTTTGGAGTTGGGACCTGATTTTCTTTTAGGGTCCTCCAAGGTTTACTTCTTTTATTTCTTACTTTGGTTTCTTAAAGGTCATCTTCCTTCCTGAGTTTGAGTTCCCAGAAGCAGCTGCCCCAATTTGTAGTGAAGATCAAACAAGAATTAAACAAGCAAAGAATAAACAGTGTATTGACTTAACCTAATCACATCAGGTTAATTCTTGAGGGCAGATTTTACTATCTGGAGACATGATCTGATGGAGCAAGCTTCAGTTTCATCATATGTTCATTGGACAGGCAGCGTTCACATGCTCGAGCACTGTTAATTAGTGATCTATAATTACTAGACAACTGGAAAGGGCCAACCTTCAGCAGGATTTAGGATCGGTAGGGTACAAAGCGAGCATATCTTGATTGACAGTGTCTTCAAAGGTCTCCTAATCCTGGTGTCTATGTGAATTGTTTTATGACACAAGTTGGGTCACCAAATGGGCTTGATGTTGATGGAAAATATTCTAAAACAAATAGCACTTAGATTTCTTGCTTATCATGAATAAAGCCTCACATTTGCAGATAGACTCCTGAAAACCGTCCGGTTTCTTCATGATAGAATTAAATTGACACTGGAGGAGTGCAGAAAAACTTTCTTTACTTCCTTGAGGTTACTTTGTTGTTAAAATACAGAAAAACAGTTTCTATGTCATTCTTTTTATATCAATTTTTCTGGGGAAAAATAGTTTACATTGTACCAATGATTTAAATATTCAGGAAAGTTGGATGCATGAGTAACTTTTTTTTGTTTTTTGCTTTTGGTACTAAAGATTGAACCTAGGCCTTTGCACCTCGCTGTATCCCCAGACCTTTTTAATTTTTTGTTTATTTTATTTGCAAAAGGATCTAATTAAAATCAATAAGTTGCCCAGGCTGGGCTTCAACTTGCTATATTCCTGTCTCAGCCTTCCAGAGTTCCATGATACATCACCATAGCCAGCTTCAAAAAAAAAAAATTTTTTTTTAAAGGGAGATGGAGCGAATAAGCCTCTCAGCAAATCTGTGATTCTCATTTCTCAGCAGGTTCATGCAATTATACCTTAGTCCATAGAGTTAATCTCCCCTAAGCCTTGACCAAGAGATACTTTGTGTTTAATTATACTGAGCTCATTACGAAAACAATTCCCAATTCTGCTTCCTGCACCCAAGGCTTTTAACTCAGGTACAAGCAAGGTCCTCTACTACCCTGGTTGCGGGAGCAGCTAGCTATGCACTAAAATGCCTACTCCATGGCTTCTGTGCTGGGACCTGAGGAAATGAGTGGGAGCTACTTTACAGTTGGATGCAACAGGATTTGAGGGATTGTTTTGCAGGTCCTGGAAAGGAAAGGAGCCTACGAGGTACTGTCCTGAGACAGTACCCATCTTTCACCTCACAGAAAAATAGACAAAGCAGAGAAGGAGCAGGGAACATCAGGTGCTGTTCTGGGCTGAAATCCGAAGTGCATTTTCCCCTTGTTACTGCACAAAGCGAGCAGACTTATCCTACACTCTGCATGTTTATC
Source organism: Hydrochoerus hydrochaeris (assembly GCA_004027455.1). NCBI lineage: Eukaryota > Metazoa > Chordata > Mammalia > Rodentia > Hydrochaeridae > Hydrochoerus > Hydrochoerus hydrochaeris. The sequence continues at coordinate 52,913 of PVLA01000769.1, forward strand.
CCTTTTCTGCAGGTGATTGGCTATGTTGCCCAGTCATATATTGATAGCACCAAAAACTAGAGAAAATGTCAGAAATAAGAGTGCAGATACCTTCTCCTGTGTGATCAATGGGAGTATAAATCAGCTCTTTCTTTGTCTGTGAGCACCCAGGAAACTGAACCCTATTGTCAGGATCATAGTTGATCCCAACAGTTTCTGCCTGTCTTACCATTTCCACCAGGTGTTCTCATCCAGGGCCTGGAAGAAAATGGAACCTAAAGTGCAAGTGGACAACCATGACTCTTTGAAGCAGTATAATTTGTTGTGCAAGATCTGCCCACCTAATTTAAAATCCTGGCACTACCACATACGAACAGAGCAACTTGAGCAAACAGTTAGATTTCTTTGTGCCTTGGTCTCTTCATCTACAAACCGGGCTTTTTAGGGTTGTTGAAAGGATTAGAAGGAAGGTGATACATAAATCTCTCCAAGCAAAAATTTTTACATCATATCCTTTTGATTCCTAGCCACTGAAATTGGTAGATAAATTAGATGGCATAATTAAAGGACAGCATTCTGGCTCTCATTCATTTGTTCATTCTGTAAACATCAGTTTGCATCTCAGCTATGCATTGAAGGTACAGAAACAATGGAAGTCATCTCTGTTCTTGGGGAGCTTATAGTGTGGTGGGTAAGGGATAGAGAATAGGAACAAGCAAGAGTTAAACAACATTGGGCCGGAGATTTAGCTCAGTGGCATAAACACCTGTCTGGCAAGCGCAAGGTCATGGATTTGATGCTTTTTACAAAAAAAAAAAAAAAAAAAAAAAAACAACTTAAACACCATGGCTGTCAGGTCCCAAAAGCCACATGGTCAGTTTGAAAGAGACACAAAATTAAGGCCATGTGGTTCCAGTTGTTATGGGGCCTTTTAGAGACCTACTGTTTAAAAAAAGGATTTAAAAAATGAACTTCCATTAAGATGCCTTCTTTGGAAGGATATGTGGATGAAAAGTCCTTAAACCTAAGCTACACTTGCTTCCCAGTATACCCACCTTTGGTTGGGAAAGAACAGAGACTGGGATTTGGCAGTAGAGAAGAAGCTAGTCTGCAAAAGCTACTAACACACTCAGGATTTTAGCTTCCATTTAAAGGTAACTAGTGTGCTATGGAAATGATTTGTATAGGGCCATTTCTAAAAGAAAAGAGAGTTATAGAAAGTAATATGCTCATAATTCAATTGAAAAATTCATATTTGGTGCAAGGCAATAATCTGGGACTAAAAAGGAGAAAACTACCTGGCCTGCTAAATTTCTCTGGGCCATTCCATAGATGTGAGTAAGTAATCTTTTCTTTTCTTCTTTGCATTCTTTTTCTTAGTTTCATGAAATTTCCTTGACCCTCTCTGCTCTGGTTCAACAATGAGATCAATGGCCTCATCAGGATTTAAGAGGGGAAAAAAGAGCAGTCCTGCCCTCCAGGTTCCTTTTCTCAGAGGAAATTGATTTGGTTTTTCTTTAGTCAATGCCTGAAAGCACTGGGTTCCTATGACAGATGGAGCCCGGGAAATAGAAGCTTTTCACCTAAAAAGCCAACTGGGCTTAACAACAAACAATCCATCTCTCCCAATGAGAAGCTAAGGAAGAGAGTTCTGCTTCACCTGCACCCATGCGTGGTGCTGGGAGTAAAAGTTTTCCATCTTAAACTCCAAGGACAGATGTAAACAGAAGCTCAGGGGTTCCTGGGAGGCCAGCTACAAAGAAGAACTAATCAGAAGCCTTTCATCTCTGACCTTTTACCTTTTGGTCTATTCTGGGGCATGAAGGTGACAGGGCTGCTGTCCTTTGCACCCAAGGAAGTGACAGGCAGCACGCTGATCAATAGACCCCTTTGGTAATGTCCCCCAAACTTAGAAGAAGGGCAAAAAAACTGAGGCAGAAATCAATATTCATGTCTGTGAGGAGGCTACCATTATATTAATTTTACTTGTAGAGAAGTAATTGTACTTGTAAAGAAGAAGAAAGCAACAAAGACAAACTAATCACCTTTGTGTTTACCAAGAACTGAATGTGCTTCCCAAGGAACCAGCATGCTGGAGGGTATTAGATTTTAGTTGCTCTTAGGTCCAAGCTGAGATGCAGTTGCTGGTTCCCATATCATCTCTGCAGGTCACAAGGGTGGCCCCACCTGATTTTCTTCTAAGCGTCACTAGTTGAGTGATAACTTGAAGTAGAAAAACATAAAAGAGGAGAATTTCTGACTATAAATCTGAGGTTTGAGGACTGACCAGTTCAATAGATAAATGGGGACATTTGGGAGAAATCAACAAAGCAATTCAGAGAATGGAGGGATTGATTTATGGAGAAGATGATCTTTGATGTTTAGCTTGGAGAATCAATGATTCATTTTTTCCTTTTGGACATGGATTAGAGGACAAGAGATGAGTGAAGGATTAAGATTAGTAACCTACCAGTACCTGAAATAATTTTACAGGAGCAAGGTAGAGGAATGCCTTCTAAACTATGACAAGGTCTACAGAAATTCATTCAAAAAGTATATGAGTCACAGCCAATCCACACACCTTCATTACTTTTTATATTACATATTCACTCGGCAGCTCCTTGTTAGTCTAAAACAGAAAAATAGAACTTAATTCTCAATAGGATGATTTTGGAATATTAAGAAAATGCCTATAATAAATAGTTTTAATTGAGCAATAAAAGGATTGCATTTGTCTCCTCTATCTGGTATGCAGTATTGCACTTCTTTAGCAGGTATGTTTCAAACTGTTTTAAAGTTAAACCCCATGGAGCTTAGAAATTTAAAACACTCTTTTATTTTGTACAAGATTAAATGAAGATTTTCAGGGTAAACACATTTCTAAAAATTAAAAAAATTGGCTCTCTTGAGTCTGGCAGCACAATATCAACTTGCCTCTTTCTCGTGAGCGTTAAAGAGCCAGCAAACAGGCCAGTGGTTAGGACGCCCTCCTCGCGGTCAGCACCGGGTGATGGCGCTGCTTGGCTAATCTTTGTGGAGCAGCCACTGTGCGTGTGTGTGTGTGTGTGTGTGTGTGTGTGTGTTCATGCCGATGTGCCCCAGTCACCCCCCAGTCTTCCTTTCCCCTTCTATGCTTCTCCATGGGCAACACCAGCACAGAAGCTTTCAGAAGTGAGCATCCAATCACACTCCCTATCAGCTTGACCTTATCCATGCTCCTCCAAATGGCTTTCCATCCTACTTGGGAAGAAAACCTAAGCTTCTTGCCATGTCTGCTAGCATCGGCAAGGTCCACTGTCTGCTCCCACCCACTTCCCTGACTTCATTTCCAATGCAACCCCTACATGCCCGTCCAGCTTACCCCACACACACATACACACACACCAAGCCTTGTCTGGCCCTGGGTGTCAGCTGTTCCTCTGCTCAGACTGTGCTCCCCACAGGTCAGTGCTGGGCTGTTAACTCACTGGGCTTTAAGTCTTGCTCAGGTGTCACCTATCCAGAGAGCCTCCCTTGACCATTACAACCAACAACACACACCATCACTGTCAGCCTATGTGATTTTTTTCCCCTTGACTTATATTATTTATTCACTTATGCATATATTATTTGCCTTCCCCATAGCTAGTACAGCCTAGAGGAGTGTGACTGTCCTATAAACCACAGTATTTGTAGCAGCATCTGGCACAGGGTATACTTCTAACACAAACAGAAGGAGGGAAGGAAGGAAGGAAGACAGAAAGTAAGGAAGAAGGAAGAAAAGGAGGAAGAAAGGAAGAGATGGAGAAATGAAAAATAATACAGTGTCCCAATACCATCAGGCTCTTGAAAGGGACATAAATATGTATTGTGCACTCCTGAAGAGCACAGGAAATGGTTTGGGGTTTTTTTCATTTTGTTTTGTTTTGTTTTTTATATCCCAGTGTACTCTTTGTGTCTGGCATGCAATTAAGCATGCAAAAATATTTAATAGCAAAAATTTAATGAATGAGTTAAAGTTTGCAATCCAGTTGAAGATAATTAGAAATAGAGAAAAGTTCAATAATAATTGCACCACATGGTCCTGTAAGAAGCACTTTGCAGATACAATGTTGGATTAATCCTTGTAGCCCAACACTTGTTACAATGCTGTCATCCTTTGTCCTTGGTTATTTTTCTCTTGTTGCTGAGACAAAGTACCTGATGCCCAAAATGAAGGAAGGAAAGTTTTATTTAGCTTACAGTTTGGGGAGGTTTCAGTACATAATCACCTGGTTCTGTTCATGGCGCCTGCAGCAGATTCCAAGACTGGTAAGAGAGAAAAGGCAATAAGAATAAAGCACGCTTTCTTCCCTGCCTTGTATTATACGCCGGTTACCCACTCCTTGGTGAGTGCAGCACTCACACCATCAGTTCAGCACCAGACGACAAACCAATCACAAGTTAGACTCAGCCTACTTCAAAAGGTCCATCCCCCTCTCCCTCGTGACTGCACGAGGCTTTGGGAGGACATTTAAACTCAAGCCATAGCATCTATGATGCATGGTGTAGAACTGCAGCATGATCCACGGAAGAGTGATTTCTCCTGGTCATCAGCAAATGAGTGTCAGAGCCTGGATTTGAAGAGAGGTCATCTAGTGCCAGAATCCACTCATCCCACACACAATCCACACCTGTGATGGGCACTTTAAGATGAGCCTGACTGAAGTGGGGTATGAAGAATGAGTCTCCACAGAGGACACGGTGGGCAGAGTGTGGGAGAGTGGAAGTGAATCCTCACACAGAGTTCCAGCTTCTCAGGGTGTAGTTCTCACGTGTACTTCTCCATCATCTGTGTACCCAGAGCACAGTACTCATCCACTGAATGGATGTGGAGAGTGCATATGAGAACCAGTGAACGTAGTGAAAAATAAGACTACGAGGGTTGGTTAGACCCAAGCTTTTGAGAAATAAGCTTTGGGATATGTAGGAGAACAGAGCAATAGTTAGAAACTTAGGTAAGGGTATGCATAGGATAGATCAGAAAGAGAAAAATCCTCAAACAATTAATTGGATACACCCAGAAATTAAGCAGTTAGTAAATCAACTAGAATAATAAATTAATGATAAAATAGTAATTCATTAGGTTAGCATATTACTATAAATGTCCATTAATGGGTGAATAGGTAAACAAAATGCAGTCTATCCATACAATGGAATATTAAGCAATCTTAACTAGAAGGAAATTCTGATACCTGAGATGTAATCAAAATATGTGGTTAATGTTTAAATTTTTAAAACACTACAATAAAAAAAACAAACTGCCATTAATCCCATCATTCTTGTCACTTTCCAACAACAGTTCTGGAAGTCCTCCTTTGTGAGTGTCTTTACAAAGTGTGACTAAAAAATAAATACAGTGAAGGCTACTGATAAGCCCCACCTGACAGAAGAGCAGGCTTGTAAAAACAGCGCGGTGTGTTTCATTCCCTCCTTCACCAGATCTGGCACCGCGTGACTTCTGGCTGTTCCACAAAATCAGAATGACCATGAGAGGAAAACATTTTGAATTGATTCAGGACACCGAGACAGCCACAAAAGCATAACTAAAGACATTTAGGAAAAAGGTCTTCCAGAACTGCTTCAAAAAGTGAGAAGATCCACAGAATAAGTGAAAACAAAATGAGAGGAGAGTATTTTGAGGGAAATTAAGGTCAATGTGTCTTTTACTGTAATAAAATGGTACTGGTTACACCTTACGAGCTGTAACATGGTGAACTTGGGAGGGATTATAGCAAGTAAACTAAGTCACAAAGGATAAAGCTCTGTATGAGCCCACTCGGGAGGTGCCAGAGTAGTTAAATCTATGGAGACAGACAGCAGGGTCTGGGAGTGTAGCTTAGTGTTAGAGTATCTGCCTAGCATGACCAAGGCACAATCACAAGTGCCCCCCAAAAGAGAACAAAGGATAGGGGTAGTATCCAGGAGCTAAGAGGAATATGGGGAGGTGTTTGATGGAGACTAGAGAAGGGGGCACTCACAGAGAGGACAAGCTGGAGTGACTGGATAGTAGTCTCAGCCAGAGGCACAGCGAAAGCCCTACATTTATTTATTTACTACTTCCTACCTCTAGGGGAAATAACATCCTAATAAAAGACCACTGGATCACAGCCTTTGGGAATGTCTGTCTGAGGCTGCTCCGATGGAATCCACATATAGAAGAACATTTACTGGTGCCAAGTGCCTGTCATGGTCCTGTAAAGTTTTCTCCGTGGATGGTTCCGCTACAGTGGAGCCCATTCAGCCTAAAGTACATGGACTTGGTGTCCAGATTGTGCAGATTGGTGATAGCTCAACCCTGAGCTTTGCTTAAGCAGTGCCGGGCCCAGCATAACTGCTCCCTTGGCGTCATCAGGAGCAACATGATAAGATGGGTGGTTGCCTCACCCCTTCGCTGGGCTCGTGGAGGTATTTCCAGGAGCCTTATCTAGGCCCTGGAATCAGCAGCAAAGGCCTGACTCACCCCACATTTGCCAACAGATCCTGGAGGCCTACAATGTGAGGAAATAAGCAATACACAATTGGGGAGGTCTTTTGTATGGCAGCGGAGCTTCACTTTTCCTGGCTCTGAATAGCATGAGTGCTGTGGCAACACGATGTGAGGGTCGCTTCTATTTTCAGCTCTTCACGCTGAGGCTCTGAAGATCTGTGCTGAGCTAAGTGTCAGCGGTGCTTCTTTTCCTGTGTACCATAGTCTTACCTACAGAGTGACTACAACGTGTGCCCCCTGCAGCAATTCACAAATCCTACTTCCTAGCTTTGCACCCTGGTGGACTGTCACACAAAACTTTGCTCCTTAACTTTGAGTTGCTGCAACGCATTGGAAATGTTTAAATGTTCAAATGCGTAAGTGAAATTCTTTATCTCACAACCAACTGCACACAGCAGAATATAAGCACCTAAGTCATCTGTTTCAGACCATTAGCTGTGTAAGATACTGGAACCGGGTTTTAAGTACTGTCAGAAATCTTAAATAACCTCGTTTTCTCCTTAAGAACAGCATTCCATTCCATGCTCCTTTCACAATTTAATCCTAATGTAGGATATTTCAATGTTTGAGTTTATTTTGTTGTCAGCCACCTCATGGTTATTGTGATTTAGATCTCAAGTGTCCTACCTTTAGGAGAGAGACCACAGTGGCAGAAGCTAGGTCACTGAGCCATACCCTGGGGGGGTCTCGGCCACAGCCCTTTGATTTCTCTCTCTCGGACTCCCCATCCTGAGGTTCCTTCTCATCACAGGGCCAAAGCAACAGGAATACAGCTTCTGACACCTTGAGCCAAACTAAATCTTTCCTCCTTTTAATCTGACTTGTCTCAGGTGTTTGTCATAGCCACGGAATACGGACAAACACAATCTCAGTGGGAAAATGTGCATAAACCAAAACTTAACATTTTTAATTATCCATGACCCAATGGTTCTATATGGCAAAAAGTATTCTATATGGAATTATCTGTATATATTTTTTCTATATAACTGAGCAAATCTACACAGTTTTAACATTAAACATGAAAGTAAATCTTTGTGGGAGGTATATCCCTTCATGGGATACAGGGGTGGAAATATCTATTTGTTTATAAAAGACAGTATTTCAAATGGTTTTGCTTTCTGATGCTGAGGAGAAATTTGCCTCCCAAAGCAATGTGTCATAATCCTACATTCTCCTGTAAGTTAAGGTCGGGGTTCACATGACAGTAGAGATGAGAAAAGGAACTGGGCACCATGAAGCCAAGTGGCTCAAGAAGCCGTGTGACAGCGTATGCACAGGGGACAATAAGAGGATGACACTGGGGACCATTCTTGCCCAGAACTACTTCAATAGTCTTCAGATGCCATGGGGATTTATGTACCCCGAGGTAAAGACTGTTTTTCTAAAAGTCAGGCAGGCACCAGAAAAACACACAGAATCACATAGTGCCCTTTGCCTACTTTCTGAACAATGGCAGAAATGTGCAGTCAGGTGACATACTCTGCCTACTCTCTGACTGAGTGAAGGCTAGTCATTATGCTACTGAGGGTGATCATCATATGAGATTTTGCAAACTCTTGTCACTCTTGGGTTTGACCAACAGTCACTGAGCATTCACAGAATCAAGCACTGTACTGATGGGTTCTCTCCAGAATGACCATGTCAGCATTTAGACAAGGAAGCAGTGGTGTGGTCCAATTCATAGGGACACACCTCAGGAGCCTCTTTCAAATCTCAGCTTCACACAGAAGCCCAGGTCACTTCACCAGCTTATATACAAGTTAAGCTTTTGTTTTGTTGCACGGGAGGGTCTGTCAAAAGACTCAGCTGGGGCAGAATATTTCCTTCTATTCTCAGCAGAATTGTCTGGCTCCAGGACACTGAGGCTGGCTGCAGGGCATGAATTTCCCTCCCTTAGAAATGGATCCCCTCAGAGCACATTGTTTTCAGTTCCTAAAGCTGGTTTTAAAGCTACCTCAATTTCCTTGTATTTGTTTCTAACAATTACTTTAAAAAAAAAATAGAATGTGAACCAGGATATATACTCCCATCCATATATACTGAAATAAAATTGTTCTGTTTATTTTTTTAACTTGGTATTTTCTCCCTAAGAATCCAGTTCCATGTTTACTGACTGATGTTGAGAAGGTCCAGTCATCATAAAAAGCGAGAAAGGTAAGAGAACAGCTTTCAGACAGGTTTGCAGGTTGTAAGGTGTGTGAATTGTGCTAACATGGCCCCTGCAGTAGCATATTCAACAACCCACAATTGTTGACGGTGAATTTCATCAGAAATGTCCACAAGATTTTTCTTGTAACTGTGCATACTAGAAGCTGAAGGTAGAGATAGAAATAGGGCTTACAAATTCATGTATGTTCTATTGATACTTTTTACATAAGACCAATTACTCTTTAGAGAGCCATAATGCCGGAAAATGTAAAAAAGCCCAGCCCTTATGGAAAATAGTGTGGCAGGTCCTCAACAAATTGGACATAAAACTACCATATGATCCAGAAACTTCATTTGTGGGTACATACCAAAAAGAACTGAATACAAGGTCTCAAATACATACTGAATGCTCATGTTCAGAATAGCATTATTCCCAGAAGTTAAAAGGGAGAAAGAATTCACATGTCCATCAACTGATAAAAGAATAAACAAAATGTGATAAATACACACAAAAGAATGTCACTCAGCCTTAAAGGGGAAGAAAATGCTGTAACATGGATGAACATTCATGATGCCACACTATGGCTCAGCATTGGACCATCGCCATGATGACTGGGAAAGTCTTGGGTGGGGACCTATCAGACTCTACTTACATGAGGTAGCTAGAATAGTTAGATCTCTAGAGATGGAAAGTAGACTAGTGGTTTCCAGGCACTGGGAGGAGAGGAAAATGGAGAATTGTTATCTAAAAGATACAGAAGTTCAGTTTTTTAAGATAAGAAGTCATTGAATTTGACAGGAGAATGGTGATTACCAGAGGCTGGGGAGAGTGAGGAGAGAGAACAGAATGGGGAAGGACTGATCAGTGGGTACTGAGTCACAGTCGCATAGGGTCGCAGTTTAGATCTAGAAGTCCCATGTATTCAGAGGTGCAGTCTGGAAGGTTATTGGATCATGGGGCACTGTAGTCATTGGATTCACGCATGCGTCGATGAGTTCATTCAGCCACTGGTGAGTTCAGTAGCTGGATGTGCTGCTTAGGAGGTGGGGGTGGTTGGAACTGGGGTGTGATCTGGGGGTGTATGCTTGTCTCTCTCTGTTTCCTGGCCACCTGGGTTGAGCAGCTTTCCTCTACAGTACCTTTCTACCATGCCATCTTCTGCCTTGGGACCAGTTGACCGCGGCCTAAAAGTGTGAGCCAAAATGAACCTCTCATTCACTATGTTGGGGGTGTCAGGCTTTCTGTCCCAGTGATGGGAAAGTGACTAAAACAAATAGGAATGAAAAGTGCTCATAGGCTGTTGCATAGTAAGGTGACCACCATGGACCACGGGCATTTCATTTTTCATGTAAGTGCCACACACCAAACAAAACTCAGAAGAGGCTGACGAGACCTCATCTTCCAACAGCAAGTCAGCTATGAGCACCCATAACCCAGTCACCTTTCAGAAGCCCTACCTTTGCACGCACGAGGCTCTTGGGGAACATCTAGATATAAACCATGACATGGGCGTTTTGTTTTATCTTGTTTTGTGTACAGTGCTCACGTGGAAAATGAAATTCCTATAGTCTATGGTGGGCAGTGAAATCAGAAAAGTTCACCTGCCAAAGCAAGCAGCACAGGAGAGAGTGGGAGAGAAACAGAGATGGAAAAACCCCAGATGGACATGCTGACACTGCATGGGCTTCACTAACTCTGTCCTGCGGCCTTCATACATTTCACCCCAAATTACTGTCAATAAAATGAGTGAAACAGGCTTCTCAACAAAGTAATGTCAATCTGCAGTTTTCCGTCAGATCAAGTAGGTCTCGACTTATTACAGGTGTGCTCCATGTTACCAAGGGCTGAGCACCAGCTTTGCTCTGACATTCAGGAATTTCAAGAAAAATCTACATTAATTTTTAGAACCCGAAATTCTGTGCTGAAGACAAAAACAGAAAGCCTTTGGGTTTAGTAAATTAATTTCAGTCCCAGAAAAAGAATTTAAGAAACAAAAGTTTTGTTTTATTTATGTACAAAATTTATATGCCTTATGCAGAATATATGATAAAGTATTAGAGAAAACGTAGCTGGCTCGTTTCTGATCATGCAGCAATGAGGCCAGATTCACACTGAGAATTGAACTTGTATTTTTTGCTAGGTCTACATTTTACTACTTGCAAATATTTGATATAATTACTACCTCTATTTCTCCATGTGGAGAATTCTGTTCTTTATTTAATTATTCTTACATACAAAAACCTAACAATGAGCCTAAAAATGGATAATTAATGTTCTGTCCTCTTTTAAAGAATTTCGAGTTTTCTTTTCTTTGGAATCTATGGTAAAGTGTTTTTCTTTGGATCAAGTTGCTTTGCATGGTGCCTGCATGAACTCTTTTTCCATCTAAATCTAGATGTCCTCAAGGGCCATCACAGATTTTCATCTGAAATTTCAAATCATAATACTGAGAAATATTCCATCTATCTTGCCTGAAGTGTCACCTGGTTTGTGTTTAGACAAGCTTTACTTCTCCCAATGAAGGGATGGAATTTAAGAAATAGAATTTTTATTTTGTTTATGTACAAAATTCATATCCATTACATATATGATCAAGTCTTACACTAGAGAAAAAACACAGCACGCTTGTCCTAGATTAGAGAACAGCAGTAACAGTGTCCCAGAGCAAGGTGTCCCATATGTACGTAGCTTCCCTGTCATGAAGAAGGAAGCCCCTTGTCTACCACCACAATTCCTACAGTGACATCAAGTTTCTACAGTTTGGGGCACAAGAGCCACAGTCCAACTTGGCTGTCAGTAAGACTTCACCTAAAATCCAAGGGTAATGATAGAATCGCCCTATTTGGGACATAAAAGACACTGAGTGTTTTCTGATAGAAAATCTTACTAAGGTATGGTCCCTTGGGTCTGTCTCTGACTTTAGTGTTCTTCAGTGAGAAGAAGAGAAGGAGGAAGAAAGGAAAAGAGGGTGGGAAGGTGGGAGGGAAGAAGGGAAAAGGAAAATGAAGAAAGCCAGGTGCTACCATTTGCCAAAGCCTGTAAGAATATTTAAGGTCTCTGTCGATGTCACTAAGGAGAGAAGCAAGGCATCCTGTGGCCCAGACTCTCCTGACATTTCACCGTCAGACACAGAACAAAGCACTGAAAACCCGATACAATGAGGCGCATGGGACTCCTGACCTGTGCAGCAGCCGTGATTGGCATCCACAATACACCATTACTCTTCTTCTTCCACTTCCTCAGGATCAGTGTCACTTAACAGAGGAAAAATGTGTCCCTGGGTATTTTAAAGACAGTTACATTGTGTCCCAGGAGAGTAGAGACCCCAAAGCCTGCCCAGCCTGTGCACCCCGCCCAGCCTGTGCTGTTGGTACCTAGAATTTCGGTTCCTGGATCCTTGTGTGGTCTTCATCCACCAGACCCTGCTTCCTTGGCCAGATGCATCTTCTGTCTCTTTCCCATCCCTCTTTCCAACTTTCAAAAACCAGACAACTGATTCTCTCAGGTTAACCTGTTTCTAGGAGCTACTGTCTTCTTAAATCAGGTTCCTCTCCCAGATCAGATCAAATCAAAATGAAATCTATGAATTTTGTGTGTGTACACATTTCTAGGATGAAAGGATATTTCAGAAACAGAAATAAAATATGCACTCAAGGAACTAACAAGAGATGGTGTTCTTAAAGAAAAATTTTTCCTAAGAAGAAAACCTAAAACGTTGAATGAAACAGCAGTTGCTTCTCGCTATCCTATGTGAGCAGCACTGTGTGAGTTTTTCCCAATGTCTACCTCATTTAATCTCCTTAACAATCGCTCAGGCTAAGAATTATGATGCCCAGTTTATAGGGACAGAGAAGGAATTTCAGAAAAGCCACTCACCTGCCCAAGGTTATACAGCTGGCCAGAACCAAGCCTGAAGTGACATCATTATGTGACTCATGACAAGGCTCAGAACTACTATCAATCACTAATTTTCCTGTGACTCTTTCATAGTATCTCAATATCTAGAGTGTTTTTTAAAAAGTGCATTTAATACCTCTCCCTTGGAAGCCATTGCCTGTGTGCCCTAAGATGCTAATAGTCATGACTTGCTGCAAGTGTTGATGAGACTGTAGAGAAAGAGGAAGCCTCAAGCACGACCAGTGGGAGTGAAAAATGATGCAGCCACTGTTAAAAATGGTGTGGTGATCCTTCAAAGAAGTAAACACAAGAGGCTGAGGCAGGAGACCACAAGTTGGTGCCTGGGCTGTACAACCTAGCAACTTAGCCAGGCCTGTCTCAAAATTAAAAAAAAAAAAAAGGATAAAGATATAGTTCAATGCAAAGGTCCTGGGTTCAATCCCCTATACCGCCTTCCCCCCAAAAAAACCAAAAGAAAACAAACTACCAGATGATCCAGCAATAGCTTTTTGGGTATAAACCCAAAGGAAGTACAAGAAGAGACTCCAAAAGGTATTTGGCCACTCATGTTCATAGCAGCATTACTCACAGGTCCTAAAGGCAGAGGGAACTCAAGGTCCCTTGATGGGTGATTGTGTGTAATGGAATGTCATTCCAGCTTCAGTTGGGAGGGGAATTCTAACACATGCATGGACCTTGAAGACACCATAAATAAAATATACTTGCCGGGGATTTAGCTCAGCAACATAAGCGCCTGCCTGGCAAGCCCGAGGTCGTGAGTTCAATCCCTGGAACTAAAAAAGGACAGATAAAATTTCATTTCTATCAAATGTCTAGAATAGTCAAATTCACAAAGACACAAAGTAGACGGTGATCACTCAAAGCCAAGAAGTGAGATGTGTACAGAGCTTCTGTTTAGGAAGACAAAATAGTTCTGGAAATGGAAAGTGATGATGTTTACACAATATCATGAATGGACTCAGTGCTACCAACCTGTACACTTAAAAAGGGTTACAATGGCAAATTTAATTTTGTCACAATTTTAAAAAAAGATGTCTAGATTTCAACAATTTTTATAGAGACAGTCACCTCCTCTGCAGTCTCCCATTTGTTTTTTTTAGGTCTACTTCAATGTGAAATATTGATAATTACAAATGTTACATGCAAACCACCCTAACTCTCCTCTTCACTATGATCTTGCTTCACGAACTTCAGTAGTGAGTTAGCAGGTCTCTCTTTAAAAGCTTATTTACAAAGTAATGTAGTACCCCAGGCCTCACTCACATTGTTAGACAGCATGTGAGTTCACAAACAAGTGTGCTAGCAGTGGGAAGGTGACAAGTGCTAAGAACTGACACACGGGTCTCTTTTATCCTTATCATAATTTTTGGAACTGATTCTATTATTACTTTCATTCCACATTCAAGGCATATCTTGCAAGGTTCAAGGAAGATGGCCTAAATTCACAGAGCAAGTATCTGTTAAAGCCGAAAGAGAAGCCAGGAACGGTGGTGCACACCTGTAAGCCAGCACCGAGAGGCTGAGGCAGAAAGATTGCTGTGAGCTTCAGGCCAGCCTGGGTTACCTCACAAGATCCGGTTTCAAAACAAACCAACCAACCAACCTCCAAAACTGAAAGAGATTTGTGAGTGAAAGTAAGGCGAAGTTCAGGTTGTAGAGAAAGTTTTCTTGAAAAAGATAAAGTGAAGGCTGGATATAATCTCCAAAGGTAAAGAAGAAGCAAGAAAATATGTGTTTAACCTACTTAAAACCTAATCCCCCACATACCTACCAATACTTGGGAATCCATTTTTTTATAGACAACTATGTCAGCAAGCCAGGTGTGCAACAGATGATGCAATTTGAATTTCAAAAATAATGAGGTGCTAATTCTAATTTCAAATACTGAAAGATTCTAGAACTTCTAGAAAATCATTAAGAACAAATATTGCTGTTAAACCACCATTGTGAAAGTCAAAAATTATTTTTATTTCATTATGGGTAATAATAAAACATAATACTACTATATAGTTATATCTACTTATCTACTGATCTATGTTTTTATATTCATTAAGCAAAATTACAAACTGTATTTGAAACATCTATTTTCTATTAGAAAAATTGCCTGTACTCTGTAAACAAAGGCAATAAAATCTTACTTTTTCAAACTATTCTACATACCATATTTTAACTCTTCCCCAGTTAAAGAAAATTTCTAAAACTTTCATATAATCAATAAAATCTCCCCAACCATTCACAAGTATTATCCTAAATATATTTTATCTATATAAGCATTCTTTTAAAAATACCCTGAGTGATCACTACATAGATGTATTTTGCAAAAACTCTTCATAATTGTTCATTTAAAAAATCAATCAAGGAGAAGTCAAGATGGCCAATCAGTGAGCAACAAAATACAAAGCCTCCCGGGAGAAACAACTCATTTGCCAGAATAAAACACCCTGGAGAAACCCAGACAGAGGGAGATGGATCCTCTTGACACAGGAAGAAATTAAAACGTAAAAAAGCTCGTTCAATATGTGGGTACTAAAACTGGAACAGCTAAAAATTACGGGACACAGCATTTTCGCGGTGACCTGCCAAGTGTGCACTGGCCTGAATTTGCACCAGCTTGAATCTGCACCCGCCAGTAGAGCTGCCCAAAGTTGTTCCCGCTGCCACTCACAGAAACCACAGCAGCGCTGAAGTCAGGGGTTGGTGAGCCCACTGGAGAGCAGAGCTGGCAAAGGGAACTTCATTAATCCATAGTCAGTGCTGGGAATGAGACCCCTCCATGGGAAGGGTGCGACCAAATAGGCAACATGCTGGAATCGGGCAGGAGGAGCCTGAACTGGGAGTGACAGTGACTTCAGTTGGTTGCTACCTCCCCAGAGCAGATTCCTGTGATTTGCTTGGACTGGGCCACGCCCCTGGCCGGGAACCAATGAGACATTGCAAATCAATTCCCTGCACCTAACAAACACTAACTGGGTGAAGGCACCCGGCCCAGTTTGGCTGGCCCAGTGGGGAGGGACGGGCAAACACAGCCACTGCTTACACCTCAGTGACAAGAGCAGGCAGGAGGGGGCAGAGGTCCCTCGCCAGCTTGCTTCAGAGGAAACCCTGGCCAACAGGGAAGGGGGCTGGGACCTGCACTGTAACCTGTGTGAAGGAAGCCAGGGCCATGACAGGAGAGAGAGGCAGAAGGAGGCCCCTAGCCCAGAACCCTGAGAGCCCTGATCCAGGAGAGGGAAAAACAAGGGAGACTGAGGGCGGCAAGCACACATCTGACATGGCTTCAATGGACCTTAAGAGATATCTTCAGGACCTTGTAGACGAGCTCAAAACTGAAATATTCAATCAGGTAAAGCAAGATATGAGTAGAGTAATAAAAGAAATGCGCTCAGGAAGCATCTCTCAGGATGATACAGATGAAAGAAGGGAGGAACACAAAAAAAGGAGAGAAACATTCGATAAAGAATATAAAGAAAATATAGAATACATATACAGATTCAAAGAGACTACCAGGAAATTAAAAACTCCATTGAAAGCTGGCAAAACACCTTAAAAGAAACTAAAGATAGACTATCAAAACTTGAAGACAAGTTTGCAATGTGTGATCATGAAAGGAAAGATCTCTTAAAAATAACAAGGAAACAGGCAGTAACAATGCAAAGGCTAGAAGATGACAAGAGAATCTACAATTTAAGAATAAGAAATGTGAACAAAGAAGCAGGAATACAAACAGGTGAATTACAAAGGCTATTGACAGAAATAATTAAGGAAAACTTCCCAAGCATGGGAAAAGAAAATGACACTCAGTTATGTGAGGTATACAGAACTCCAGCCACCTACAACCAAAACATATCTACACCCAGACATATAATAATCAAGATACCAGAAATTCAATATAAAAACAGAATATTAAAAGCCATCAGAGAAAAGAAACAGATTACCTATAAAGGTAAGCCCATCAGAATCATGGCTGACTTCTTGACACAGACCATCAGATCAAGAAGAGCTTGGAGTGAAGTATTCCAAGCCCTGAAAGAAAATAACCTCCAGCCCAGATTGATGTACCCTGCAAAACTGTCACTAGAAATTAATGGAGAAACAAGATGCTTCCATGACAAAGAGGAACTGGGCGAGTTTGTGACCACCAATCCAACCCTACAGAGAATACTGAAGGACATTCTAGAGAGAGAGAAAAAAATACTAGGATTTTAGGAACAGTGGCAGAAAGGCCTCAATGAGTGGGGCAGGCAGTAGAATGAAGGAGAAAGCTAGACAAACAAAGGCAGGAAAATAGCATAGCAGAAATGAGGCAGAGAAGGATAACTAGAAACTCTAACATAGATGGCCTTGATACACTATATTGTTAATAGTGCACCAGGATTTAAAACCCACACTACTCACACTACTCTGCTTAGATGTATTATATTCTGTTCCAGTCATTCTACCTGTACTAGATTTGAGGGCACACAGTTATCCTGAAAATAACAGGATATAGTACGGTAATCATCCTTAATTTCCTATTAACTTAATCTAAAGCTCTGTAAAACCTACACTCTTTTACCATGACTGATCGTAATCGAATCTGGTTTGTTGGATCACTGTTTTGTATTGATAGATTTTATTCAAAGCTGTTATGATTGATAGTATCAAGTCTGAGAGTATAGGCAACTGCAATTAAGATGACAAGATTCTTTAGAATATCCACTATGGTTTTATTATTACCTGCCTTTGAAGTTTTATACTGTCTACAATGTTTTATTTTTACTAATATTGTTATGTACTGCTATATTCAATTATACTGCTATATTCAATTATGCCTGAAGATATAAACAATTCTATTGAAGGTAATAAACAACACAGTAATCATTGTAGATCACCTTGTACTGTGGTTTTTATATGACTTTTTGGTTTCATGTTTTTATAAGAATTTGTTTTGTTTTGTCTTGCTAAGTTTTGTTTTTCCCTCTAATACAGAAAGGATAGAAATACATGTAGAGACTCATGCATGCATAGCTGTTTACACTCTCACTGTTTGAATATCTACTTTGTATGCTTTAAATTTGTAACTTGAACAACTATTTCTAAGAGGACAATATGTAATTTATCTCCTAGTGATTTCTTATTGTTTATCTTTTTTTAAAAAATTCTGTATTATCTCTACCCTTTACATGCTTTTGTTTCTCTTTAAATAAAAAAACTTAAAAAAAAAAGAAATGTGGAAAAAAATCAGTCAAACTATACTTTCTTAAGGATAGTCATTGTATAGCATAGATGTTTCATGAATTGACTGCTGCTACCAGTGGTTGCAATTGTTTTGATATCTTTTACTAAAAGCAGTCTTTGTTTTTAAAACAGAGGAAAGGAGAGAGTATATGGGGCAGTGAAGATGTCGCAAAACTAGTTAATGGTGAAAGTAGCACACCACTGTGAATGTACTAAGTTGTATATTTTGAAATTGTTGAAATGATGAATTTCTATGCTGTACGTGTTTTATTGCCATAAACAAAGGGAAGGGAACCTATTTAATTCTGCTCATGGGTAGTATCCTGCTCAGCCTAGTTGTCCCTTTTCTTATTTTTCTGGTAGTTATATCTGGTCTTAGGGGGACAAGATCAAATTTAAACCCTTATGGAATATAGTTTGGAACAGTATTCCAAAACAAATGGAAATCTGGCAGTTTACTGGCAGATTGGAAGCAATTTAGCATCTCTGCAGGAATTCTGACTTATGATATTGCCTTTGTTTAAAAACACTGAGCTTCCATTAAAATCCCAAATTCAAAAATGAGAGTCCAGATACGCTGTGGTCTACCCCTCAGACATGTCCCAGGCAGCTCCTAGACAACACATAAACAAGTGTCTCTGACAGAAAGGCCAGTGGCTCCAGGCATCCACAATAGCGCACACACTAACAAAGCAGGGAAGTGGAGACCCCGGTTTATTTACAAAGCCTACGGGCTTTGATAAAGCCATTCTCAGGAGGAGCAACCTCTGCACAAGCCTAGGTTGGTGATGCTCTGTTTCTCCCTCTTCTGAAACAATATCCAAGCTGAGCAGATTCAGGCAAAAGAGGCAAAGAGGAGAAATTCTCACCCTGTCTCCTGCAGGATAATGCCACAGACACTAAAGAGGGTTCCACCTTCCCAAACCTACCTTCAACCTGCACATGTGAAATCGCAAATGATCTAGAGATGTCGATGCCTTAAATTCTCTGAAGAATGCAAAGGATGCAGCTGTTCCAGGTTGATAATCTGGCAGCTTTATTATTATTATTAATAGCAGTAGTAACAGGAATTGAACTCAGGACCTTACACTTGCTAGGCAGGTGCTTATGACACTAAGCTATATTCCCAGTCAGTCTAGCAGCTTTAAAATGACAAATATTCTCCCTTAAAAGAACCCCATCCCCAGGCATGATGGTCTATCTGGCCAGACATTTTACTTGAAGAAACTTGGGAAATGAGCCTGGAAAGATCAGAGAACCTGAAGCTAATCTTCCCCATCAGTGCCTGAAGTTCTGGCGAGTTCTCCCAAGATGTGGACCCCTGTACAAAACAACCTGGGTTCCACATGGCCCAAGTCCCTTCCTGGAGACAGAATTAGCAGGAGACTCATCTTCACCCACACCCAGAACACACATGCACACAGACACACAGACACACACACACTCACCCACTCTCTTCCTTCAGCTGCTTAACAGTTGTTTTGTGCCAAGTCTTGAGTTGGGCACTAAAGTAAGACCATGGACAGAGCATAGTCCCTGTCTTTAAACTTTGGTGAAGGACAGAGCAAACCAGAGAGTATGGTGATACTGTTTTGGGTGTTGTGACCAGGAAGGGCACAGAGCAATCCAGCCCTCTTCCCTCGAAGTTCAGTAACGCAGTGAAGCTTGTGTGAGCTCTGGATCACAGCTGTGGGAGCTGGAGTCACGGGAAAGGTTTAGGGGTGGGGCTGGAGCCCTGCAGTGTGCTCTGGGGAGAAGGTGGGACAGCATTCCTCCGTGTCCACTCCCCTGTGAGACCTCTCTGCCAGCAGGGCTATCAATTCCAAAACAGTGAACCCCGTTGATCTGAAATTAATAAGGTAGAAACTTAGGAACACTTAGATCAATTGAAGCAGATGGACAATTTTAAGAGTGACTTTAAATATTGAAATTTAAATATCTATTTGTTCAATTAGCTAAATTCTAGATCCATAAATAAAATTCCAAAAATAGTAAATGATCAGCCCCCTGTATCTGCAGGTCCTACAATCCAAAGAATCAACGAATCGCAGATTGAAACATGTAGTTAGACTTTTATGGTTGCATCTAGACTGAACATTTGCAAGTATTTTTCTTTGTCATGCACTAAGCAATTACATTGTGTGAGGTGTTATAAGTAATCCAGGGATGCTTTAAAATATACAGGAAGATTGTGCAAGTTATACACAAGAACTAAACTTATTTAAAAGACCTGAGTATCCTTGGATCTTGGTATTCACAAGGATCCTGGAAGCAACCCTCTGCAGACACTGAGAAATGATGTAGTTGTCTTTTCTTATTTACAAGAATAAAACATACTCAGCTTCTCTGAATTGCAGGATCTAGATATAGGAAAACAGAAAACATAGAGAAAGGTGAAGAGGAAGAAGAGTAAAAGGAAAAAGAAAAGGGGGAAGAGAAAGAGAGGGGAGGAGATCAAGAACAGGAAGGATAAAGAGAAGAGAGAGAAGAAGAAGAGGAAGAAGAAGGAGGAGGAGAAGGAGACAGAAGAGGCATCATAGCCTCTCACCATGAGTCAAAATTCTTATTCTTAGAGTACTAACACAATACGAGTGCCAGTTCTTCGACTGCCACCAGGTTCTCATACAAGCGATAAGCTGTATTTGCTACTCCACACTAGATACAGTAAGTTTCCACTTATGAACGTTCGAGTTGCAAACTTTCACTGGTATATTGTGCAAGACTCACTCTGTCAGCTTACAATCTAGCTTATGGAAAGTTCTCCTGGAATGGAGCCTGTTTGTAAGCTGAGGACTTAGTGTATTAGACATATTATATACTTAAAGAAATAAACATGGAAAGTGGGTGATTTATGCAAGAGGTAGCCAGTGAATGGCAGCAATAACCTGCTGTTGGCCTGTTGCTGTAGCTTCAGGAGACCGTGCGTCTCAGTTAATTTATGCAAAATGCCTGAGGCTGGGTAATTTTTAAAGAACAGAAATTTATTTTTCTGCAGGTCTAGAGCATGGGAAGTCCAAGATCAAGGTCCAGTAGGTTTGGTTACGAGGTGAGGGCTACACTCTGCTTCTAGGATGGTTCCTACAGCCTCCACCCGTGAGAAGGGTGAGCACTGAGTCCTCTCATGGCGGGAGGCAGAAGGGGAAAGCTAGCAGACAGCTATTCTTCTGCACGAATTCCTTTTGGTACAGGAATCACACTCACAACCTCACACTTGCTAGGCAGGTGCTGTACCACTGAGCTATATCCCCGGCCCATGAATTTTCTTTTGTCAAGGCTTTCATCCCATTCATAAGAGAAGCGTCCTCACACCCTGGACATCCCTTAAAAGTCCCCCCACTGAATACTGCCACAAAGACAGCATCATCTATCACAGAGAACACACTCAAACCACAGCACTGCAGAAAATAAGCTAAATTCAATGCTTTTAAAGAAAAAGTTTGACTTTTCGGAAAATGATCTTTACCTATGCTAAGCTTAAATTCCCCCCAATTAAACCAAAGTGTGGTTTAAACATTGGGGTGTTAGGCAAATCTTAAAGATCATGCTTCAAATCCAAGAGCACCTTCAACCCTCCTCCCACTGGGGCCATTGTCTCTGAGGATTGTTACCAGGATCCCTAAACCCAGCTGACCCTGGACAGTCCACAGGGCTAGGCTGATAGAGCAATGCTTGTCACCCTGCTCCCAAATCTTGACTGGGTCCCTTCTGTCTGTGAGAAATAAACATGTACTTTTTGGCAGGCCTAGGTCAACTTTGAATCAAGCAGATTTAAGTGAGATATTCACACTGACGATCGTTCAGTCTACCTATAACACACCTTCGGCCCATTTCCCACTTCTCTCCCTCACTTCTCCTCTTCTCCCAATTTATCAACCCCAAACCTAGGAGACATACCTTTTCCAAGTCCCTGCAGAGCCCTCTGTGTTTGCCCACACTACCTTCTGCCTGTCCTTCCCTCCACTCCCTTCCTTATCTGGCATGTGCCTGCTTCTCCATCCTTCAGCCAAGTAAAGTCTCTTCTATTGAAATCTGGGCTCAGAGCTGCAGACAAAGTGAAATGAATTTACTTAAAGAAAATATAGAGTAATGTGCTGCATCCCTGGACCCCCAAAGCACAGGGACAAAAGCGTATCCCCAAAGAGCACTTATTACACAGTTCTTTATAAACTTCATGTCTGTCTTCTCTACCAAATTATCCCACGTGTCAGTACTTTGTAAGAGGTTTGTAAGTTTGTAAGTTTGTTGAATGGACACTAGAAGCTTGAACATCTGAGAAGCAGAATCTGATTTTCCAGGAATCAAATAGTTGGTCACCTATAGGGTAAGTCAGTACTTTTAGAACCTGACCGTACAATTTCATCATTACCAATATAGTTTTCAAAGAGCACCAGGTCTTAAATTCCAGCATGATAGGGAGATGGCTGTTATTCTGCAAGTATTCCAGGTAACTCCAGGACCCTAGCGATGTGTCACTAAGGAAAGGAAATCTCAGGTCTGAGAGTAACCACCTCCGTGTCCATACCTGAGCCACCATATCCCAGGGTCAGCCTGCTGTGGCGGATACCTAGCTGTTGTTCCCTCAAAGTCTTATGTGTGTCATGGACACGTGATGATGGATTAAGGGTGTGATAACTGGATTAGTCCACCCATTGGTCTAGTCCGGTTCTGGATATGGCTGACTGAAGCCCCCACCCCCGACTGGGTGTAGGTGGCACCAATAAATAGAACCGGACTACAAAGACTGGATGAAATAAACTGAGAAAGGGAAGTTCATTGCTCGATGCTTTTTTCTGCCTGTCCTGCCTTGGACTGTTTCTTCTCTGCCCTGCCACCCAGCCTTAGAGCCAACTGACTGTGGACTGAAACCTCTGCAAACTGTAAGCCAAAATAAACCTCTTCTCCTTTAACTTGTGGGTGTCGAATATTTTCCCCCAGCAATGAGAATGTAATTTAGACCAAACCCTACTGCTATAAACAATAGCCAAAGGCTTTGCGTTTCTCCTCCCTTCCCTCTGTTCTCTCATATTTTTCTCATTTTTTCCATTTTTTCTTTAGTTTTAAAGAGAATAAAGCAAAACAATAAACGAAAAGGATCTTGGATTTCAAAAACAAGACAGTAGGAAATGAATAATAGTTACTATTTTGCACATTGTTAGCCTCTAAATAGTTACTCAGACTAGCAGATATAGGCAAGCAAAGTTAATCAAACAATATAAGCCCTGAGTTGTTGCTTTACTTCAGTTGCTATCATTTCAGACATTTCACGTGTATGACTTCTAATTTCTTTTGTCTCTATGTCTCCTGGACCTGTTCTGCGTAGGCTGGAGGTCTGAGATTGCACCTTGCTCCTTCATCTGGACATTTTCCTGTGCTCCTTGGAATCAGCCAGTTGCTGAGCCCAGGCACTTCCTGCACTGGCTGCCAGTCCTAGGTGCAGGGGATTGGGCCAGGCACCTGGTTTCCTCTGATTCAAGGTTCCCAGGGTGGTGGAAAGGTGTGGAGTGGCAGCTCACTGATGCTCCCTTGATGGCAGCATGGCCTCAGGGCATGGCTTTCTCTCCTCTGGGCTCACAGCAGTGGGCTCACAGGGAATGTGGTTTTTTTCTCCTCCAAGCCTGCCAGCCACACTTTATTTTTTCCTCCTTATATTTAAGAGCCTTACCCATAACCCATGGACTCAGTCCTACTACCTGTGCACAAATTTTGTTTCCTGAGGACTGGCCTGATGCCTCTGGGAGCCGCTCAATGGGCTGATTATGGTGGGGAAGAAACTTGCGGCAGGTCCTCCATCACTAGGAGTCATCCAGACCTGGGGTAGGCGTGGCGTGTGTGTAGAAACAAACCACCCAGACATGGCATTGCTCTTCTTTCCTCTGGTTTAAGAAATGGATAGCGATCAGAGAGCGGTCCCCGAGATCCCGCCATGGCCATGCTGGAACCCAGGAGGCTGTACAAAGAAGCAATTCGCCCGCCCTCTTGGTGAGCACCTTCCTCCGGCGTTAGCCAGGAGGAGACCCAATAGTGTCTCCTGTGAGCCTACCGGTGCGCGGGCTTGGAATCAAACATCCCAAGCCCCCACCATTAGCAACTGGGGACAGAGGTCTGAGCATCTCTTGGCAGGATGACTGTATGCAATATAGCAAATATGGGGGGGTCTCCTCTATCTTCTCTTTGAAAGCAAGTGTTGTTTTCAGTTTTGATTCATTATGATTAATTGCTTTACTCTATTCAATATTCTCTTTCAATTGGTTTTATAATGTTCTGTATTTGGTTTGATTTTGCTGCACCTAATTGACTAGACAACTATTGTGAAGATAATGAGATACACTATGGAACCTATTACTGTTATCCCGGTAACCTGTTGTGAAGTTCTGTACCAAATTCACTGCACTGTCTCAGTTGGCTTTGTTCTGTCTTGTTCTGTTGTATTTCTACTACTTTCAGAATAAAATAAAATAAAATAAAATAAAATAAAATAAAAAAAGAAATGGGTAGCTTCTGTGCCCCTGCTGTGAAGTGGGGAGAGAGTCTCTCAAGCTCTTGGGAGAAATGATGGTGATGTGGGTCCTGAGCAGAGAATATTCCTCCCCCCACCCACCCCATGTCTAGCCCCAGGCACGCCTTCGCTCTAAAGCAAGAAGGATTATGCGTTTCAGACAGGACGCTGGGAAGCACTAACATCACGCACACGGTCAGGTCTCCAGCTCCACCGCTGGCCCCTCTCACCTACCTGGACCTCGCTGTGGCTCTCGGGATTTCCTCCACGCCCAAGCTGGTGAGCTCACTTGGAGACAGAAAGCAATAGGAGCTTTCTGGGCGGCAGGAGCGTAATGAGGGAAGACAAAGGAGGTAATGAGGTCTGCACATACCAAACAACACCGTCAGAGTAGTTTGCATTTGGAGATTCAGACATTCCAAGTTGAAAAAAATACTTTTGTCTTCACCATAGACCTTTGTAACTATGTTTTTCCATATTTATGAAGGTTTTCTTTCAAGGAAGCCTCCTAATGACTTTAGTGACAAGATAATAAATTTGTAAGTAGCAACTTCAACCCTCATAAGTATGTGTCTGGGCAAAAGCAGTGGATTTGCCTTCAAAGAGCAAATATTGTTACCTTGCTGATGCTGTGAAAGCATCCAGCAAACGCTCTGTCCTTATACTGGTAGTTGTATGGAGGGAGTCCTGTCTAGGTGACTATAAACTATCACAGACTCCAGACAAGTGAGATCTTTACTGATAAATGTGTGCTAACTTGAAGTGGTCAGTTTCTGGCCCTATAATAACCTAGGATGAACACCCAGGGCTCGATTCTTACGTCAGCTGCCTGCTGTAAGAGCTAAAAGCAACTTGAACCTCCCTTTGCACTATATGGAAAATAGATGCTAAATACATATCTGCTTAGCATAAAAGGAGAGAAGGAAGAGGAAGTGGGGGAAGACAAGAGAAAGAAAGGACAAGAAAAGAGGAAAGGGATCATTGCAGTTTCTGAACCATAAACTACAGTCATAAAAACATTCACTAGACTCATTTTTTTAACCAGTCAATTTTCTACATATTTCTTAGATATTCCAGACCCTTAGGGTTTAAGGAATCCTAAGCATATCTTTAATTTCAAAGGATCTAAAAACAAACATGAAATAAACATTTTATGATTAAGACATACAATCTAATTAGATGATTGTTAAGGTTATTAGATAAGAACATTAGAATGAAGCTTCATAAATATTGGATAAAGACGCAATAAGATACTGTAATTCTAGACTGCTAGCAAGCTATTAGAATAATTTTTATGAAGTTCACTCAAAATTGAAATGTTAAAAATCTAGGGTGATTTTTACATCTAAAATATGTTCAGGGTAGATAGCTATTTGACTTTCACCTCCACGAACTTATATAAATGTAAGTGTCTCTTTTTAAAAATCTTACAAAGATGAGACAAGAACTCCAAAGAGCTCTCTAAGATCACAATAAATTTCTGATGACTACTTTCTTTTGACTATTTTTTTAGAGGCATGCTGCTCCAAATCTCTGGGTGATTACATACCCACTCATGTATTTCCTCCCAGTGTTTATTTTGGAAAGATGGCAGGTTATTTTGAAAGAAAGGAAGAAAAAACAGACTGCAGAGGAAACAGTGTTGCCTCATATCTCACAGGGCAGCGGATTACTAAAATTACCAGACTCTACGGAAGAGAACAGAAAATTCATTGCTTTTGCACATTTTCTTGTTTCAAAGGAGTTTTATCAAGATGATGTGCCCATAGCGGTGGTAGGGGCACCAAACACTAAATAATAATAATAATCTTTAATTTCAGAAAATTTCCCCATAGAACGGAACCAATAATGACAAAGGCAACATTTTCATGAGCTTTAGGTATCAGGCATAAAACTTTCTTCCAAAACTTTCCAGACCAATTTAGTGTTATAGCTGATTATGATAGTGATAAATAGGAGAGATTAGATATTAGTAAGAAAGTACTGATAGTACAAATATTATAAAGGTTAAGTTTTAGTTAATAGTTTTAACTAGTAAGGGTTTGTTTGAAGCATTTGCTTAGACAACCCACAGAAATTTACAAAGCCGCAAATGTGCACCAGGCATGCAAAAGTGAATTCCACAGAGTTCCTGCCCCAAGATGCGGCCTTCCCAGGTGTCCTTGGATTTGGTAGAGAAAATTATCCTGAACAGCGGGAACTGGTGAGTGTAATAAAGCCCCAGCTCTCATATGTCTAAAAATAATCTTTTAAACCTTTCTGAAAAGAGGATAGATTTTGTTCTAGTTTACCTCTAAAACAAATTGCCCTTTCTCCAACAATGAAACCTTTCTACTGTAAAACATTATTTTAATTGTGTCTCTGCAGGAAGAAACAAGCCCAGACTGATCAAGAAAATTGTAATCCATGACCTCTTCCAAGATACCTTGAACTTTCTTTTGTTGATGAATCTCCTAAAAGTGTTGTGGGAGTCAAGTTCCTCTGGCTTACACCCATTTTAAACATCACTTAATCTCATGATGCGACAATTTGTTATCAGATAACCCATGCTCGCACACAAACAGAACCACTATCAGACACAGACAGGCTATAATCTGGCAAAACCTTGATGAAACGGAAATAAACACAATATGTAGTGCATATTAATAAACTCAGGCATTTTGGCACACACCAATATAACAAACATCCTTGAAAAGAAAGTGCTGGAAGGTTTGGTTTCCTTGTATGAATCTTTCCATTTATATAAACAAGGATAGAGACCAAGAAAGAAGTACCTACCTTTGGAAACTGTATCTCCTCTTCCATCTTGGAAATAACAGCTCCCCTCTTAAGAACTACAAGTTTCTGTAGGGTGCCATTCTCAAGGGGAGGGGACTAGAGGACAGCTACCCTCTCCTCTCCCCTCCCACCTAAAAACTCACTCATTTCAGGAAGTTATTAGGATGGAACTTCTCAGAAGCCAATTTTCAGCCTTGCTGCGGTCTCAACATAAAAGTTTTACTCATCCAAGACTAAATAAATGAAAAATAGGGCCAGGGATATAGCTTAGGGGTGCAGTGCCTGCCTAGCAAGCACAGGGCTCTGCATTCAATTTCCAGTACCCAAAATAAATAATAAATAGATAAATTAAGGGCTGGGATATAACTTAGTGGCGCAGCGCCTGTCTGGCAAGTACAAGGTCCTGAGTTTGATTTCCAGTACAAAAAAAGAAAGAAAGAAGAAAGAAAGAAAGAAAGAAAGAAAGAAAGAAAGAAAGAAAGAAAGAAAGAAAGAAAGAGAGAGAGATGAAGGAAGGAAGGAAGGAAGGAAGGAAGGAAGGAAGGAAGGAAGGAAGGAAGGAAGGAGAAAAGAAAGGAGAAAAACAGACATGGGGACAAATTGTCATAAAGTTCATTTTAAAATTTATATTTTTTGACTGTATATGTTACAAACTTCAAAAGATGTAAAAGGACATGCAAAGTCAGTGTCTCTCCCAATCTACTTGGTAAACATCTATTATCATTGATTTCTCATGTATGTCTATGAGCACACATCTTCTGTACACATGCATTCTACATGATGTTCTGAACTTTCCCTTTGATAGTGTGTGTTCATGTGGGTTTGGTTCGGTTTGGTTTGGTTTGGTTCAGTCTGGTTCGGTTCGGTTCGGTTTGGCTTGGTTTGGTTTTATAGTGCTGAGGGTCAACCTCAGGTCCTCCCACATGCCAGGAAAGCACAAGCACCTTACTATTGAACCTCATTACTTCTTTCACCCTGATTTTTGTTTAAGACAGGGTCTCACTATATCCTTTAGGCTGGCCTTGGACTCACTATGCAGCCTAGGTTGGCCTCCAACTCACATCAATCTTCCTGTCTCAGCCTCCCAAACGTGAGAATTGCAGGCATGTGCCACCATGCCCAGCAGTTCTTTTGTCTTTTGAGACAGTCTCACCACCTACATGCCGTTTAGACTGGCCTTGGACTCACTGTACAACACAGGTTGGCCTCTGACTCACAGTGACCCTCCTGCCCCAGCCTCCCAAGTGCTGGGATTACAGGTACATGCCACCAGGCCCAGCAGTCCTGAACATCTTCAGTAGATGGAAATGACTCTTTCCATAGAGTTAAATGCATCTATACAGCCTTGTACTATCTCACCATTTCTTTGATCCAGTGTTGCTGTTAATAAGTGGAGTTTTGGGGAATAAAAATGATCCTACTTAGCAAAATCAAAACTTGACTACCCTATTTCTGAGTTTGCACAGTTTATTCCACTTGCCCATGTCACTGTCCTTCTCTACTAGTTTATGAAATCTAAACACTATGAGCCAGTGGGTTAGAGTATTTGGATTTTTAGTGACTGAAGAACTTGAAAATAAAGGTTAGTGCTTAAAGTAATGCTTATATTAATCTCATCTTAGATGCCATTACATTAACAATATATATATTAAGTGCTGGCATATTCATCTGAAAGTTGAGATTTCTATTAAAAAATAAACTGATTCTATACTTAGAGTAGGACTCCACGTTATCCAAGGTAATTCTACTAGGTATCTCCATAAACTAGCAAATTCTAAGAAGTATTAATATTAAAGGGAGTTTGAAAATAGTAAAATACAAACTCAAGGAGCTGATTGAAACAGTTGATATGCGTTTTAGTTAGGATGTGTTAGATCAAATTTAAAGAAAAAATTTAATACTGTTTTCTAAGCAGTTTTATAGTTTTGCAACCATTTTGGTGTAAGCACAGTCCATATATCTGAGACTATATAACCTGCCCACGGGAATACCTAAATTTGAGGCAATCTTCAAAAAACCAGTTATTTGATAAAACATAATTTGCCTCAGATTCTTTTTCTAACTAAAACTAAAGACTATTGTAATGATTTTCTTCACCCAGCCAATTCTTTGAGTTAACTGAAGGATGAGACTTCTCCACCCATCTACGAAACTGGTCCTTCAAGAGTCAAGACTGAATTCTCAGGCCTGCTGGGTAGCTGCTGACTCAACCACACCACACAGCCTGGCTACACAGCGTGTCCTTTTATCAGCAAGTTGGGCACTGTGGTGGGACTGTAAGAGAAAGAGCCAGAAAATCAACACAGTATCTCTGCTTTCCATTGGAAGAATCTCATTAAAGTGTGGGTAGACCTATGAAACGTTCAAAAGGAAACCAGTTAAAAAGGTTAACCAATAAGTACAGATAATAAGCTGAAATTCTTCATTTACCAAGGAGAATTATAGATAGGAGGTTATTTTAAGACATGATCCCAAGAGAAAGACGTCTAATTTCTTAGAGAAATTTTGAAATTGGAAATTATTGTGTTCAATATACACGGTTAGCTTCCTTTTTCTTCATTCTTGCACCATTATTCTTTTCCTGAGAGGAAAAGAGAGAGGGATAAATTGATGATGACTACCGGCTACTGATAGCTGCCATTTGCTGATAACCTAGGCTAAACCTAGCTGTAACCAAGCACTTCATATGCTTCTCAGAGTCCCATAGAAGAGATGCTCTCATGTGCCCAGGAGGAGGATTCCAGAAAACATGCACGTGTCCTTCCTAAAGAATAAAACTGCAAATTATTAGCTATGCTATTAGCTCATGATTCAGAAGTCATTAACTATGTAATATAAGTAGAAAAACTGTTCTTCTAATTTATCCAATTATGCTATATGTTTCATCTTACAAAGCATCAAAGGATGAGAAGTCACTACATTGTTAAGAAAACTGAACATTTAGGAAAACAGCATTATTATATTCCATAACTACAAGTTCACTATAAATTGCTTAGCTGTCTTGACACTACCATGTTAAATTACCACGCAGTCCTTTCTTGAGGACCCAGCCTTTCTCCAGAGGTAGAACATTTAGTCAGTAGTTACTGTAGTGAATTTTTAAAGATTAGTCATTATTAAGCTAAGCCTTCATATGTGGCATGACCCTCACAACACCCCTCAGATACAGACACCGTGTTTCTTCTTTTACAGATGATAAAACTGAGTATTAGAGCTATTAAATAACTAGCTCAAGGATACCCTGCTAGCAGTGAGTCCAAACTTATTTCTAATTTTCTAATCTCTCTTCTTAACTTCTATGTTGTCACCACTTACCTCTTCCGGCTCATCATTGTCATCAGCTCAGGATCCCTCTTCTTGTACAAGTATCTCTGTACCAAGGACATGATGCCATATGCGAGGTCAGCACTCGTGTATAACACGATCTAAACACTAGCTCCAGTCTTTTTTAAAAAATAAAACTATATATTATATGAATTGTTCTCATCACCATTGCAATTTATGGATTTCAGTGTTTTTAAATGATTTTTTTATTGTTGGAATATGTTTGAAATTCGTAATACTGACACTTGTCTTGGAAAATTGGTGTGTGTACATATTACATCATGATTTCTTTCCCCAGATCCCCTTCCCATCTCCACAAACCTACTTCCCTGTTCCCACCATCTTTCTCATCTTATTCTTTATTTATGTTTTGGGTTTCTCACATAAGGATAAATGAAGTATTTATCCTTCCGTGTCTGATTTGTCTTACTTAGCATTATGGTCTCAAGACCCATCCATTTTCCTACAAATGACTCACACTTATCCCTCCTTATAGCTGAGTAGTAGTACTGTCTTTATCTATTCATACGCTGATTGGCATATAGGCCACATCTATAATTCAGCTATTATGAATTGTGCTGCTATAAACATGGGTACACAAGGATCAGTGTAATACGATGCCATTAACTCTCAGGAGTTAACTTTGGGAAGATGCCCAAAAGGATGGCTGGATTAAATGGAATTTTCAGTTTGGAGTTTTTAAGGAATCTCCATGCTGACTTCCATAGTGGAAGTACTAATTTATATACCCACCAACAATGTAGAAGAGTTCTTTTTCCCCACAACCTTGTCAGCATTGGTTGTTTTGTTTTGTTTTGTTTTGTTTGATTCTTTGATGATAGCCATTCTTATTGAGGTAACATGAAATTTAGTGTTGTTTTAATTTGTATTCTCTAATGGTCCAAATTGCTAAGCATTTTTTTGTGTACATATTGGTCATTTGTACTTCTTTTGAAAAGTATCTGTTTATTTCAATTGCTCATATTTTGATTCAGTCTTTTATTTTGAGTGGTCTATTTCTTTTCAGTTCTTTATACATTCTAGATATTACAGCTCTGTCCCACGAGTACTTCACAAAATTTTTTCCCCATTCTGTAGATCTCTTCCATCTGTTGATTGTTTCCTTTGTTGCACAGAAGCTTTTAACTTAATATAGTCCCATTTATTGATTCTTGGTATTGTTTCTCATCCAACTTGGATTTTGCTCAGAAAGTCCTTGCATCTGGCTACAAGAATTTCACTTATTTTATCTTCTAGCAGATTCAGTGTTTCTGTTTTAATATTTAGATCTTTGATTCATTTTGACTTCATTTTAACACAGTGTGAGAAATATGGGCCTAGATTGATTCTTTTGTATCTGGATAACCAATTTCCCCCCCCCCCCACTATCTTTTAAGGATGCTATCTTTTCTCCAGTGTATGTTTTTGGCTTTTTGGTCAAAATTGGATAGCTGAATATCCCTTAGGTTATTTCTACATCCTCAATTCTATTCAACTGGCCTTCCAGGCTATTTTTGTGCCAGTATCATGCTGTTTTTATTACTATAGCTTTGTAGTATAACTTGAAATCTTGGATTATAATGCCTTCTGCTTTGCTGTTTTTGCCCAGGTTTGCCTTGGTTATTTTGGGTCTCTTCTGGTTCCATATAAATTTTAGGGTTGATTTTCCTGGTTCTGCAAAGAATGCTGTTGGTATTTTCATTGTAATTGCATTAAACTATTTTTTGCATTATATTGCAAAAAATTATATATATATATATATATATATATATATATATATAATTTTTAGTGATATTATGATTTTGACAATACTAGGTAAAATATTCCTGAATAGGTAAAAAAGGGTGTGTTTTCATTTTTCTAATGTTCTCTCTCTCTCTCTTTTGCAGGGGTGCCCCAGGAATCAGACTCAGGACCTTGCAGTTGTCAGGCAGGTGCTGTGCTGCTGCACTGTACCCCCCCGTCCTCTAATGTTCTCTTCAATCTCTTCTTTTGGGTTCTATAATTTTCATGGCAGAGGTCCTTCACTTCTTTAGTTAGGTTAATTCCTGAGTTGTTTCTAAGCTCCTGTGAATAGAATTATTTTCCTTGTTTTTTTTTCTCCATGGGTTCATTGTTGCTGTACCGTAACACTGCTGATTTTTGTGAGTTGGTTTTGTATATTGCAACTTTGCTAAATATGTTTATTTTATTTGTTTATTCTAATTCTGGTGGGATTTAAAAAAAATTTTTTTTGAACTCTACTCTGTAAAGAAGTATGTTATCCACAGATGAGGACAGTTTGATGTTTTGCTTTCCTATTCACATCCTTTTTATTCCTTTCTTTTACCTAATTGCTCCCTCTAAAGTTTTGAGATGATATTGACCAGGAGAAGCGATAGTGAACACCCTTATCTCATTGCTTATTTTAGAGGAAGAGCTTTCAGTTTTTCCTCATTTAATATGATGTTGGTAGTGAGTTTGTTATAAATGACTCTTACTGGTTTGAAATATGTGCTTTTATATCTATTTTTGTCAAGGCTTTTTTAAAACATAAATAGATGTTGAACTTTAGCAAAGACATTTTTTGGCATCTAATGAGATTATCATATAATTTTTATTCTTACTTCTTTTTATGTCATGTATTACATTTATTGATTTATGTATGATGAACTGTCTTCACATCCCTGGGATAAAGCCACTTTGTCTTCATGTATGATATCTTTAATAATTTGTTGCATTATAGTTACAAATGTCTTCTTGAAGATTTTTGCATTTACATTCATTAAGAAAATTATACTGTAGTTTTCTTTTTTAGTTGAATCTTTGTCCATTTTTGGTGTTGGAGTAATATTAGCTTCAAGAAATGAGTCTGACAATGTTCCTTCCCTTTCAATTTCATGAAAGAGTTTAACTCCAAAGTTTTTTCTTAGGAAACAAAGTATGTTCATTGCTTCTCAGCAATAGGCGACTAGATTTTTTTAAACTCCACATATGTGAATTCTAAAGAAGCATCTCTGTTCAATTGTGGCCCATCACATTCCAAATGTATTGTTTTATTTACACTCAGAAGCTCTTCAAGGTTTGCACTCTGAACATCACACTAATAACTGAGTCTCTTTTTCATTGCTAGAGACTTTCCAAAGCAGACTGATGTACTCATTGCTCCAAATTCCCACAGCCTGCACTGCTCTGATTAAAAGGTGATGACCTAAACTGGAGAAGACCAAGGTTATTATTTCAGACAATCTTGGGCTCACACCTTGACTATGTCACCTGCATCTTCTGCTGTGTGATCCTAGTTATTTAACTTTTCTGAGCTGGTTTCCCCAGTCTCTACTTTACAAATCCAATTTTTTGGTTCTTGATGTTGCCACTGAATATCTTTAGGCATTTGATCTTCATTGTACAACATCTTTTTCACTATCATTTCTAAAAATTGTGCAACATGCACATGCTCGTTTTTGCCACAAACCTCAAGCCATTATTGATTCTCCTCTTTTGCTACAATCTCCACATCCAGTACATCTACAAGACCAATAAACTGCACTGCTAAAGTGTGTCTTGAGTGTACTGGTCTCTCTTCTTCCAAACTTCTCCCTTAGTGTACGCCACCATCCCTTCTCTGGAGTATCCTCACACTTAGTCTGCACAATTGTTTTCTTCTGTGCCTTCAAGCTGTCTTCTTTCTTCTAAAGCGACCAAAGTGAACATTTTAAAAAAAGGAATTGCACCATTTTTTTGTTAAAATCATGCAACAGCTTCAAACTTAATAATTTCCAACTCTTCTTCACATCCATGAGGACAGCTAATATTTAAAATAAAACAGAAAAAACAATAAATCACAAATGTTAGCAAGGATGTGGAACAACTGAAACACTTGCCCTTTGCTGATGAGACTATAAATGGTGAAGTCACTATGAAAAACAGAGCGGCAGTTCTTCAGAAGACTAAGCAGAATTTCAGTGAGACCCAGTAATTACACCTTGCATATATACCCCACAGAACTGAAAGCAGCAACTGAAGTAGATATTTACAGATCATGTCCCTGAAGTCTTACTCATGGTAGTCAAAATGTGGGAAGCAACTTAAGTCCACTCCCAGGTGAATAGATGAATAAAACAGTGTGAGCCGTAACGAAACATTACTCGGTCTAAGAGGAATGAGCTTGTGCCGCAAATTCGACAGCGCGAATGAAGCTGGAGGCCACTGTGCTAAGCGAAATAAGCCAGTCACGAGGGGGAAATAGTGTATGGTCCCCCTAGGATGAGGTATACAGAACAGCTAAATTCATGGAAACAGGAAGCTGGATACTGCTGCTGGGCAGTGAGGGCGGAGGGACTGGAAAGTGCTTGCTTGAGGATATGGAGTTTCAGTTTTGGAGATGAAAATGTTCTGGGGATGGATGGTGGTGATGGTTATACACCAGTACGAATGTACTTACTGTCACTGAACCATGAAAAGGATTAAAAATAGTTAAAATTATAAATTGTATGACTATTTACTACGATAAAAATTAATACCCCGAATTCTCACCCTACCCTGGGAGGTCATACATGATGCAGCCTGGCCTTCCTGTTTGATTTCCCTTCCAACCTCTCCCCTCCCACCTGGCTGCTCTCTCTGGCCTCGGGGTCCAAGAGACCTGGGGGTCTGTACAGTTACCCAAAAGGCCCTTTCCTGTCGTCTAGCCTGGTCCCTTCCCTACTCCGCTCTGGCCTGCTGCTGCTTCTGTCTGGCTCCTCTCCTCAAAACCTGCCTCACAGATCAGACTCAGTCCCCTTTTCTGTTCTACTCCTGTTCCTTCCTTCTAACCTATCACAGGATCATTCACACTCACATCGAGTGTCTCCACTAAAACTACCTCCTTCTCAGAAAATGCCTAAGCCAGCATCGCCCCAGGGGCCCATGGGCTGCCTCAAGTAACTGAAGTGATGTCCACTTGGAAATAATAATTCAAGATGTCTGGGCACCTTTCAAGTGAATTTTCGAGTATTCAACACTTGTTTAACTTACTCATCCTAAGAGAGAGACTTCAAAATGTTTTCCCTGACTCTGTCTTTAGTAGTTTCACAGACAAAAAAAAAAAAAAAAAAGCCTTCAGCTTTTTGTCTAAAAAATAAACACATTTCAAAAGGATTCCTCCATACCCTGACTTCCATCGTGGGAGTTGTTCTTCAAGGGGGAATTCCTCTGAAATAATAAAATCGGGAATGGCTCCAAGAGAGTTCATGTTTCCAATATTAAGTCTTCTGACTTCTGAGGACATTGCTCCGCCCACTCTTTAATCATATCTGAGGAAATTCCCCTGGCCTGGGTAAAAGATCATAATATCTTAAGAAGGTTGATGAGCTCATGAAAGGCAATTGAATTTAGAAAGCCACGACACTCCCAGAAAGCTCCTTGAAGCTGCTTTTCCTTTTCATTAACCCCTTAAATTTTCCAGACCAGTACCATTCCAAATTTCAAGTTATTTTGAAATAGCTTTTACTAAATACTATAATTGCAAATCTGAGAATAGTTTTTGCTCTATGTCCCCAAAACTCTTTATATTGCATTGCCTACATAAATATTAAACTGCTCAAGGAAGACACTTTAAACATTTCATGAGCCCCATCTGGTCTTTAATGGATTTGGCATTCTATATTTTAATTTTCATAGTGATGATTATCTAATGCCCACCTTGAAATTTTATGAAGGAAAATAAGCCATACAGCAAATTGCAGGTGACGAAGGGGAAAATGACTTCTGAATTACTAAGATGCTTAAATTTTGCAAGGGAAGTCAAAGGTGCCAGTACTAAAACTGCATTTGTTTACATAACACTATTCACAACCCATCTACCCCCCTCTCTCTTTAAGGCAGGTGCTAATAAATGGAGGAAATGGTACAACGTATAATTCCCATGTGTGGGAAGCCAGTCCCCAAAGCTGTTGTAAACACCTCAGCTTCTTGTCACTTCACTCTGACTAATCATTACACAGACGCCATGTTTGTTGTTTATTTTCTTGGCTAATAAAACAGAAGTTTAGAACTTCAGATGAAAATGAAGGTCAAGAAGAGAAAATGCTTTTGTAGGAATCACACTCTGCTAGAATCTGAGACTAAAGAAGGCGTTCGGTAGAGGACAGTTGTTTGTAAATGTAGAAAGCAAGAGATTTCCATTTATGGACCGCAAGTGCATTCCAGTCCAGTGTCAAGTTTTGTGTGGTGATAAGACCAGAGCAGGAAGCCACGCGAGGCCAGGAAGGAAGTGCTATCAGGCTTGGAGCGGGCAGGGTAGCGAGCGCTCTGGGAAGGCTCAGGCCTCAGCTGTGTAACCACTGCCCTATTTTTAAAAGATAAACAGCCTGAAGCGCACAGAATCCATGGAGTGTCTGCTTCAAATTCACCCAAACCACACAGGGAGCTCATTCTTTGCTTTTGCCAGGCTTTGCAAGTATCCCTAAATGTATACAGGGCAGAGATTGCTTATGATGGTTTGATTATGGCCTTTTACCCAGGTTTTATGGGTGGCTTGAAGGGTCCCTTCTTACACTAGCGGTATTTGAATTGTCCTACTTCTCTTAGCCACTTTAACCCAGTACCAGAACCAGTGGCAACAGTCTTAATAGGATTCAATGGTAAGAAAGGAAAGTTCCCAGGGCGTTATTGAATCATTGGAGTCGGCCAATCAAAGTCATTAAGTAAGCAACGTTGGCTATGCTTTTCATAGTTCATGTCTAGATACAGAGTGGTTGTTCAGTATCCATCATAAGATCAGTACTGCACTGGGCGTTTGGCTCAGTAGGATTATTGGCTGTCTTGGTCCTTGTGGAACATAGTGTTAAGGGCTAAG
Source organism: Hydrochoerus hydrochaeris (assembly GCA_004027455.1). NCBI lineage: Eukaryota > Metazoa > Chordata > Mammalia > Rodentia > Hydrochaeridae > Hydrochoerus > Hydrochoerus hydrochaeris. The sequence goes on from PVLA01000769.1 coordinate 90,099, forward strand.
ATGTTTACTTTTTAAAATAACCGACAATGCACTGCGGTTAGTGACGACATAGAAAGAGACCAACACCAAAATTGATGAGGTATCCTAATTTAATTTCTGGTGCAAATGGGCACCAAGAGAGACTCAGAGATGAGCAGGCATTGCCCAAAGAATATGGGAAGAAAAGCAAAGAAGGAAAGTGCTTCCAACCAAATCGGCATCGTTTTCCATGGCACAAAGGCCAGAGACAGAATGTAGCTTAGATGGTTAAATATGATGTGTTAATTTGACCTGAGTAAAAACTACTTAACAAAATGCAAGGTCATGAGTTCAATCCCCACTACAAAAAATGAAACAAAAAACTAACAGACCAGTAAGGCTCTGGGTGTGTCTGTAGATGACTGAAGCATGGGTCACAAACTGAGGAGGAGAGACTCACTCCGGATATGGGTGGCACCAGCCAATAGGCTTGTAGTCTGGGTGGAATAGAAGGGGAAGAATGAGGAATCTTCCCTGTTATTTTCAGAGGCTCTCTGGTCCTTACCGCTGCTGTAGATACTAGTTTCCAGCTCCTTTGGGCTTCAGTGTGAACTTTTTAGCCTCCAGTGCAGACCCTTTGGCTTTCTGACACAAACTTGCACAAGACTTGCAGAGAGCTCCAGGTCTTTGCTCTTCAGCTGGGTCTTCCAGTTCTTCAGTACGCAGTCATTTTGCAGTTTTCAACCCCTGATTCCATTATAAGTCTAGATACTGAATCCTTCATACAATCATGGGAATTTTTATGTTAAATCTTTTCCTCTAGCAATATAGCAGCCGATCATGAGATCTCAAAAAGTAAGAATGAACCACACAGCATTTTGCCATTGATGCAAAGAGCCAGTAGCATAATGACTGGGATAATGAGAAATTATCAAGATTATAAGGTCAGGGCTCTAGACCCACCCCTGAATGCTCACTATCTAATACTGTGTCTTGAAGCTATACCACCTACTGAACAGAGTTGGTACATCCATCAGAATCTAGTCACTGGATTGCTATAGAAAAATCAAATCAGAAAAACTCGATGATAGCATAGCTTTATGAAGAAAAAAATGATAGATATGACTGCATAAATTCCAGTTTGTTCATCAAAGTTATCAATAAGACAGCAAAATAGTTTTGATGAGTCAAGAAAGTAAGGGCAAAAGACTTTCACAAGAACTTTGCAACAGGTTAAATTTAAACAGCCAAAGAAAAAGTATTCAGGTCACTGATAATTAAAGAAACATAAAGTAAAACCAACATATGGACACAACTCTATTTTTAAGACTTTTTTTTTTTGTATTGGGGATTGAACTCATGACCTCATACTTACTAGGCAAGTGCTTGAGCCACTGAGCTAAATTTCAGGCCCTTTAAGACTATTTTTAAAAGAAGTTTTAGCTTCACAGCAAAATTATGTGGAAAGTACAGAGATTTTCCATATATTTCCTGCCCCATTCTCAAAATCCCTCACCAGAGTAGTATATCTATTACAATTAATAAACCTGTGCTCACATATCAGTATCACCCGAAGTTTATAGCTTGCAATACGTTCCCTCCTGCTGTGTGCATCTTATGGGTTTGGACAAATGCATAATTGTGTGATCCATCATTACACTGTCTGATAAATAGTGCCTTCACTACCCTAAAAACACTCCATGAGCTCTATTTATTCCTCCCTCCATCCAAAACCCTGATAACAATAAATCTTACTGTCACGTAGTTGGAATCATAAAGTATGTGGCCTTTTCAGACAATTTCTTTCACTTGGTAACACACACTTAAAGATCTTCCACATCTTTTCATTATAGAGACCCCTTTCCCATCCTTACCGTGGTCCAGGGAGTTTATATTTGTAATCCCATGGAGAAGTTACTGGAATTCTAGTGAGTTAATTTTAATTTATCACTTCCAGTGCAAGCCATGACCATAGCTATAATCATGGGCAGCCAAGGTGTCCCAAGTCTGGCCAGGATAAAGGTGCAAAGGAACAAAGGCCTTGACCCAGGGCCTGACCTAGATTTTATTAGGGAGACACTCGGGAGACAGCAACTGTCACCTCACTTCAAAGATTATACACCAGCACCTCAGCCAGCCCTATTGACATTGCTTAGAGCTAATTGAAGGGAAAAGGAAATGGCTTAGCCAGCCCTGTGCATATCAGTACATGGAGACAGGGCCAAGTTTAGCCAAAGTGGAGGTAATTGCTCTGTATTCAAGGAGAGTCATCCAGGAGGTCTTCCACATTTCATTATCAAAATGAAAGAAACGATAAGAAAACAAACAATCTGATTTAAAATGGCCTTTGGATGTTTCTAGAAATTTTATTCATAATCGGAGCTCATTTTATCTTTAACACTCCATAATAGGCCATTGTTTATGAATGCCATCATTTTCCTGTATGTCCAACAGGTGAAGGATAGAGTAAGTGGGGTATTTATGCACAATGGAGTACGATTCCACCACAAAGAAGGATAACTCGAGTCATTGTAGGGAAATGGATGCACCTTGAGATTGTAGTCAGTGGACTAAATTGAACACACCAGCTTAACTATCACATGGTTTCTCTTATATGAGAAGCCCAAAAAATAAATGAAGAGCAAAAGAAAAGATAGATAATAAGAAATAAAGCCAGGGATTTAGCTCACTGGCATAAGTGCGTCGTGAGTTCAATCCCAGGTACCAAAAAAATAAAATAATAATAATAATAAAGAAATAAAGAGATAGATCTTTCTTATATGGAAGGTGACCAAGAGATAGAAGGAGGGAGAAGCAGCTGGGAAGCAGATAAAAAATAATTAAGCTGTATTTTTCTCCACAATGAATGTAATCATTATGTTCTACAAACACATACTAATAAAAAATGAAAAAATAATTAAAAAGAAGTGCCACAATTTATTCAGTCACCAACTTATGGAGCTTTTGGTTACTTCCAAGTTTTAGCAATTATGAATAAAACTTCTAGAACCATCCAAAGGCCATTTTAATCAGTTTGTTTGTTTTCTTATTGTTGAGATTTAAGAATTTCTTATTTCTTATATATTTTGTGTAACAGTCCATCATATGTATCATTTATAAATATCTTCTCCAAGGTTGTGGATTAGCTGTCTGTTTATTCTCTTTATATTGTCTATCACAGAGCAGAAGTTTTTCATTTTTATGAAGTCCAATTTATCAGTTAGTTTGCACAGATCTGATGCATTGGAAGGTTATCATGAAACCCAACGTCACTTAAGTTTTTTCTTATGTTATCTTGTAAGAGTGCATTGTGTAAGTCTTACATTTAAGCCTATGATCAGTTTTGAGTTTGTTTTTATGAAGTCTTGAGGTCTGTGTCTAAAATTTTTCCCATGTGAATGTCCAATTGTTCCTGTACCACTTGTTGAAAAAGAATAGTCATTTCATTACCTTAACTTCTTTGCTGAAGACCAATTGACTACACTGATGTGGGTCTGGCTTCTCTCTCCTGTTCTACTGACCTATTGTGTGTTCTTTGCCAATACCACACTGCATCTATTGATATAGCTGTTTAGAATTACAGAAGTCAGGTAGTGTTAGTCCTCCAATTTGGTTCTTCTCTTTTGATATTATATTGGCTATTCTGGATCTTTTGCCTTCTTGCATAAACTTTGTGATCAGTCTATCATTGTCCATACAATAACTTCCTGGGGCTTTGTTTTTTGCTTTGTTAGTACCAGGGATCGAACTCATGACCTCACGCTTGCCAGGCAGGTGCTTATACCACTGAGCTAACTCCCCAGCCCTTTGATTAGATTGCATTGAATATGCGGGTTGAGCAGGGAAGAGCTAACATCTTGATGATACTGAACCTTCCTATCCAGGAACATGGAACCATTCTCCATTTACTTTGTTTCTTAATTTCATTCATCAGAATCTTATAGTTTCTCACCTATAGATCTTACACATGTTCTGTTAAATTTATACTTACGTGTTTGGATTATTTCAGTGCCTTTTTGGTATACTTTATACTTTTGCTTAATGATACCCTGCATAATTAGAATCACCAGGCGCCTTCAGTGATGTGGTACCCAGGTATGGAGTGAGGAAAGTGTTCTATAGCCCTGGGATTAGGGTAAGGCTTTCAGCGAGTCTGTGCCTCTGGTCTGGGAGGTCACACATGTTCCTCAGCATGCCCCCATACCTGTTTAGTAAGACAGCATAGCAAGGGTGAGAGGAAATTATTACCTTCTCCTAGGTCAGTTAGGCTCTGATAAAGCCCCAGCAATTCAGGTGCCGGCGAACTAGTTTACCCTGAAGGCAGGACTTGTTAAGAAAAACTTAGAGCTGCAGTGGGTTTCAGAGTGATTTCTTACCTCTCTCCCTGCCAGAAGCACAAGGGAGGTTTTTTTCTGGTATTTGGCGTGGGAACCTGGTAAAACTCCTGAAAGTAAATGTAACAATGCACATGGCAGCTTCCTAGGATCAACCACCCCTGGAGTTTCAGGTCTCAGGTTTGTCTGTGTGGAACCTCCAGCAATCTACTGGGTTTTCAGAGTTCAGAGTCTCTTTTCTGGCAGGCTGTGACTCCTGTACTCACGTTTTTGTCTCTCTGATCTGGAGGCAATGATTTGTTCTATGTCTTTCCCTCTCTTATAGATCCATGAAGAGTTGTTGATGCTTCAGTCTGTTCAGCATTTTACATGTAGTTAGGACAGGGTGATAACTTCTGAGCTTATGTACAAGTTCAGAAAACAGAAGTCCAGGGCACAATTTTTTAAGCCTAAACCTCCCTGGAGAGGCAGAAAGTCCACCCAATGTCTATTTAAAGGAATACTTGCCTCTTATCCTCTGTCTCCTAACTACGCTTTGTTGTATCTTTCTTTTTGCCATTTAAAAAGTTACATCATTATTTATTTGCTATCACTCACTAGAAAGTAAATGTACCAGGTAAGGTTAACTAATGGTCAGCTTGTAACAACCAACTGAACTGAATCAGCATGGTGCTGGCTGTGGATGGCCCACCCGAGGATTTTTGCCAAAAGCATAAAAAGAGAACTGGAGGAGAAGAGGAGCTGATCCTCCTGGAGAAGGCTGTCACGCTGGTTTTCCTGAAATGGACTCAGCTGTTAACTTTGGAGGAGCTCGGGATCTTGCTGTTGCTGAAGATGGTTGCAGTTCTTTGGAGGGAGAGAAGGTTTGGTCCTTACTTTAAGCACTGCAGAACCCTCAGCTGCTGACACAGATCCTTCATCCTGCTGGCACTGACTCTCTAGCTTCCGCCACTGACCTTTGGGCCTTCGCAGAGCAGATCCTTTATGCAGACTTGCATGAGACACTGTCATGGGCTCTAGGTCTTCAGCTGACCTCATGGAGGACATTGCCATGAGTTCTGGACCCTAAGCTGGGTTCTTTGAGTCTGTAGTTTGTGGACAAACCTCCCATACCCTTTTGCATTTGACTCGTTGGGCAAATATTATAAAATAATCCTATAATGTGTGTCCTGTATTAAATTGTTTGCCTTGCAAATCCTGACTACAACAGATGGGATTTTGTTCCTCACTTTTCCCACAAGATCTAAATTACACAGTAGGTCATCAATGAACATTGATAAATTGATTATAAGTTGATAGAACTTGGGGGAAAAAAACTTGGCATTTTTCTGTAAGTTAAGAGCTATGAATACAGGGTGACCATCAATGAGACCCCAAAAGATACAGAGAAACTCCTGCACATGTGTACAAGACCATATAGAAGAACATTCACCATGGCTTTTTTTGTAATAATCAAAAAAGGGAACCAAGCCAAATATCATCAGTAGTGATCAGTAGACAAATTTTGCTATGTTTGTACAACAGTGTAATATGGGTGTCCCTCAGTATCAGTATCTACACATGCAAAAATCCAAGGATGCTCAAACCCCTTAAGTCATCACTCTATGTCCCTGGAGGCAGAATTCGTGAGTACAGAGACCTGACTTTATAGCTATTCATACCATGGATGACACCTACTAACAGAGTAAGCAAAAAAGCAAAAACATAAATGAATGCATTAAAAATATTATTTTTCCTTATTTAAACTTCAAAACTAGACTAAACTGTAATATTTAAGATAAAACCTTAGGTGGTAAAAATTATAAAGAAAAACAATGACATCACAACAGTACAGTCTAGTCATTACCTCCAGCAAAAGAGGAAACACAGGAATTCTAGGAAGCTAATATCTAGTTTTGGTATTTTCATGGTGTTATGTGATCACTGGTTAAATGGTACCTATGTATTGTCTGTTTAATATTTATGTTCTATTTACAGTTGAAATGCTTTTAAGATCAGAAGTGGGCCAGGTTTTTTAAATTTGGGGTTTTAAAAAGGAATTGCCTCAGGGATCAGAAATCAAAAAGGATGTCACTGGGAATTTTCCAGATGTGTGTGTGTGTCATCTGTCCTTGGAGAAACGAGAGCCTGGTCAGTCTCAGTTCCATTTTCCCTTCATTTAATGGAGCTAATCTTCTCTTATTGCTTGAGGTCAACATTTCCATATCCAAAACCATCCTGGTGACCTGCCCCAGGAGATGCAAAACACTGTACAATGTTTCCCTCATTTCCTTTACATGTATTTTTCTTATAATTTTATGGTGAAAAATTCCAAAGGGAAAGGAAGTCTAGCAGGTGAGCCAGTGGAGGTAGGAAAATATCTCCACCTACCATATTTTCAGGGAGGAAAGGGAAAGACTGCACAATGTGAGCACTAATAGAAAATGTCCCATCCTTAGTGATATGACTTCTACCATTATTTTATGTACCTAATCAGTATAATTTGAATAAAATGCGTGGCTCTTTGTATTTAGGTACGAATCCAGGTTTTCCCCAGGAAATCTGCAGAACACATGCACCTTGCTCCATGCATGTTCCGGTAACCTGCCATTCTATGCTGAATGGCTGCCTCCTGAGGCGTAATCAGCACTGCTTTAAGGCATGAATATGACATATTTTTGGCAAAACAAACCTTGAATACCTGAATTTTACAAAAATTTGTATTATGTATATGAAAATGTACAAACAAAAAAAGCCCCATTATTTTAGAGGAAATGGTGGGGGGAATGAATCTTTTCCAAATGCAAATCAAGAGACAAGAGGCCCTGAAGCCACAAGAAGCAACAGAGCACCCTTCCCAAGCTCGATAATAAACAAGCCCTTCTGTTTCCATGGAGATCGTCATTGGACTTCCTATTTAGAGCACCGCGCTGGACTAGACATGTATGGGATTTTCCAGAAATGGCATTTTGAAAAATTCTATGCTAAGATTTTACAAGTTGAGGACCTTTCTTTTTACATTTCCATGGTCTAAATACCTGTGCTGCTGGCAATATTTCCACTCCTGGGCATTTTGGCTCAGAAAATCAAAGTGGATCTCAGGTTTCAAACAATCCGGGAACAAGAGTCACTGTGAGAGCACACCACTATTTATTGCTGGACTAACAGCATTTAAGCTGTCGAATTTGGCTTTGACTCTAATAGTCCTCAGTGTGGAAAGCACATTTTTGCTAGTAGCGTTTCTGTCATCATGTTTTCAGTCCTCCACCCACACCCCTTCATCGCAGTCCAACAGCACACATCCTTCAAGCGAAAGGAGAGGGGTATATACAGTCAGTGGTCTGTTTCCACCTCCCAACCTAACCCGTTCACCACAAGTTTATAAATTTGGTTTGGTTTTATAGGACATTCCTAGTGATTTATGCACTGTTTGTATTGAAATTCTCATTTAAAAGCTGAAAGCACTTCAAAGATTTAGATAATTTTCTGCAAAATATTCCTTTGATAAGCAACATCAACAATGTTCAGAGAGGCCAAAACGTTGGATTAAATGGCAGACCATAAACTGTCCTGCTACAGTGTTTATTATAGAAAAGTTCTTCCCCTGTTATCTTTTCAGCGTAAATATTGTGAAGCTATTGCCCATTCTCAAACATTAAAAGTGTAAGGACCTCTTCTCCAAGTTTGTTTTGTAGTACTGGGGACTGAACTTCGACTCTCACACGTGCTAGACAGGCCCTCTTCCACCAAGTCCTCTGCCCACTTCTTTTAAATGTATTTTGGTTGATTTCAACAATTATATGCAATTGCATAATTACCAGCAAAATGTACATTTTACTCACTCTAAAACCTTTCTTTTCTGCCATCTTGCAGTCAGTTCTCTACCCTGATCCCAACGTGATCGCTCTGCTTTTGTCCCTATTGTTTTTGCATTTCTAAGATTTTACATAAATTAAATGACACAGACGGAATGTTTTTTCTCCTCTCAGCAGGATATATTTAGAGATCCTCCTATGCTGTTGCATGCATCAGCTTTTCGTTCTTTATTTCTTGCTGAGTAATAGTCGGTAGTATGAGCACAGCACAATTTACCCGTTTACTGTTTGGGGGCTTCGTTTGTCACGTGGTCCTGGAGGTCAAACACAGGGCTTCACATGTGCCAGGCAGGCCTTCTACCACTGAGTTTCAGTTCTAGTCACTCGTTTGCTCTCATTGGGCACTTGGAGCTATTATAAACAATTTTTTCATTAATATTTACAGAAACGTCTTCATGAATATGTTTTCATTTTCAAAGGAAAACATCTAGACTCTAGATTGATAAATCATAACATTAAATAATGTTAAAGTATCTAACATGATAAAACACACAAAGTGGTTGTATAATAGTGTGTGCCCCTCAGCAGTGTAAGAGAATTCCAGTTCCTCTGTGTCTTACCCAAAATCTGATACAGTCACTCCTCTTAATAATAGGCATTTTCATAGGTGTACACAGGTATCACTGTAATTTTAGTTTTAATTTCCCTGATGACTACAAATGATGAGCATTCTTGTATGTGGTTACCTCTCCTAGGCATCTCCTTTTAAGAAGTATTTAACACATTTTGACCATTATTAATCTTCAATTGACTAGAGTTAAATATATTGCAAATATTTTCTCCTGCTTTCTGCATTGCCTTATTGTTTTCTTAATTTTATACTTCTATTTTAATTTTAATAAAACTTATTTTATAACTTGTTTTCTTTTATACCAATTTACGTTTAAAGACACTGGAAGTAAACCTGTACCTGGAAATAGATGTCATTCTTAATTTCTATTCATCTTTCCCATCTATCCTCTCAATTCTTTGGATGTCCTAACTACTAAACCAAATTTTGTAAACATCAGTCAGGTCCCCTGGTATTATTAAAGATGTGTAGGAGAAGTTAACAAACAAGAATATGCAAAGATATGTGATAAACCTCTTATTAAGCAAACTAATATTGAAAACCAAAAGCAAGAAAAGCAAAAGTCTGAGGCTTAAAAATTGAAAATATGGAGGGTAAAAATAACATGGAATTATGTGTTTGTGAGTAACTGTCAGAAAAACACATTTGGGTAGTGGTTCAGAGTTCTGTTTCCAGCCAAGACAGAAGATTAGGTATCAGATCTATCCTCCAGTCTGAAACAACTAAAAAATATAAGAAACAAAATACCTGAAACATGTTTTTTAAGACATTCTCAATCAGGTACTAAAGATCGATGTCCCCTGAAAGACTCCACCAAAGCAGATAAGCACATGAAGATACCCAGCATTCTCAGTCATCAGGGAAATACAAATCAAAGCCACAATAAGATACCTCTTCACTTCTATTAGAAAGTGTAATATTAACCACACCAAGTGTTGAAAAGGATGTTGAGCGACTCAAACACTTACACATGCTGGCAAGAACTTCTAATAACTGGAAAACTACTCACTGGCCTTTTAAAAAGTTAACATTTAGGGCTGGGATTTAGCTCAGCAGCATAAGCGCCTGCCTGGCAAACGCAAGGTCATGAGTACAATCCCTGGTACCAAAAATAAAAAGTTAACCATAAGCTTATATGACCAGCCATTTCACTTCTGCACTTCCACAAGAGAAATTAAAGCATGTGTTCAAGGCAAATTCTTCTACTGGAATATTTGTTCAGAACAGTAAATTTGCTTCCCAGGGGATTCTTGACATGAGGTAATTTTGCTTCTCAGGAGATGTTTCCTAATGTCTGGAGAAATTTTTGATTCTCACAACTGTAGAAGGGGGGAGTACGATTGGCCTATTGTGGTTAGCAAACAAATATGCATGCACTTTTCACTGAGTACTTTAAAACAAAAACACTAATTGAGGAGTCTATAGGCTTGAGTTATGGCCTAGCACCAGTAAAACTTGTAAATAACTTATTTGTCAGAAGCCTTACTTAGACTCAGTGCTTTCAATCCTGCCTTTAAGAATCCTTCTTCTTCCCTTCTATGAGCTACATCTTTACAAATTTTGGTGCTATTCACAGTCAGCCCATCAGTCTACTGCTAAAACTTTGAAAGCATAAAATGGCAGCCAACCACAAAGACAGCACTCAATTGTGTAAATCGCTCCTGTCCAAGGACACCCACAGTTGACGAACTTCCTCTCCTAAGTTCTGCCACTGAGACCAAGGACATTTAACAATCCAAGCCCAGATAAGCTGTTCTGAGTTCTCTTTATACTACTTGTAAGCCTGGCAGGACAAATGTTCTGGTAAAGTCTACGAACAGGTGGTGGCAAAAAGGACTCTCACTTAGAAAAAAAGACTTCACAAATTGATGGGGAAAAAACAGAATCTAAGTAAAGAAATTAGCAGCACAGAGAAAATCCAAAGAAAACTTGGGAATAACTGTTTTGAGTACTAAATTAATGAGCCCAGTGGAAAAGACAGAGGAAAAAAAGGAGTCAGAAACAGAGGAAGAGAAGCAAGATGTGTTTCTGGAGAAACAATGGTAAGAGCCCAGGTATGGAAGTAGAGTGAGAGGTGAACAAGGAAGAGTAACAAGAGGAGGAGAGGAAGGAAGAAGGAGGAGGGGACAGGAGAAGAGAAATGGGAGGAGCAGAAGAAGAAAGAGGAGGAGGAGGAAGAGGAGGAGGAGGAAGAGGAGGAGGAAGAGGAGGAGGAAGAAGAGGAGGAAGAGGAGGAGGAAGAAGAGGAGGAGGAAGAGGAGGAGGAGGAGGAAGAAGAAAAGCAGTTTAGAATGGCCTGCATGCTTACAGCCTATGGCTCACTGACCCACTGTGACTGAAACTTTCCTGTTTCCATCGGCCAATGATCAACAAATGAAAACTCAAGTCCTGTTGAATTCACTGCTGAATTCTTAAAAATCACATCTGTCAGGTGCTAGACATCAGAAAAAGCAGGGTAGCAGTGCAATATATCCTCATTGTCTTCACTGGGTGAGCTGTCTTACAAATACAACAGTGGAATCATATTGCAGTCCCTCACATACTGATTTAGGGTAGGAAACCTTATGTATTTCACTACTTTTCCAGAGGAGGAAGGTGGAACTTCAGGCCGGCTGGCGCAGGAGGAGGTGGAGAGGGAAGGGTGGTACCACCTCAGTTGGGAGTTCCTTCTGGACAATCCCACCAAGGAGCCAGGAGGCTTGGCTTCCTGGGTGCTTCCCAGTGAAAGTGTGGGTCTCCCATAGGCACAAGGTTGGTCTTCCATAAGCGTTATAGGACCTAGTCAGTGTTCTCCACTGGGACCCAGCAAATCAGAAGGCGCGTCTTAATGTAAAATTAACATGGCTGTGTTTATCTCTTTTTGAACTAAAAAATAAGTAGAAAGTAGCTAAGCAACGTGTGTGGCGGTGCTCATTTTGGAAGAAGGGCGAGAAAATGTTTCCTTGAACACTAAGAATTAGCTCAGTGGACTCATTCTCCATTTATCTTCCTCTGCATTTTAGTTAATCTCTATAAATTGTCAGTTACCTGCTTCTATTTATGTTACTTTATTTATTTATATTTTATCTTCCAAGACAGATATATTCTTCTTGATGATACTTGGCATCCCAACTGTCTCATGTGTGTAAAACTATTTTCAGTACATGTATGTGACACGATGTGTGTCAGTTCTTGCTATTACAGTAATTTGTGCTATGGAGTTACATGGATCATCTGGTTAGCAAATACTGGAACTTTGCTCCAGGGAAAAGACAATAGGAAACTCCTGAGAGGCCCCCCCCCCAAAATTTTTCTTAATTGATCAATATACAACCTTGTGTTATGCATTATCTTCATCATTTTTCTTATCACTGAAACAAAATATGAGACACTCATAAATTCATGGAGGAGAGTTTTTGTTTTTTGTTTTTTTATCGGTACCAGGGATCGAACTCATGTCCGTGTGCTTGCAAGACAGGCACTTATGCCGCTGAGCTAAATTGCCAGCCCTGAAGAGTTCATTTTGGCTTACGGTTTTTATAGAGATTTCAATTCACTGTGGCCTAGTTCCAAGAGAGAAATAGCAGAAGGCTACAGCAAACAAAAGACTGTTCAGGTCATGGCAGCCAGAAAGGAGAGTGAGGGAAGGAGGCAGGGAGGGAGATGAGCCTTTCTAGATCATACCCACCTCTTCCAGCCAGGTCCCACCTCCTACCAGCACATTCAGCTATGGACTCATCAGTGGTTTAATCCACTGATGAGTACAGCACCCTCACAACCCATCACCCTCCACAAGTGCCACCTCTGAACACATGAGTCTTCTGGGGGCATTCCAGGTGCAAACCATAACATCTACATTTTTATTAAAAGATCCTGATATAATATACACAATTGATTCATTAACACTGAACTCAGAGCCAACAGCATTGCAGCTTAGGCCTAAACCAAGTGTATCTACCATGTTTTTTCTCTGTAAGTTATATTCAGTCTTCTTGGGCTTCAACATTATGCTTGCAGGCCCTTTTAAGTAGCAAAATCACTAACAGAAAGTGAGAAACTGCAAAAACAGTATAGCATTAAATAAATCACAAAAAGGATGCTTGTTTGTAGTAGGAAGCTGAAACAAGAAGCCAGAGAATGACCGGTACAACCTCAGGACAATTGGGCAATTCCATTTCTCTCTCTTCTCTGTGTGTCTATGAGTAACTGCAAAATCATAGAAGGTGTTAATCTTGGGATTACAAACAAATTTTAGCAGGTAGGAGAATTTGTAGAACCTACAAATAATGAGTACTATATATATATATATATATATATATATAGTCACAGCAACCTCTCAATAGAGCATATTTCTGTCCTAAGTGTGAATGCCAATTTATTTTCCTTGCTTCTTAGTACATTAAATTAGTTCCCCCTACTTTATCTACAATTTCACTTTCTGCAGTTTCAGTTTTCAGTGGTGAACTACAGCCAAAATATTAAATTTTTAAATTCCAGAAAATGTTCATTTAAAAGTTCGTGCCAACTAAGTAGCGTGGTGAAATCTCACAGCATCCCACCTCTTTCTCCCCGAGGACCCAACGCATCCCTCTCTTCAGCAAATCCGCACTGTGTGTCTGTCTGCTCACAGGTCAGTTAGCAGCTACCAGTTACCACATCAACTCTTACAGTGTCCTAGTGCTGTGTTCAGGTAACCGTTATTTTACTTAATAATAGCCCCAAAGCATAAGACTAGTAGTGCTGGCAATTAGCATGTGTCAATGAGAAGCTGTAAAGCGCTTCCTTTAAGTGAACAGTTGAAAGTTTTTTACTTCACAGAGAAATTTTTAAAAACAATGTATGTATGCTGAGCTTGTTAAGATCTATAATAAAAACAGATGTGCTCCTAAAACTGTGAAGAACAAGAAAGAAACTGATGCTAGCTTCACTGGTGCCTCAAACTACAAAAGTTAGAATCATGGTGCATAAAATAATTAAGATACGAAGACATTAAATTTGTGGATGGAAGACTTCAGCAGAAAATGTGTTCTCACTAGCAGCATCATGTCACGCCATAAAGCGCTGAGCTACAAAGACTTAAGCAGATGATGTCCTAGGACCAGTGACACCAAACTTTGTGCTGCAAAAAAGGAATAGTTATACAGATTCAGGAATAGGCTTGAATTGAAAAATATAAAAATTACTAATGAGGCTAAGAGAGCTGTTGCACGTTTCTGGCAGAGTTGAAGAAGTTGGATAACAAGAAAGGTAGCATTCAAATCAAGTCTTCCAAAGAGCTCTTCTGCAAGAAGATGACAATGGAAACGCCATTCACAAGAGTAAAGGAGGTACAGAGCCTACACACGGCAGGGAAGATTAACTCTATTCCCAGGTGGAAGCGCTGTGATTTAAGGCCAGGTGTGGAGTGTGACAGCTAAGAACTCACACCCTAGGTAAACAGAAATTATCTGACAGTGTGCTGGCAGCATAACCAGAAAAGAGAAGGTGATGACCATTTTGTTTTTAGAGTATTTACACCGATCCTTCATCTCAGAAGTGAAAAAAAAAAAATATTTGGAGGCAGAAGGACAGGAATTTAAAGTTCTGCTAATAATAGACAATGTACCTGGCCATCCCAAATGTGTTTGCTGTAAAAATGAAAAGTCAGAGATTTTTGGGGTTTTTTTTCTACAACCTCATTGCTTCAGCCCCTTGACTAAGGCATGAATTTATTTGCTAAAGCCACATAGGCCAGCCTGGCATCTGATCACATTTGAACAGCAGTTGACACAGACCTGAAGGGACAGGGTTGAGCAGTATCCACAGGTTCTGGCATCCTTCCAGGTTTCAGAACATATTCTCCACACATACTCGTAACTTTTAGAGTAAGGGATTCCTCATGGCAAACTCCAGAGTGCGCCATCTATATGAAGTTCATGTTTTAAGCCCTAAAACAAAGATTTAATTCAGCATGGTAACTCTAGAGCCTGTACTGAGATAGAAAAAAATGCCCAGCATAAAGTAGGTATTCAAAAAATGTTACATTCTTTGTTTCTGGATTCATGTTATTCTCTTTTTTTCTTATTTGTTTTCATTTTAGGAACTTAAATTGTCCAGTATGTGAATGAATGTGGAAGCTTCAGTTTCATAGCGCAATTCTGACATAGCATCAACTTAAATATACACTCTGTATGTGTAAGATATCTTCTTTGTTTTTCCTCAGAGCTGGGAACTTATCAGAGTGCTGGTTGCTCTTCTCTACTAGAGCAAAAACAAAAAAACAAAATGGAGGTTTATTCTCAGAAGAGAGATAAAGCCCAGTTTGTACACTGAGTCTAAATTTCAAGAGGAAATAATGGAAGATATAAAGTCTACATAAATTTAAGCATTTTAATGGTAAAAATAAATAGCAGTTACAAGTGTAGAAGAACAGAAATATTTGTGTAGGTTTCAGTTGGTATTAAGAGAAGTATTAACTAAATTAGAATAATATTGCAATGATTAAGTCTACAAAAGGATCTCATCTTCTATAATGTGTATTAAATGTTATTTTTATTATTATTTGACTACTGCTTCCAGTGGTAAAATAATGTTAACAATGTAACTCAACAAACTTCAGTAGACTTCTGCCTTTGTAGGACGTATGTAGTAATTTTCCACCAAACTATTGTGTAAAGACATTTTTGCTGGGGAATTGTTCCATTGCAAGTACTTGTCACTTTTGAACCTATGGACAGCAAGCACCATTCATTTGGTACTTACTATGGCAATATATTTGTTTGGTGAATGAAAATTTGTGGAATGATACAATTGGAGTATTTCACTTGCTATATTCTTAGGGTTTCTAAAATCATCCAATCTTTCTTTTCTTTGAAGAAATCAGAACAATTTTGATCAGATAAATGCTTTGAAATTATAATGGAGAAATTGTTTGTCTAAAAGCACTGGGTAAATTCTCTCTGAACTGCATAAGCATGAGGCAGACCTGTACAATAGTAGAGTGGAAGCGAAGAATTCAAGAGAACATAACAAGAGCAGCGTTAATGTCAAGTATCAACTGCAAAGTTAGCAGGCAGCCTATATGCATCCACTGAGTACATTCAATTGAATCTTTTTTCTGCTGAAATAGCACAAAAATGGCAGAATCAGATTTTGTCACAGCAGAAATACATAGACAAAAAAGCAAAGGACAAAGAAGATAACAGCAATGACTTTGGATACAAAAGTAAGCGCGGGAGTCACAAATGAATCGCCAGGCTCAAGTCCACGTCATCATGCAACAGAGGTGAAGAGCAAACTGATTCATATAATGCTTCAAAGTCTTGTTAGCGCCTCTGAAACAGGAGTAATAGGGTGACCCTAATACAGAGCACCGACTGGTAGGCGACCTGAGCGATTTATCAGAGTGCTGATTGCTCTTTGCCTCTGGAACAGGAACAAAAACAAAACGGAGATGTATTCTCCTAAGAGAGCTAAAGCCCAGTCTACACCGAGTCTTCGCAGGCCTAACGGAGTTCACATGCGTGCAGCAGGGGACGCATTACCGAGGCTGTTCCCTGCTTCCCCTCCACTCAGCTTCTGAAATGCTGGCTGCAGGCCCCACCTCCCAGGCAGGAGATGAGATGTCTTCTCTGGAGAATGTGACTTACTCAGGAGGAAACATCTGACAACACTTCATAACGGAGGTTGCTCAACTCATCAGCCCAGACCTATCACTTGACAGCAAGAACCCTGTGCATCAGAGCTTCCTGTTTGTTGCTATTTTCCAACTCACTTTTTAACTTTTTAATCTATCCTGTGTGCTCATGCAATCGGAATTGTGAGGAAATGGTCTATCACCACGTAGTGAGAAAGAGAAGAGGCGAAAACAAACAGAAAAAGCAAGTTGGAAGTAACAAGACACTATGGAGGAAGAAAGTATATCTCACCAAGAAAACTCTAATGTTTACCCAGAGAAAACACTGCAGCAACACAGCTTGGAAATATGAACTTGTAGCACTAGAAAAGAGTATACAGCCAAGCATGGTGGTGCATGCCTGTAATCCCAGCACTCAGGAGGCTGAGGCAGGAGGATTGCTATGAGTTTGATACCAGTTTAGGCTACATAGTGAGTTCAAGCCCAGCCTGAACTGCACAGCAAGACGGTGTCTCAGAGGGGAAAAAATGAGGGGAAAAAACCCAAGCTGATGTGTCACAAAGTCTCTTAATTAGAATGGCCTCAGTTATCTCAACAGCAGCATGGGAATTGAGAGGGAAATTCTATATAAAACCTGCTTATCAACCAAGTGAGCTAAAATAGAGATATTCTTAGGCACACAAAATTTAATTTCCCATGTTTCTTTTTCTCAGAAAGCTATTTTAAAAGCTTATGAATGCGTGAACTAAGAATGACAGAAAATATTGGTTTTAGGAACAGGAAGTCTAGTCCAGAAGATAGGGGAGGGGAATCCTCAGGCAGGAAGGGCAGTGGTTGGGACTGAAGGATACAGAGGGACTTCCTCAGGAGTGGTAAGTTACCAGATTTCCCAGTGTGCCTGGACATCTTGAGCTGAGATTTATATAGATGACATTCATCTGGGGCTGAATACTAAGCACTAAGCACCAAAACAACCTAATGCAAAGGAAAAGCTGTATGTAGATACAGATACAGATATAGTTGTATAACACACATACAACTGCACTATGTGTGTATATGTGTATTCTATATATGTCCACAAATAAAGTAATCATGGGAGAAACTCACGGGGAAGGGATATAAGGGACATTCTACACTATCTTTACAACTTGTTTGTAAATCCAAAATTATTACAAGATATAGAATTATAATAAAAACAAATCACACACTAAATTAAAAGTACAAAAATTGTTGTATGCATCATATCCATAGGCTGGAGCCAAGAAAAAGCACAGAGAAAGAAAGTCTGGAAAACAGCCCCTGCTCATGCTAGGGCTGACAGAGGCTGCACCCAAGCTTAGCAGGCATCATCACTGCCTCGGTGTACCCAGTTTTCACAAAATGAGTACACAGGGCATCCAAACCATGGCACCCCCGAGAGAGGGCTCTGCCTAATGGAAGTAGGCTTTCCATTTCTGACCTCAGCATGTAGAAAATATTCCCAGTGCCCTACAGAAACAAAAAGGGACCAACTGCTTGCTTTCCAAGAGTTAAACATTGGAGTGCGTAGAGGTGTGTGTGCCCTGATGTCCCCATTTCACTATCGCCCAAGGAGTCCAGCGGGCTCTGGCGTTTGTCCAGAGTCCTGCTGTGAGCTGAGCCAAGTGACCAGCTTCCCATGAAGGACCACTTCCTGTGTCCTCCTGCAAAGATGAGCCAGGCCTTTCACAGACACAGCCCCATGGAACCCAAACAGTCTCCTTTTCTCCTTTAGAAAATAAAGTTAATGTAAAACATTTTAGAAGCACATGAAGTGAGCGTCTCCTAAAATCGTACGTTACCCACGGAAGTAGCTTCTTGGTTTCCCCCATGTAGACCCCTTGCACAAATAAGGAAACTGAGTCCCAGAGAGGCGATACATTCAGAGCTGCTGAAGGACAGTGCTGGCGGCAGATTGAGGTGGCCCTAAGACTGCTCCACAGTGCACTCTTCGCTAAAAATCTTTCTGAAGGTAGGGCAACCGCCAAAACAGGTGGCTTATATAAAGGCGTCAGTCCTAGCTATCTTGCAACATTTGGCACATGATTTCATTCACTGTATATTTTTTTTCAAAGATTGGAATATAAAAAGCCCCACATCAGACAACACTCACCTTGAATTTGAACAATGCAACTAACTGGCAGCTATCTTAAGGGCCTATTGTCATTTGTATCTTTGTCCTTGTTAACCTTACCCTTCTCCTCAGGTTTTGATGCTTCCAGAATGCACAAGGAAAGCTTTTTAATCTCTGCAAGATTGCTCTGTCATGAACACGAGCCTAGTGGCATTTATTTATATTCTAAAGGGCTCGGTTTATCCCCTCTTCATTAGACCTATTTCATTTTTACTGCGCAACTTCTGTTAATTTTATAAAGTGCAAGGAATACAGAAAAGAAATCTTTTGCTTGAAGGGCTTTTAGTTTACAGGGAAAGGGCTCAGATAAATTCAACTGTTTTGCAAGGAGAGACTTCAAAGCCTTTAAGACACCTCCCCTTAATTCAGTTTGGGAGATGGGTCTCCTATTCAAAAGGTAAAAAGATGAAAGCAAGTTAAATCCTTCATAACTTCTCCCTCTTGTTAGAAACAGAGCTTCCATACAATGCCTCTTTGCTTAGTAGTTCTAACTGTAAATGATAGGCAAGAGTCAATAATTAGCAGAGCTGCAAATTGCTATTGTTTGAAGCACTCCAGACAACCCTTAATCTCAGGGTCCCTACCAGCAGTGGATTCCACCCTGAATCTCCTGCCTCATTCTTGAGTTATTCCAAACTTTCAAGAGAGTGGCTCACAAGGTAGAAATAGAAAACTTAAATGCAACCTCACTCTCTGAACAGTCATTTCAGGGCAAAAATTAATTGTTCCTTTCAATCTTCTGAAAAGATTTTGAAGTACAGTATTCCTTAAAAGTGCTACACCAATTTCAGGCAAAAGTGGAGAGTCCTTCCATATTTTATTTCTAGTTGGAATTCCAAAATCCTAAACAAGTTGGTCTTCCCTTATTTTAAATTATGAGGTGAAAAATTTTTAGGTTGATTGAGGAACTCTTGTTTATAACAAAAAGATGTTCTTCTAGGTCCAGGAAGCCCTAACAGTTTTCCTTCCACAGCACTGAGATTGCACGATATTTTCTCAAGCTCCTTCCACGGCGTGAAGATGCGCACGTGTTCACGGCAGCTGGCTTACTGCAGAGTCAAGAGATTCTAAAGCCACTAGTTTCTGTGCTGCACAAAAATGCATAAGCCCAAACTTGCTTCCTAACATATATGATAAATTCTCAAAAATAAATGATAAGGGAGAAATGAGAAATTGTTTAGTAGGCACAGAGCTTCTGTTTTGGATGGTGAAAAAGACGTCTGGAAACGCACAGTGCTAGTGACTGTACAATATTGTGAACATAATGTCTTTGACTTGCATACTCACAAACAATTAAAACAGTACATATATTTTACATATATTTGGCCACAAAATAAAGATCTTTATGAATAAATGAACTTATTAAATAATTAAATAATTTAGTTAAATCATTTACTCCTAGGAAACAAATACAAAACTTACATGTTTCTGGTGTATAAATTGACAGTAACAGATATCAAACATCTAACAGGAAATCCTTTAACAGATATTCCACTTTTATGAACTTATCCTCAGAACATAATTTCCAAATGTGCACAAAATCTACAGGCAAAATGTTTATAATAACATTGTTCATAGAAGCAAATAGTTAAGAAAATGTTGGGAGGAGCAAATATGCAACACTAGTAAGTCAATAAATTCTGCTTAAGTTTAATAAATCACCTTTACCTCAGGCCACTCCTCCCTACTGTCTTTGTGGCTCTCCTCCCTCTCACTTTACGCTAAATTTGAACATTACAACTTTCTGAGTCTTTGTTTTGATTACCCTTGGTTCACTCAACCATAACTTAACCACCCCCTCTGCCTCAGCAGCCACACTAGGTGGTTGGCACAAAGCTTTCAGTAACTCAGACAAAATCTCTTTTCTGATGAACTTTATAAGCTGTGAAGGAGAGCACAAAGAAGAAAATAGGCAACTATAATATCACACAGCCAGTGCTGCCCTGTAGGAAATCAGGTTGCCTTGGGAGCTTGTGACTTTTCTGCTAAACCAGGTCCAAGTGCATCCCAGACGGCCTCCAGGGTGAGCAGAAATGAAGTAGAGAAATTCGTTGGGGGTAACACCATGAATAAAGACTTAGAAGTTTTTAAAAGAAAAGCATGAGGTGTGTTTAAGAAACTAGATGTGGTTCAGAATGGCATGATTATAGGATGGCAGGAGAGGCGAACGTGAAACACATCTGTGACCGACTTGTTTCCCCTCAGTCTCAGCCTCAAAAGAAACGTGAAGGCTGAGCACCCCTACTCTGAAAAGATCTCACATTTGAAACTTCTTCAACACAGATATGAAACCATAGTTAGAAATTCCACACCTGACCTTATTTGAGAGACCCCAGGTGAAATACAGGCACACTAAAAATATAGTATTGTATCAAATTACTTAGACTATAGGTAATGTGCATGAGAAACATGAATAAATTTCATGTTTAGACTTGGGCCCCAGCTCCAGGATATATCATTATGTATGTCCACACATTCCAAAAGCTAGAAACATCCAAAATGTAAAACCCTTCCAGTCTCAAGCATTTCCACTAAGGACTCTCAGCTGTAACTGGGTTCAGCTACTGAGTGTCACTACAGGAAGAGGCTTCAGCCTCCCAAGTCCAGGGACCCCACACTAAGCTTTCCTTTCCATCCCTCCCTGCTCCTCTGGCCCTCATCTGGTGACTAACACCACACCCTGGTTCTCAGTGTGTGTACATCTTATCACATCTGCCAAGGACCCTGCTGCAGGGACCTGAGGAAGCCATCTGAGATGGTTAGTGGTCAAGAGCTGTATTTGGATGTGGGGGGAGAGCTGGGGTGGAAGGAGGCTGAGACTGCATTTACCATGCAAAAAGCAAAATCAGGCTGGAACACAGTCCCAGTGACAGACTCACCGAGCCCACTGGGAACAAGGGGACATGCTGGCTTAAGAAGTCTCCCGGATCAGAGTCCTAGCCAGGAGATAGAATCCTGGAAGGGGAGAAGCCACAGGAGACCATGGGATTGGTGGCAGCCTGCCCTGCATCAAGACAAGTCTTCCTCAGAGGGTCGTGCACAGAGGATCTTCACAAACATGTAGTCCTCTCCTCTACCCCTGCTGAATGTCTTGTGTCAATCTTCCCTCTGTCTCTCCCTTTCCACTTCCCAAACTCTAGCGACTTCCCCCCCGATGTCATTGTCTGACCCTAGCACCCATCCAAGTCTTTCTAGTGTACACTCCAGCGTCAGAGAGTCAGAGGTAGTGAAAACCGAGAGGGCAGTAGGCATCCTCTCTCCACTCTCAATCTGATTGCTTCTGACACGTCTCTCAGGTCTGACCTAAAATATCCCTCTTTCCAGACAGCTATACTTCTAGTCTATGCCTACCTATTCTTCTGAACTGTGATAGAGAATATTTCAGCTTCCTCTGTCTTTATCCGTCACTAAACCACAAGCCAGCCCTCAGGCGCAAAACTTGGTTTAGAAACCAGGAGCTTCCAGAATGCTGGCCTGGGGCCATGCTTAGGACACTTTGCTCAGTGAAAAATGCAGCTTTCCAGGCAAGATAGATGTTTTTCTTGCACTCGGCAGGACAACAATTCTTGCAAAAAAAAAAAAAAAAAAATTCAAAGGTCAGCATCACCATGATAACTGAAATTATCTCAGGTACACAGCCAACCTGCTTTGTAAAGGGGTGGAATTAGTAGTTGCTGTAAAAGGATTTTGTTGTTGTTGTTTGTTTACTGGAATTTTAAGAGCATGGACTTTTTTTCTTTGAGTTTCATAATGAAAAACAAAGACTATTTTAGAAAAATAATTTAAGCAATTCAAGATTTTCAAGCTGTGAAACCTGTCATTCTAGAATGCATAAACTTTGCCAAGAACAGTCTTTTGAATTTATTTGTCAAATCTACAAAAATAATGAAATTTACTTAACTCTTGACTTTGGAGTTCAGAGATTGGAATTTTCAGAGTTCCTTGTCGCAGTCCGTTTCTATTAAAAGGAAAACATTGCTGCTTCCCTAGAAACAGGCTTTGTTTTTCAATGATGGCTTTATCGTCACTAAATTTTTCCTCTTTTCATTAAATCTGTATGTTTTGGAAGACTGTTTTAAGTGCTATCAGAAAGCACTTCACCTTCAAATTATTTGCACTAATTGATCATTTCCCACAGTATTGCCAACTGTAGCAACACAAGCATGCCACAGTCCTTCCGCAGGTGGGACCTGTTTGGGGTCTATTAAGTTATCAATCAGGGTAAAATAGTTGCATATTTAGTCTACCTTTGTGCTTATTCAGTGCCAAATCTTTTAATTTTGGAGAACAGCACGGTTTTATCAGCCGCTTGTGAAAATTACTTCACAGCACTTCGTTGACCTTGTCTCTTTTTGTAGGTCTTCTCAGAAATGTTTGCTTCCTAGTCTCTTCTCCTCCAACCCCTTAATGGAGAACAGCAGGATTCTCAGCAGCTGCAACTTTTGGGGGGCTGGGAGATTGGCCCCATGGCTACTGATAGCAGGTTAGTAGAGAAGGTTAACGAAATACTCACCAGCACTATTAACACTTAGCTTCTGGCCGGTTTACTTTAGCACCTAAGTGAGAATGGTGTTTGCAAAACTGCAACACAAACCTAGCTGGTTTCAAAAGGGGGGATGATGGAGGGTGTAGGAAGTCCCTTAAGGGAAAAGCTTCTCTGAGATGAGTAGGACCAGCCCCAGAGAGTGGCAAAGTGTGAGGCCTGAAGAAGGAGGATTAAGCCAGAGCCGAAGGGAACGAAGGGAACGTGCCCCTTTGTCGTTTTCCCAGGCTTTCTGGAGAGGCCCTTTGTGGCTTTGTTGGTTCTCCTGCTAGGAGTTGGGAGACAGAACGGGCACCAAGGCGTGGGGCCTCCAGGCGCTGAGCTCTCTGTAAGCACAGTGAGCTGGGCTGCCACCCGGTGCAGCTCTCGCCAAGCTGCTACTGTCCTTGCCCACCTTCGCTTCCACCAGGTTGACCAACTTACTGTCCTAAACCAAAACCAAGCCTGCCCTCGGGGCTGCTTTCTGTTCGGAGATGCCGAAACAATAAACAGACCCCGCGGGTTAGACATCAGAAATGTGCAGGCAGATCTGACATGTGATGGAGACACTTGTCCTGTTTTCAGACTTCTGTCTTCGTATGAATGGGGAAAGTGTCTTTTCATAAAGACTCTCCTTCTTATGAGGGCTCCGCCCTCGTGATTTAATTGCCGCTCAAAGGCCGGTCCCCACAGATCCTCACATTAGGGGTTTAGGTGGCAGCATAGGAGTTTGAAGGCAACACAGTCAGTCCCTAGTGGATGAAATTTCATTTAATTTTTTGAGAAGCCACCACACTGCTCTGTGTCACAACCAGAACTCTAGGACCCATAACCCCGACTCACCCACATGCTGGCTTTTCATTACTTGTTCACCATTAATGGTACACAAGACACTGAACAGAAAGAAGAAAGCAGAAGGCACTTCCTGCTTCTAGCACTCACTGAATGCCTAGGAGCAGGGAAAACTACGACTCTAAGTCTCTCAACAGCAGTTTCTCTGTCCCCCAGAGGAATCCCTTCTGCTATGCACTAGCACCCTGACATTTGTCTTAAAAGTTCTAGGATCAGCCATGGGGACCCCTTCTTTAAAATCCAAAGTTCTGGTAACATGCACTTCTTCCCATCTGTCCCCCAAGACCTGAGAGTGACAGGACCTGGCTCTGGTTCCTCACATCTGCTTCACCTCGGCATTGCCAGTTCGTTCTTTCAACCTCCAGTAACTAATTTCCTGAGTTAAATCCCTCTCACTGTGACACTTGTCAAGGCTTCCATTTCTATAACTGGAGCAGCTCATTAGCCATTCCGCATCCTCTGGGGACACTCACCGCTGCCTAGTCTGTATTTGGTGATGATCGCATAACCTGTAAGTAAGCCTATCAGATTTGCAGCCTTTTTGTACTTCTAAAGTTTTTGTTTCATAAGAGCACATCACTCTGTTTTTACTTTAAGCCAATTCATTTCTTCCAAAACTTCTATGTCATCCAGAATCTATCTGCCTTCCAAAGAAAAACAGTGTGTTGGTTTTTTTGAAAGCAAGTGGAGAAGAAAGGAGAAGAGAAAAGGAAGATGGGAAACACCGGGTATGTGACAGAGAAGCAGGGAACGACTTCTGCCTTCCGTGGGGAGTGCGGTAGAGGATCCACAGTGGCTGGGTTTCAGGACAACCTGCAGGCACACGAATCTGCAGATGCTCAGGTCTCTGATCTAAAATGGCATAAAATTTGTATATAACCTACACATATCCTTTCACATACTATTAAACCATTTCTGGATTGTTTATATCACAATCTGGTGTGAATATTATCTAAGTGCTTGTGTTGTTTAAGGAATTATAATAAGGGAGAAAGTTTCTAAATGTTTAGTATAGACCCAATCTTTAAAAACTATTCTGCTCTGTGGTTGGTAGAATCCATAGATCTGAATTTGTGGATGCAGGACTGACTGTATTCAAAAGTACTCAGAACAGAACAAAGTCAGTTCAGCTTTTGACCTTGACAAATTCCTATCCTTCTGCAGTTCTGTTTTCTCATTTCTAAAAGTGGAACCTGAAAACATTTTCAAGATTCCTTCAAAGTGCAAAAGAATACAATTTCATGCAGCAGAAGACCCTAAAACTTCGGGCAATATTGTCAAAATCTTGTGTATCAAACAACTGTATTCAAGGAATGTGGCACTACTCTGAAATCTTTGCTAAGTCTCCCAAACTCCAACAGCTGTGATTTAGAAATTGAAACTTCAGCTTCCAACCCCGACTAATTTCTATCCACCTCAGATTCTCATCGTAAACAACTTCGAAGCTGTACTGTGTATGAAGCAACTGTCAGCAAGCTTTGGACAACAGGAAGCAGAAGGGGGCAGTCCTAAAGAAAAGGGAAATGTTGTCAATGAACCCAGTCTGCCCTGGCTCTCAGACAGGGGGTGCTGTCCAGAAAGTACCACAGAGGGGTAAGCTTAGGCGGAAAACCCATCTGTAACATTTGAGGAAGCAGATATTGGACTTTGGACAGCTGACCTGCTGGAATTCAGGGAAGAAGAAGGTAGCTAAAATCTGTGAGCATTCCCATGGGTTCTGGGTTGCTGACATGCAGAGTAAATACTAAAAGTCCTGCCAAGAAGAGGTGCCATAGGCCAGGAAATCTACAGGATTTCTTGGGCCCATCAGGGATGGGACACATTAGATTCCTGCAGTCAGTGGAGAGACTCCTGGCTGCAGCAGGCATGCAACTCACAGCCCTGGAGGACCAGGTTAGAACATTCCCCAGAGTAAAAGCAGACCCTAGGACAAGGGGCACAACAGAAAGCCCCATTAAAGGATCAAAAGCATCCACTAGCAAGAACTGCTTGCCAGGACGAAGCACTCTTTAAAGGAAAACTGTATATACTAATACTCCCTCGTGGTAACATCCCTAATGTTCAAAACACAATAAAAATACTAGACATGCAAAGAAGGAAAAATGATCTACAATCCTATCAACCAAGGGAGGATTAAAAAAAAAATGTGGTATTTTTATTCAGTGGAGTACTAGTCAGCCATAAAGAAGGAAAAACTTGAGATTTTTATAGGTAAATGGAGGCAACTTGAGACCATACTCGTAAGTGAAATAAGTCAGACTCACATGTATAAACATCATACTGTCTCCCTGATATGAGAAACTGAAAGAGTAAATAAGATTTAAATTGTGCAATAGATAGCATGAAATGGGAAGAAACTGTTCCAAAGAAAAAAGGAACTAGAATGGGTGAAAGTGGAAAGGACAGTAGGGTAAAGGGAAAAAATGCAAAGCTACTAGTGTGTCTTTATTCACAAAAAGGAAAATTTATGCTAATATCGATAGGAGAAATCTATGCTCATATCTTGTACCCTGAAAAACTACTCTAAAGATAACATGTAATGTATTAACTATTGTAATTCTCCTGTTATTTTCTTATGAAATTTTGTGTTACCTTTTTTTCCATAAAATAAAATAAAATACTAACTACATATACTCAGTTTGGTACATTTTACATGTTTTAATGAGATGCTAAAAGATCCTGACTCTATAATCCTGTACAGAGATGAAATTAACTGTATTGTCAGATGTGGTGGCACATGCTTGTAATCCCAGCACTTGAGAGGCTGAGGCAGGAAGATCACAGTGAGTTTGAAGCCAACCTGGGTTACATAAGCAGGTTCAAGACCAACCTGTACTACATAGTGAGACCCTGTTTCAAAACAAAATTAAAAAAAACAACAAGCATAGAGTTTCACACTTGTAATCCCAGCACTTCAGAGGCAGAAGCAGGGGGACACTGGGAGTTGGAGACCAGCCTAGACCACACAGTGAATTCAAGACCAGTCTGAACTACGTAGTGAGATTCAATTTCAAAAAACAAAACAAAAAAATTAACTGTATCTTACTTACAAAAAAGTAACAGAGATTTATAACCTTTAAATACTGTGAGTTTCGAATGTCCTGTTTTGCTTAGATTTTTATCTCAGAGGACAAATTTGTTTGCTAAGAATTCTAAAAAAGGAGCATGATCATAAAACTTGCTTTGGGAACCTGGTAAGTTTCTATCTTTTTTGGCAAAGTAGGTTCTGCGGCTTGGTAGATGTCAGACTCTCATTGGGTACCTCAAAGCAAGGTGCTGGAGGTGTGAGAATCCAAGGATGAGCTTAGAGAAAGTTCTCCAGCTGATTTTGCTGACTGGGCAGAGACAAGAACTGTCACAGCGGAGCCCTCACTGCCATCTGTCTGGCTTTTCCTCGTCCTGCACCACCCAGCTGCTCTCCAGCTGTGGGACAGAGAGCTGCCTGTCCCCACGGCCACGGTCATCAACACTTCTGTGCCACGTTACCTTCCACTGCCCAAAATGAAAAGAATTTGCTAGCATGGTTATCCGAAGGATGGCTTGCTCAACTATCATTATAGTGGACTGTTCTCTGTAAGTTTTATTTCTTATTTAGCCATGTTGTCAATTTCACAATTTAATTGTGAGTGTGAATTAGGCAAGTGCTCTCCCACTGACCTACATCTCCAGTCCTTTTTAACATTTTAATTTAAGAGTAAAAATGTTAGCATAAATACAAGTTCTTACTAAGCTGCCCAGGCCAGACGTAAGGTTGAGATCCTTCTGCCTCAGTCTCCCTGGTGGCTAAGAATACAGAAAGGCACCGCTACATTCATCCACAGTCGACTTTTATAGGAGAGAAGAAAAAACTACTTAAACGTGGAAGAAGGGGTCCGAGGATGTAGCTCAGGGGGGCGTGTTTGCCCAGCATGTGTGAGGCCCTTGGTTCAATCCCCAGCACAGCAAATGCAAAACAAAACAGAATAAAATATTACATCTATATACATGAAAGAAGGATAATTATTTTTGCAATACATAAAGAGGAAATAAACAAAATAAATGGGAAGTAATAAAAATAAAGTTCTTGTAAACTACAAGTTAATTAAATGACATGGCATTTCTAGGCTTGGAAAGGAAAAGTTATCAAACAATGGGATAATCTGTCAAGATCAAAACACAATGAGAGTTCAGAGGAAAGAAGAAACCAGCTTTAATTGTTTTGTCTTAAAAGAGAAAAACCAGAATTAATATTGTTCATAAAAGTGAAAGGCGGAACTAATCAAGCGATCATTGGCGGATGACAATATAAACAAAGTGTAGTTGATTTTTGCATTGGAATATTATTAGCCTTCAAAAAAGAAATCCTGATGCATGCTACACCACAGATGTCCCTTGAGAACATTATGTAAGTGAGTGCCAGTTACAAAAACACATACACTGTATAACTTCACTTATATGAGGTACAGACAGTAGCCAAATAGAGACACAAAGTAGAATGGCAGTTGTTAGGGGTCGTGGTTTCAGCTGGAAACTGCAGAGTTCTGCAGATGGATGGATGGTGGGCAGCGATCTGAATGTACTTTCTGACCCCGAACCATATATTTAAAACAGTTTAGGTGGTAAATTTCATGTTACATGTATTTTACTACAATTGAAAATAAAATAGGGAAAGCAGTGGTGGCAATTTCACTGCAGTGTGCATTGAGATGCTAATTTTGATTCTTGAGCTTTCAGCACGTTCGTTCGTGTGCTTTTTCTGTTTTACATTCGCTTGCTTTTCTTTTTTCACGCACTGGGGATTACACTCAGGGTTTTAAATGCTTTGGTCATCTCAGCACAGGGCTATGAGGCCTCCTCTGGCAGAAAGGGCGAAGTGGGGGAGACACAGTGATAAATTGAAAGCAGGGTAGTGTTTATTTATAAAGCACTCATTTTTCTTTTTAATAAACATATTTTAATCAAAATTTAAAATGGAAGGGGCGGCTCAAAGCCAGAGCATTTTCCTACTGTGTGCAAGGTCCTGAATTTAACCCCTAGCACTCAAAGCAAAGACATAAAAACTCCTTTAAAAAAAAAAAAAAAAAGAAAATTTACTAAGTTACTAGGTCATATCTAGTTCCAACCTTTGAGGAGAAACTACAAAACTGCTTCATTGAGAAGGTTAAAAGGTGCTAACTACCCTAAATAATTTAAATCAAGGAAACAATCTTTAAAAACTCTCAAAATAGCCAATTGTGGAGGCCCACACCTGTAATCCCAACTACTTGGGAGGCTGAAACAGGAGGAGTCAAGTACAACGATAACACAAGCAACCTAGTGAGACGCAGCACAAGGAAAAGGGCTGGAATGTAGCTCAGCTTCCTGGTCTCAGTACCTAGTACTTCCAGAAATATTCAAAATGGCCAATATTTACAATAATTGGGACCAACACTTTGAAAATAATTTGTATTCTATTGCAAAATAACCAAGGAAAAGTGATGGAGTTAAAATATAACAGAGACTGGTAAATCTAGAAAACAATACACATCAAATTGTCAAATATGATCTTTATAACATCTTACAAATTAAAGATGTGTGAATAAAAATTATTTCACATCATGGTCATTAAACACTTGAAAATAGTTCAAGATTAGTTTCTTTAATTTTTTTTTTTTTTTTTTTTTTACAGTACTGGGGCCAAACCCAGGACCTCACACATGCTAGGCAAGCCCTCTACCACTGAGCTGAAGACGAAAATGCCCCAGAGCTTAGAGCTCAAGGCAGTGGTCACTTACTTACCCATGACTCCGCGAGCTGGCCTGGCCAGTGCAGCTCCTACGGGTCTTGCCCCGGCTCACACTGTATGGTAGATGCTTGAGGTTAGGGCTCAGCTGGGACGTGGGGTAGCAGAACTCTATTGTTTCAGGGTTTTTTCCCTCTACATGTGGCCTCTCTGGATAGCTAAACTGCCTACAGAGTGACACAGGACTATCAAGAATAGAAAACGAAGGTGTGAGCACGGTGGCACGCGCCTTTAATCCCAGCCCTTGAGAGGCTGAAGCAGGAAGATGGCCACATAGTTGAGGCCAATCCGGGCTACATGAGACCCCACCTCAAAAAGAAAAAAAATAAAGAATAAAGAGTAGAAAGAGAGCTTCTGTTAGCAGTTTGTCATGCCTGAACTCGCAGGGCCAGAATACAATTTCCACTCCTTTTTAGGTGTCCATATAGTCACAAACCCAGCCCAGATTCCAGCTGTGAAAAGCAGAGGTCATCAGAAATGAGCAAGCCACACTGCAAAAGATGGGAGACGCTTCGGCACCCTTGTCACCTACCACATCTGCTCTAAGGTCTGAGAAGGGCTTGGCTAGCATGGGGGTCTGTCAAAGGAAGCAAGGGTCACATTTACCCACCTGAAAGGTCGCATCACGAAACAGGCATCTTACCTGGACGCCATATTCTATCTCAAGGGAGAGGAAAGCTTGGGTTCTACCTTATGGTGTAGTTAGGAGAAAAATACACAAAAGGAAACCTATACAGATAGTTCTTCATTCAAAAATGTCTACTAGAACAAGTCTTAGATAAAATGCCATTTTTTTTCCAGCTTCCTTTCAGGCCATGGCTCGTGCTTCTTTCCTGACTGCAGCCACAGGGCTGATGTGGTGGAGCGTGTCCTTAGCATGCTGAGATTCTGGGCTCAAACAGCACCACACACCCCCAAAAAAGCTAACTACTGCAACCACCAAAGCTTTTAAGTGAGGATGATGAGTGCATGGGAATCACAAACTAGCTGCTGTTTTTTGGGAGCTCGCTAGATATTAAGAACTATGCCAAGCAAGAACAATCTCTGTTGATCCTTTCAAAACCCTGCAAAGCAAGCCTTATTATTAGTTATTTTACAGGAGAAAAAAACATGTTTTATGGGTCAAAAACTCTCAAAGAAATTCAGACTTTTTAAAATATTTGGTAATTGGTCAATTGAGGAATCCCTAGTTACAGAGAACACCAGGACATAGTTTATCAATGTTGCTGTTCATTATTTTTAAATTTCCAATTTTACCCAATCAAGGTTCCTTAGAAGTCGAATAATCCCTCACAAAGATGTAGGGCCAGGGTGTCATCAGGGTGAAGACCCTGATGCCCAGGGTCTTCAATAAGACTTGAAAACCTTCCTGGAGCATCCATATCTGCATCCATATCTGCATCCACATCTGCATCCACATCTGCATCCATATCTGCACCCATATCTGCAT
Source organism: Hydrochoerus hydrochaeris (assembly GCA_004027455.1). Lineage (NCBI taxonomy): Eukaryota > Metazoa > Chordata > Mammalia > Rodentia > Hydrochaeridae > Hydrochoerus > Hydrochoerus hydrochaeris. The sequence goes on from PVLA01000769.1 coordinate 121,147, forward strand.
CCACATCTGCATCCATATCTGCATCCACATCTGCATCCACATCTGCATCCACATCTACATCCATATCTGCATCCATATCTGCATCCATATCCGCATCCATAGCTGCATCCATAGCTGCATCCATATCTGCACCTGAAAGACTGTCATTCACTCCATCAAAGAACACTGTAGCATTTATGGACCAGGACGCCTTCCACCCGGGGACTCCCAGCACTACTCCAGTCTGGGAGGAAAAACATCAAGCTGGTCTCCAATAATGACAGGATTGTCTCAGGTCAGAACTGGAAAATGTTCTTTCTCCGTCTTCCTGCCTTTGCCTCCCACAAGGCCGCAGCGTGGATCTCTGCTGGTCCAGGCTTTTCCCCTCGTAGGGTGGGATGCTTCCTCACACATTCAGCAAGAGGAAGAGGTGGACACAGTGGGGGCGGCCCTGGGCAGGGGCCCCCAGCCTGGAGCTGGTGTGGGCTGAAGCCAGAAGTCCCTGGGGGAAGGAGGGGAACGGCATGGGCTGGGGTGAGGCCCGGGAGATAAAGATCTCTCATTCTCCCTCCTTTTCCTTGTTCCTCAGTGCCGGCCACTGGGGCCCGCCCGCCCTGGGCCTTTTAACTGTCAGGGAGCCGGTGCTAAGCGCTGGGCCAAGTCATCGTCGATGACATGTGAGTTGTGTGTGTTCCAAATTGGCCTTCCTGCCTTTCTGCAAGAAAAACAAACTTGAGCTGGACCCCAACAAACATGACAGGAAAAATAACAACCCTTGTTGAGGACTGATAGGAAAAGGGCTGTTGTCCCCACCCCCAAGCCAGCCCCTGCTGAGGTGGGAGGGAGTCCTCACCTCAGGAGCCTGGAGGCCTCTGGGGCACAGTGTGGTGGGTAACCTGACCACCTCCTGAGGTGCTTCTGGAGACCCTTTCTAGACCTCACAGGGTCACCAAGGGGCATCAAACCCATTTCACAGATACATAAGTACAGGTTGAGGATCCCTTATCCGAAATACTTAGGACAAGAAGAGTTTTGGACTTTGGATTTTTTCCTAGATATAGTGGTATAGTTTTGAGATGGGCCCCAAGACTAAACACAAGGTTCATTTATGTTTCATATACGTCACGCATACTAGATTGAAGGTTTTATATATTTTTGATAAACATGTGCAAAGTTTGCACTTTTTTTCTGAATATTTTAGAATATTCCTGAGAGACCTGTTTCAAGGCTAAGGACACAGCTACTAAATCTTATGGTTTAATATGAAAAATAAACAAGAAAAACTTGGTTTTTGCCCATCCATATCACACTGATAAACTTTTCAGAAAGAAATGAAAATTTTTTTACCCTGTGATGCTTCCTATCTTAAAAAGTTCTTCTAAATATAAAATCTTCTGTTCTTTCCATTTTTTTAGGTGGCTTAGGTTTATGACTGCATTCCAAAAAATGACAAGGACATTATTAAAAAAGCCTCCAAAACCAAATATTGGCATGCTGATTCCAGCAAATCTCAAAAAAAGAAAATATGTTGATATTAACTAAATCTATCCCACATATTTAAAAAATCACTTAACCAATTAATCACTAAACTACTCATTATTAGATTAATAAATTAAGAGAAAATTTGTGTAAGCATCTCTCTATATATAGAAAATAGTTGATCAAAATCCATTCTTGGTTTATAATAAAACTATTCTTAGACTAAAAACAGAAAACGACATCCATTACCTGTCAGAGAACTTAGAAAAGTCCTACAAGGAACATTGGGCTAAGTGCGGCGAACTTGCCTGCTGGGGGTGCAGTAAGAGGAACATATCTGCTAACACTCCTTCTGTTCAGCAACAACAACAAACAAATGTATAACCACTGGAAAGCCAAAAATACACATTTTATTCACAAACAATGATTTTGTGAATGAATCCAAAGGGATTTCATTATACACATTTAGAACTAATAAATTCTCTGAATACCAGCATAAATACAAATGAAAAAGTAGTATATTAGAGATGCCCTTTCCTAAAACCTTTGTGTATTTTGAAGCAGAGAGTAAGGATATTAGTGAAATAAGGTTCCATGACTTAAAGATTCTCAAGGCTGGAAAATAGGTATATAGAATCTGCTATACTATCCCTTTTACCTTTGTGTCTATAATGTTTATAATAAAAAGATTTTTTTAAAAAACACAAGTGAATTTGATAGCTGAATACAAGCTCGGTAGACAAAAATCTATGATATTCTTCTAAATCAGTAAAAAAGCTAGAAAGCATTTTAATATACCATTTATAATAGCATTGAGCATGTCAATAGCTATTCCTATAAAAAGTACACAGAATGTCTACACAGAAGTCTATAAGCATTAGTCAAAAAGAAAATCAAAGAATCCATAAGTAAGTGGATGTGTGTACAGTAGTCATTGATTCCAAAACTTAGTGTCCTAAAGATTTCAATTCTTCTCCAACAGCATCTGTAGATGAAGTAGTGTCTCTCAAAACCTGAGGACCATGTGCATGCAGTGTCAAAGACAATTAAAACAGAAGTGCTAAAGATTAAGAAAATCTAAAATGTCTTTCTAAATTGACACCTTGTACATATTTATGAGGTAGAGTGTGAGGCACAAATGTACACATACAATGTGGAATGATCAAATTAGGGCAATTAGCATTTTTACACCCTTAAACATTTGTCATTTCTGTGTGTTGTGAAATTTCAAACTCTTCTTCTCTAGCTATTTTAAAAAGTATAGGAAATTGATGCAAATTACAGCCACCTTACTATGCTGTAGAGCCAGAATTCATTCCTCCCGGAATTTATTTCTGCTATCTAACTGTATTTTGGTACCTACCTAACCTCCCTCAATTCTCCCTCCCTAATACCCTTTCCACCTCCAGTGACCATTATTCCACTCTGTACTTCTATAGAATCAAAGTTTTAAAGGCATTTTGAACAAATAAAGGAAGATCAAAAGGCCTGTGCTACCAGATACCATAATTTATGAAGCTACAATAATTAAGACAGTGTGATACTGACACAAAGATACCAGAGCAAAGCAGTAAAACACAATTCATAGCAAAAAAAAAAAGACACTCATGTACCCAATCTCTATACTTAAAAAGAAGCACACTGTAGGGAGGAAAAGAAAAAAGTGTTAAGTGCTCCAGGATAAAGGTACATCTATGTGGGGGAAAATTACACTCAACTCAATCTTACAGCATATACAAACCTAAGATTTAGCATCCAAAGGAAAAATGATCAAACTTCTAGAAGAGACCACCGATTAGTTTCATGCTCTGTGATAAGGAAATGAAGGAAATGTGTTTTTAACATTTAAAAATCATGAACCATGAAAAAGACTTTACATATTGAACTACATAAAAAAAAGAATTTCTGTTTATCTACAAACTAAGTGTATAAGCAGTGAAAATGTAAGCTAGAGCTTAGAAAATGTTTATAATATATGCATAAAAACCACAAAGGATCTGTGTTAAAATATAAGAATCAATGAGAAAAATGAAGATAACACAGGTGAACCACAAACAGTAGTATAATATAGTCTGTAAGGGGTATTAACAAAAGAATAAAATTATCAAAATGTTTTAATCTTTTGATTGATGAATGGTTGAATCTGTTGATGGTATTATAATCAGTAGAAATTCTGCCCATTCAACACAGTTATAGGATCCAACAAAATTAAACTCATTAGGTTAAAGTAGCAAACAATAACTCTTGATAAATAAGGCTGAGAGTACAGCACTAAAAAAAAAGAGCCTAAATAAATTGTCTATAAATTCTCTTCACTCTATTTGACCTGTGCCTTCAACACACACACACACACACACACACACACACACACACCATGAAAAAGAAGGCAACAAAATGCCTCCAAAGATTTCCAACTCTCCCAGAGCAGATACGAAGCATTGACAGGGTGGAAATGCAGCACCATGTGGCTGAGATGTGTGAGACATTCAAGAGGAAGCAAAGAAATTTGGTGAGCTCAAAGATGACATCATTTAAAAGATAGCAGAACCATCAAACAAAGTGACCAATGTGTTTATGAGAGAAATAGATAAACAGGAAGCCGACCAAAATGGCTCAAAACATACATGACAAATTTAACAAACAAATAGAATCCATGAAAAACTATCAATCAGAAATCCCATGGAGACAAATTCTATTGAATTCATAAATAGCAGAAATGATCAATGTGAAAATAGGGTTTCAGAAACACTGGTCAATATAGAATCATATAATGATATACTCAGAGAAACCTAAAAATCATAAAGGAGCAAGAAAAATTCATTCAACAACTATGAGATGACACTAAGAAGCCTAAAATTAATTGGCATTAGAGAGAAATTAAAGAACAACACGTGAATTTTTAAAATCTGTTTATAGTTTATAGAAATTATAGCAGAAAACTTTCTAATCACACAGAAAATTCAAGTAAGTGAGCATTACAGCATGCCAAACACCTATGAAGAAAAAAAGATGCTCCCCACATCACATAACAGTCAGAATTCCAGAAATATAACTCAAAGCTTCAAAAATCTTAAAAACTGTCAAAGAAAAGCCAAAAAAATCACTTATAAATGTAAATCATATAATCCTTATTAGGGCCACAGCAGAATTTTCAACATGAATTGTAAAGGCCAAGAGAGATTAGAGTAAAACATTTCAATGCTTCAAACAAAACAATTCTAAACACAGACTAATATATCCTGCAAAACTATCTTTCAAAATTGATGGCTAAATAGTGACATGCCGTGACAAAGAACACTGTAAGAAATTTATCAGTATCAAACCAGCAATCCAAAAAATGCTAAAGACTATCCCTAGAGACACAATGAAGCCAACAAAGGAAAAATTAGGTGAAATCACTAAATCAAACAGGGTCAGTAGTTAATTAGTAAAGGAAAAATAAAAGTAAACAACAGGAAAAATGCAATGACAGGAATATGTCAGTATCTTTTGGTAACAATGCAAATGGCATCAACTCCCAAATTAAAAGACATGGATTAACTAACTGGATGAAACAGAACCAATGGTCTGCTATAGGCAGATAAATAAAAAAGAAATTTAGGGACTAGGGGTATAGCTCAGTGGCACAAGCACCTGCCTGGCAAGCACAAGGTCCTGAGTTCAATTTCTGGCACCAGAAAGAAAGAAAGAAAGAAAGAAAGAAAGAAAGAAAGAAAGAAAGAAAAGAAAAAGAAAGGAAGGAAGAAAGAAAGAAAAGAAAGCCGGGAAAGCAAGCAATCAGCTCACTGCTCTGGTAAGTGGCTGTGGCCCACCAAACCGAGGCCGCCATAGGGCAAGAACCATCAGCGTCTCCTGAGATCTGCATCATGTTGGAACTTAAGGCACTGGGAAACCAAGCAAGTAGCTTGCCAGCCTGGTAAGCATCTGTGAGCCTACCAGCGTGGGGGCTGAGAATCAAATCTCTCATCCTCCCACCCCTCCCTGTTAGCAAGTGGGTGCCAGAGGTCTGAGCATCTCTTGGGAGGTTGACCATATGCAATACAGCAAATAAGGGGGATTTCCTTCTACCATCTCTTTGAAAGCAAATATTTTTATCACTGTTTTGCTTTGTTTTGATTAATAGTATTGCTCTATTCAATATTCTGTTTTGATAAGTTCTATAATGTTCTGTATTTCCTTTGATTTTGCTATACCTGATTGAAATAACAACTATTGTGAAGATAAGGAGATATATATGGTTCCTATTACTGTTATCCTGATAACCTACTGTGAAGTTCTGTACCAATTTCATTACACTGTCTCAATTTGCTTTGTTCTGTCTTGTTCTGTCATATTTTACTACCTTCAAAATAATAAAAAAATTTTAAAAAGAAAAGAAATATATCACTTATAAAAGAAAAACCATAAGTTTTATCAACATAAAACTTAAAGCCCAGAAGAGCTTTAGGTGAAGTGTCTCAGGCCCTAATGTCTCAGGCCCTAATGAAAACAATTTTTAACCCAACTTGGCATATCCTGCAAAGCCATCTTTCAAAATTGACAGATAAATAAGATTCTTTCATGATAAAAAGCACATAAAGAAATTCATGACCACCAAATCATGCACTCAAAAAATTCTCAGTACCCTAGAAAGAGACAATGACACTAAGAATGACAAAAGGTCTAGTAGAATGAATACACCAGATAGGGTGAGCAGTTAAATAGAAGATTAATATAATCAGCAACAGAAAAATAAAACAATAACAAAATAAGTTAATATCTATCAGTAATAATTCTCAATGTGAATTGTCTCAATTCCCCAATCAAAAGACACAGACTGGCAGAATGTACCTAGAAACAAAATCTAATAGTATGCTGTATACAAGAAGCACATGTAACCCAAAAAGAACTCATAGAATAAAAAGGATGGAAAACAATATTTCACGTAACAGAAACACCCAAAAAGCAGATATAGATATCTTACACTCAGACAAAGTGGACTTCAATTGAAAACTGATCAAAAGAGGCAAAGAAAGTTACTGCATATTGGTTCAAGTAACAATCCAACATGAACAGGTAACAATTGTTAACACATATGCACCAAACAACAGTGCACCAAACCTTATAAAACAAGCACTACTGGACATAAATATAAACAAAATAATAGAGAGGGACCTCAATACTCCTCAATACCCCAGTATCACAAATAGATGAGCTGAACAAAAAAACAATCAACAAGGAAATATCAGAGTTGAACAAAACCTTCCAATAAATTATGTTAATAAATATCTGCGGTATTGGAATTTCTTTAGGTGCTCTTTCTGTGGATTAATAGAATAGAATAGAAGATGCAGAGAAAGCTCCAAGCATACTCGTCTGCCTTATCTTTGACAACTTTCTCCAAAATAGACCACACACTAATCACTAAACCAACCTTAAATAAACATAAAAATTGAAATTATAACATGCATATTGTCAGACCATAGTACAGTGAAATTAGAAATTAACAGTGAAAGAAACCACAGAAATTATCCAAATACATAGAAGCTATACAATAGACTTAACTAAACAATGAGTTACTGAAGAAATCAAAGAAGAAATAAAAGCATCTAGAATGAAATTGTAATGTAGTACAATATACCAGAACATAAAGGGCATACAAATGCAGTCCTAAGAGGAAAGTTTATAGTTGTGAATACCCACATCCAAAAAACAAAGTGAGCCCAAATAAATAACCTAATGATGCACCGCAAGTTCCTAAAAAAACAAGAAGAGTTCAAACACAAAGCTAGTACAAGGAAGGAAATTATAAATATCAGAGAGAAATTAATGAAATTGAGACAAAAAATAGAAAAAAATCATTAATTCTTTAATGATGAATCTAAGAGTTGGTTTTTCAAATAACAAAACAAAGTAAACAAACCTTCAGTCAATTTAACCAGAAAAAAAAGACAGAAAAATCAAAACAAATGTGATTATCAGTGAAAAAAGTGAAATCACAATGGACACTGCTGAGATAAAAAACATTAACAATTACTTCACAAACTGAAAATAAGCTGGAGAACTCTGAAAAAATGGGTAGATTCCTAGATACTTGCCAATTACCAAAATTGAACCTAGATTTTAAAACCCTAAATAATCCAGTAACAGGAAATGACACAGAAGCACCACTAAATAACCTAGCATCTAATAAAAGCCTAGGTCCAGAATGATTCACTGCCAAATTCTTTAAAAAGTGCAGCAAAGTTCTAGTATCAGTATTTCTCAACTTTTTAATTTATTTGGTAGTGGGTATCAAACTCACAACCTTGCACTTGCCAGGCAGGCACTTTTCTCAAGTTTTTTAATGAAATTGAAAGGGAAGAAGTATCCCAAAGTCATTCATGAATGCTAATTCCAAAACCAGACAAGGACTCAAAGAAAAAAGAGAGCTATAGACAAATATCTTTAATGAATATAGATGCAAAAATCCATATCAAGATATTGGCAAACAATGCAATGAATCATCAAAAAAACCCCGTACATTATGACCAATTAGACTTCATCCAAAGAATGCAAGAATGGTTCAACATATGCAAGCCAGTAAAGGTAATAAATACATCACATAACAGACTCAAGGACAAAAATCACATTATAATCTCAGCAGACACAGAGAAAGTCTTTGACAAAATCCAACATCCTTTCATAACAAAAACACAGGAAAAAAATAGGTATTGAATGTCCTTTTCTCAAACTAATAGAAGCCATTGATGTCAGACTTACTACCAATATTAAATTAAATAGGGAAAATTTAAAATTTTCCTTCTAAAAGTAGGAACAAGACAAAGATGTCCATCATCACCATTTGTGTTCAACACCATATTCAAAACACTAGCAGAAGCAATTAGGCAAGAAAAAGAAATAAATGAGATAGGAAAAGAATAAGGCAAATTTGCAGATGACAAGATCTCCTACAATGAAAGATTTAAAATTCCATCAAAAAAAACCTCTTAGAACTAATAAATAAAGTTACTAATATAGCAGGATACAAAATCAACATTTAAAAATCAATAGCATTCCTTTACATGAATAACAAAATCACCAAGAAAGAAATTAAAGGGAAATACCTTTTGCAATAGCAAAAATTAATTTAATTTTTAGAAAAATTAACTACTTGGGAATTAACTACTTGGGAAATAAGCAAAGAAGTGAAAAACCTCTAAAATAAAAACTACAGTACTCTGAAAAAGGAGATCAAGAAGGATATCAGAAAATGGAAAATTATTCCCCCAGTTCCTAGATAGACAGAACCAACATAGTGAAAATGGCTGTATTTTCAAAACTGTTACCAAGAGCATTCCTCATAGAGCTGGGGAAAACAATCCTAAAATTCTTTCAGAAATAAAATACATCTATAACAGTAAAAGTAATTCTGGGAAGCAAGGGCAAGGAAGAGATCATTACAATCCCTGACTTCAAGTTATACAGCAAAAATACAGTGATAAAAACAAAACAAACAAAAAGCAGACTGCAGATTAATGGAACAGAAGAGAGGATGCAGAGAAAGCACCAAGCACACTCGTCTACCTTACCTTTGACAAAGGGGCCAAACACCATCGCTGGAGTAAAGATAGCTGTATGGCTTGTGTCTAGATGTCCCCTCAAAGCCCTGCAGTCACAGATGTGGCTTTTCAGAGGTGGCTGGATCTAGAGCATGTGATGCTCATATCAAGGGTGTGTGATTACTAAGTGAGTCCACGGATGGGTTGGGCACAGTTCTGAGTGTGGGTACGGGGAAGGCCCACACTGAGTGTGAGTGCTGCCTGTCCTGAGGTCGTGTGGCCTGGACAGAATATCAGGACACAAAACACCGCTGCTTACTGTGGCTTTGCTGCCTTTCTGCCTTTTGTACACCATTAACTCTCTCTCCTCTGAATGTTATCCTGCTTTGAAATCTCAGCAAACTGTGAGACAAAATAAACCTTTCATCCTTTAACTTCAAGTGTCAGATATTTTGTGTCAGCAATGAGAAAAGTAATTAAGACAATAGCCTCTTTAACAAAAGTGCTGGGAAAACTGGTTATCCACATGCCAAAGACTGAACCCTATGGACAGATATTAAGAAGGAGGAAAAACTTTTTCCAGTGGGGAGGGGAACAAGAAAAATGTCTATGGGGAAGAAAGAGAAAAGAAATTTAAAAGAATTGAAGAAAAAAATGGAAATAGAGCATCTGTGAATGGGGAGGGGATAAGACAAAAGAAAGAATTAAGACATGTTATATACAAGTAAAAATTCCCCATGGTGAATGTGATCACCAGGTACTGAAAACATGTACTAATAAAAAAAAAGACAACAGAATGCAAGTTCCTCAGTTCGATTACAAGGTCCTGAATTCAATTCCTGGTACAAAAAAAAAAAAGAGTCTTTCCTTCAAATAAGTATGACAAGAAGTCACCAAGAAACAAGCCTTCCCTGCAAATCAGTACCATGCATGGGTCACTGCCTCAAGGGGACAGCCAGACCCCAGCCTTTTTCTTCGAGTCAGTGCCATTTGTGGACTGCGGGGGAAGAGAACAAGAAGTCACCAAGAAGCAAGCCCTCCCTGAGAACCAGTGCCATGTGCAGGCTGCTGCCACCAAGGGGACAGCCAGACTCCAGCCTCTTCCAGGGTACGGGCTGGGAAACATGAAGAGCCAACCTTACACACACTCACACACCGTAAGCGGCCAGCCGATCTGGAGAAACACAGGCTGCGATGACAGCTACTCAGGTACAATGCAATTTGATGCTTGTAGTGTTTGGTGTTTCACTGACTTTGCAGGTCTAAAGCCAGTAGTCTGATCATCTATTCAGAGGCTCATGGTACTCAGTGGGGCATCTATGGGGGTCTCCTTCTGAAGGTGATAGCCATTGTTAATTTCCTGTTATCTTATCTTGAAGTCCTGTATCATTTTCACTGTTTTGTTGGTTGGGTTTTATTATGTTTTGCTTTGTTTGATTTTGTTATATCCAATGGCATGGGCAGCTATTTCAAAGATAGCAAGATATATTATGGTAGCCATTTTGGATTTACTATTGCCTTGTTTTGAAGTCCTTTATTACATTCATTGTTCTGTTTTTGTTGGTCCTAATGTGTTCTATTTTGTTTGATTTCTTCTATATCTAAAGGTATCTGCAGCAGTTTTGAAGACAACAAGAGGCATTATGGTAACCATTGTTGATTTCATGTTGTTTTAAAGTCCTGTCACTTACATTGGTTTGTTTCAATTGGCTTTATTCTGTTTTATTTTGTTTGGTTTTATTCTCTTTAAAATTAAAAAAAAATTATTTTAAAGCCAGGCATGGTGGCACATGCCTGTAATCCCAGCACTTGGGAGGCTGAGGCAGGAGGATCCTTACAAGATCGAGACCAACTTGGGCTACCAAGTGAGCTCAAGGCCAGCCTGAACTGCTTAGTGAGACTCTCTCAAAAAGACAAAAAATAAGTAAGTAAATAACAAAAAAAGTATGACAGAAAAAAAAACTTGTTCTTAAACAAAAATGAAGTCAATCCTTATACATACAGGTATTTAGTATTTTACAAAAGTAACTTTACAAATCAGTGGCCTTGAAATGGTTATTACTGTAGAGAGAACTGGATAAAAAATTTTATTTATATGTTAGTTTGCTAAGGCTTCAATAACAAAGTAACACAGTTTGAGTGACTTAGATAAGTAAAACTGATTCTGTCATACTGCTGGAAGTGGAAGTGCAAAATTAAGGTGGAGACAGGACCACGCTTCCCAGAAAGGATAAAGACAGGTATGTCCCGGCCTCTCTCCTGGCTTCTGGCAGCATGACTCTACTTTGTCAAAACGTCTTCACTCTGTGTGTCTGTTTGCTTTTAAGGTACACAGGCTCTTAGCCAAAAGGCCGAGAAGTGATTGTGTCCTTTTTTATAAAGGTAATATTCCTATAGATAAGAGTCCAATCTACTGCAGTGAGACCTCACCTTAGCTAATTTCATCTATAACAGCCCTATTTTCAAAAACGTCACTTTTAATGACCCAGCTGTTTAACAAGTGTTTGGACTTAGGACCGAAGCATGCTGTTGGGACTTCAGAACTGTTTTCTTTATTTTTATTATTTTACAGTTCTGCACATCTTGTCTATAAGGCCTCACTGTCTTTTTCTGTACAGTACACCTTGTTCACGCATTACTGTCATTTTTGCTGACTGTACTGTACAGTATGATACTGTAGTCTTATGTTCTGTTATACATCACAGTACTGTATTTAAGAATTATGCAAGTAAGAGCAAAGTCATCAAGTTTGAGTTTCCTTTGACCATTTCTTTGGTCTGAATATTGTAATGTACATACTGTACACAATTCATCATTTAGTGATCAATTTACTGAGTGACCCAGTCACAGGAATGGAACTTGGTCATTCAAAGTGGAATGTCTGTGCTGGGGATTAGAATTTTAATATATGAAGTGGCCAGGAAGCATTTCATCCAGAAGACCTCAGTCACGTCTCATTTTAATACTGTAGTCCCTCAACAGCTATGAATACCAAACTTATATAAAATGTTGTAGCATTTGTAGGCAACCTATGCAAATCCTCCTGTATATTTTAGATCATCTCTAGGTTACTTGTAACAGCTAATATAATGCAAATAATATGTAAATCTTTACCAAATTGTGTTGCTTAAGGAAAAATGATAAGAAAAGTCTGTACATATTCTGGACAAATATATGCTTTCCAAATATTTTCCATCTATGTTTGACCAAGTGTATCTTACATTTCCTCACTCTCAAATCAAACTCACTCTGGATTCACAAACAGGTTTATAGTAAAGTTCTCAGGACTTTTTTGATTTGGCAATCCACTTGTATCACTGACACATGACTCATAACATGACATAGCTCTCCAGGTGCGGTGGTGCACGCCTGTAACCCTAGCAGTCTAGCAGACTTCAGCCAGGAAGAACACAAGTTCAAGTCCAGACTGGGCTGCTTAAGAACTTAGCAAGACCCTGACTCAGAATTAGAAATTTTAAAAGGCTGGAGAAGTAACTCAGAGTTAATGGCCCTGCATTCAATCCCCAGCACTAAAAAAGGGAAAAGATTCAGCAGCAAAGGTAAATAAGGGCAATGCACACAGAGACGGGACGTTTGGCTCCTCACGATGCGTTTGGCGGGACAGCGGAGAGCAGGAGGGACAGTTGCCGTCACAGTGCTGGGCAATGGCGGGTCACTGAGAACCCCACAGCTCACGGTCTGGAGCTTGGTTTTGGGTTTCACATACCTACTGTCTCTCTTATTTTTTTAAGAAGGAAAAAGTTGATGACACAAAAAGAATTTCATTTTGCAAGATGTTAAATGAAAATAAAGACTCCATCTCAGAAGAGATTAAACACCACAGATAGGATGAACTGAAATCCAAAGCTTTAACGTTATGTACTGAGTCTCCAGATGAGCAAATACTGTTAGACACTACTCTCCTGCGCAGAGGAGTGACAACCTCCTTTCTCTTGACCCCTGGATCCATGAATAATTCTAATGCATTAGACTGAATGGCCTCTGCATTCAGGTCAACTGACATCTAAGGGTTTTTTCTTGACTAATTTTTTTTCAAATCTTCTCTTTTTTTGTCAAAGTTTCATTTTGCAGCAGGGTGTGGCGGCACATACGTGTAATCCCAACACCTTTAGGAGGCTGAAGCAGTTAAGATTGCAAATTTGAGCCCAAACTGGGCAACTCAGTGATGTCATGAGACCCTTACTGAAAATAAAAAATAAAAAAATGGAGAGGAACTGGACGTGTAACTCAGTGTAGAGAGCATGAGTTTAATTCCCAATACCAAAAATTTCTTTTCCATTTTATGAAACTGCATTCAACTCTGACTTCAAAATACAGTATTGTAATGTGTCTCTATCTCCATCTCCCTAGATTTTCCTGCGGAGAGGATGACTTGTTTGGTCCTAATGTAGGACCAACAGGTAAAATTAATCTTAGTCATTTTTAGCATGCAAATTCCAAGCATATTCTTCAAGCATACTGAAGGCCTTTTAATTAATTAAAACTAGTGTTCATACTGATAATCAACTACTTAAATAGTAGTTTTCCATGAGAGCCTACCATCAAAGCTACACTTTACCAAATTATAACTCTGTAATGATTGTTGTATATGAATATCATAAATCATTTCATTCGGCTCCATTTCTGTCAAGTTTCCAGCCATTTATCAGGATATATTAGCCTAAAAATATGTTCACTGGAAGAAAGATAACCTCTTTATTAAATAGTGCTGGAAAAATTGACTTTCCACATGCCAAAGACTAAAACTAGGCACATAACTATCACCATGTACTAAACTAAAGTCAAAATGGATCTAAATAAATATTAAGACAGAAACAATAAATCTATTGGAAGATAAGGTAGGTAAAAATCTTGAAGACATAGGGATAGGCAGAGAGTTCATGAACAAAACTCAAACTGCATGGGAAGTATTCAAAGAATCAACAACCAAGATCTCATCTTATTAAAAAGTTTGCACTTTAAGAGAAATTACTAACAGTGAAAAGGTAACCCACACAGTGGGAAAAAATGTTAGCCAACTGTCTCTCAGACAAAGGACTTCTATCTAGAATATAAAAAGAATTGAAAAAAATCAGGCCCCCCAGATTCAAAGATCCAATCCAAAAATGGGCATCTGAGATGAATACACACTTTTCAGATGAAGAAATACAAATGGCAAATAAATATATGAAAAAATGTTTGACATCACTGGTCATTCAAGAAATGCAAATTAAAACAACACTGAGATTGCATCTCATGCCAGAAAGAATGGCTATCATCAAGAAATGAACCAGAATCAAATGCTGGCAGAGCTGTGGGGAAAAGGAACTCTTCTCCACTACTGGTGGGAGTTTAGACTGGCACAACCACTGTGGAAATCAGTGTGGAGACTCCTCCAAAAACTAGAATCCGTGATCCTATTCGATTCAGTTACTTTCCTTCTGGGAATTTTCCCAAAAGAATTTAAAACATCATACCATAGCAATATATGTGCACCCATGTTTATAGCAGCACAATTTGTAATACCCCAAATGCCCATCAACTGCAGAATGTACAAAAAGATGTGGTGTTTACATACTATGGAGTACCACTCAGCTATAAATAAGGATAAACTTGAGAGTTTCATAGGTAAATGATGCAACTTGAGACCACACACGTAAGTGAAATAAATCACACTCACATGTGAAAACATTGTATTGTCTCCCTAGTGTAAAAAATTGTACGAGTAAATAGGATCCAAAACGTACAATGGCTGTTGTGAAAATTAAATGGGAAGAAACTGCTCAAAAGGAAAGAACTAGGATGGGGAAAGGAAAAAGGGGAACATTTTATATATATATATATATATATATATATATATATATATATGCATATACATACATAAAATAATTATGCTAATCTCAGTGCATCAAAAAGAATGGTTTGTGCTTTGGTTGTTTGATCAATTTTTCATGCTTATATCTTGTAATCTGAGCAACTACCTTGAGGATCACATTACAAAATATATTAGCCATTGTTGAACTCTTATTATTTTGTTTTGAAATACTGTATCATCACTTTTATTCTTTTTTTGTTTTAAAATTTAAAAAAGTGTTAGCCTAGAAAATACCAAGTGTCAGAGAAGACTTGGGGAGACTAGAACCCTTGTGCATTGCTAGTGAGGATGCAAGACATGTTGTGGTAGCTACTGCGGGAAACTGTATGGTTATTCTTCAAAAACTTAAACATAAAAAGTCCCTGTGTGATCCAGTAATCTACTCGTGCAAATATATTTAAAAGACTTGACAGATTCTTTGTGCACCAACGTTCCTATCAGCCAAAAGGTAAAAGCAGCTTAAGTGTCATTGACAGATAAGCGGATAAACAAAATATGTATTTACACACAAGGAAACGCTATTCAGCCTTAAAAAGGTGTGAGAGTCTTCTGACACATGCTACATGGCTGAACTATAAGGATATTTATTACACAGTGAAGCAGAACAATATCAAAAAGACAAATACTGGAAGATTCTACTTGCATGAGGCACTTAGAATTGTCAAATTCATAGGGACAGAAAATAGCAGAGTGGCTGCCACGGGCTCAGGGTGGGGATGAAATACTTTTTGGAGATGGGTGCAGGTGACAGCTGCAAAACGGAATGAGTGCACTTAATGCCACCAGGCTTTCTACGTAAAGAGAGGGAAGGTGGTTAAGTTTTATGTTATGTATATTTTACCACAATAAAAAAATTAAATGAAATGAAAAAGTAACACCCAAGATGGACATAATTATTATGTACCACAAACATCTGTTAATTAAAAAAATTAAATACCAACCTAAATAACTATAATAGGGTTGCCCTGGTATAGGAATCAAGAGTTAGAATATGAATAACCCTTGAACAATGCCTGATATTTAAGTTAATACATTAAAAATTAGCTATCAATACATTAAAAATTAGCTATCACCATCATAATCATCACTTTATTAGTAGCAGTATTAGTGTATCCTATCAACATGATTTGTACTACAGTTTTGCTTTAGTACAAGAATGTCCTGATATCATGAAAAGTGATCTCAGTCTATAGCTCGTCAGCATTCCTCTCTTTCTTGAGGGAAACTTGATGGAATCTTGTCCAAGCAGGCCTTGCCTTGCGAGCAAGTGGACTCCAGGGGTTTCAAAGCTTTGCAGACCTTGGCCTACGGGCCCCAGAACCAGGACAGTTCTATCTCTCTTTGTCTACCCCATACATCGGGAGCCCTGCCAACCACTTCTTGGAATCACTTATAACCCATTTCAAAAGATAACAAAAAATGTAAGTTTAAATAATAAATTATTCTTAATCCCTAAAACATTTATTCAATACCTACAATAATTCAATTCTAGCAGTAATTCTGTGAAGCAATGTTAGCTACGTTTTCCAGCGAGGAAATCAACTTCTGGAGTTGTAAAGCTTAGGTGTCACAGTGTGCACTGTTCCAAGGAGAAACAAACTTTTGTGGCCCTACTTGCTACAATACCTTCTAAAAAAAACTAACAGGGCATTGATTGGTCTAACTAAAATGAAGTGATTGTAAAATTAAACTCAAGACATTGGAATTCAGTGAGTTCAGAATAGTGTGCACCGTAGGAAGCCCAATCTGAGAAGCCTCATGAATTCTTCTCATCATGGGTGAGTAAAAACAAATACAACCTTTTATTTGAAAAAATGAGGCAAACTTGGAGCCTGGAGATATTAATATGCTTCAAAAAAACTGTTCCTAAGGTAACGCTTTCCAATTTCAGAGCAATATAGGAGAAAACTGCAAATGTGATAAAATCCATCACCTTGACTGCACCTGGAGGAGTCACCAGCCCGTCAGTCACCTGCACCGAGTGAAAGCTGGAGGGAAGAAACCCGGCAGCCTGAGGCACCTCCTCCTGGTGGATCACCAAGTGGGCCAACAACACGTTCTTCTACCAGGATTCAGTCAACTTGCTTGGTAATTGCAATAGTCCTATCAAGAGCTTCCTACTTTATTCCTTTAACAGTGTCAGTTTCAAAAATGAAATAAAGAGTACCAGAAATTAAAGAATAAGAAAATGTAGTCAAACTACTACTTACTGGCTGTGCAGAACAACACACAGCAGCAAAGAAAGTCACTAGCAGTCCATGGCAGCAGGGTGCGGGGTGGCGGTGCCAAGGCCACCTGTTAAACGCCGTGGCAGTGGATGTAAACGGTTCTGTTAACTAAGGAGCAAAAACTAGCACTTGGAATCAGGCAAAATCCTTAGGTCTCTGTAAGCTACTGATTAAAAATCCTATTATGACTGGGAGGGGAAGGATTCTGAAGAGAGAGGAGGGAAATGAGAAAAAAGAATTAAGACATATTCTGCACAGGTACCATTCCCTTTGATGAATGTGATCGTTATATATGACAAATATGTAGTAAAAATTACAAATAAAAAAAAAACAGTCCTGTTGTTCATTGGTCAAGAAAAAGCATTTAGTTAGGTTTAGTCAGGGTCTGATATACAAAGGTCACTCCAAGTTCATGCTTCTTTATCAGTGTCATTGATTAGAATCAATTTGATGAAAAACAGTCAATTTTTGTATCTCCTAGTGAAATCCTGATTATAAGTAGAAATTTTTCCTTCACTGTACGCAGTAACAATCACATGTGGTGCATAGCATCAAATTGGATATTTGCAACAAAAAAAAAAGGCAGTAAGGACATTTGAAGGGAATCGGAATATGGTTTAGAAGAAACTTAGAAGAAAATTTACTGAAGTGGAAAATGGCTGACTGACAAAACAGGTCACAAGATATTTTGTACAAAACAGTGGTGTTTGGGTGACGGTAATAACGCATGAATAAGTGCACAGAGAAACATCAGGAAGGAGGCGCGTAAGTGTTACAGTAGTAAGTTTAGAAGGAGAGTGTGATGTTTTCACTTTTGTTCCACTTTTCCATTTTCTACAGTGCCGACGTGCTGTTCCTGTAATAACGAAAAGTTCTCACTGTAGATTTAAACAGAGCTCATGAGGTGGCCATGGTGCCACAAGCTCGTAATCCAAGAACTCTGAGAGGCTGAGGCAGGAGGCTCAAAAGTTTGAGCTCAGCATGGGTAATCCAGAGACTTAGTGAGATCCCGCCTCCAAATAAACAAGGTCTGAGGAAGTAGCTGAGTGCAAAGCCCTGGGTTTAGTCTCAGCACTGTAGAGAAAGTATAAATCAGCCCACATTTCTCTCCTCTGAGGAGTTACGGTAAAAATCTGGTCGGAGGTTATATTTTCTTCCAGGTTCAAAACTGCTACATACACAGAAATCACAACTTGACTTCTGCTTGTGGTTGCCTCAAACCAAAAATCTTTGCCTCACTACACAACAGGCCCAATGAGTCAGACCTCGAGGTGGCTACAGAACAGTAAGAAATTTCTGGCAACATTTCCAGTTTTTCATACTACATGAATACCTGGAAGCTAAGTGTTCCTATGGTAACCCTGGCCACTTGGAACAGACAGGGCACTGGCATCAGCACAAGGAATCAAAGGCTAAGTACAAAGCAGTAGGTAACTGTCAGGCTGCCTAATCTAGGGTCAAAAATTAGATTTCATGACAGAGAGACACGACTCCCACTGATTTATCTTTCCTTTATCCTGTAACTGGTGACTTCAAGACATCTATTTCGTGACTCTATATCAGTAATTGTTGGGTGGAGGAGGTTTTTTTGAAAAATGCACAGGAATGTCTTTTCTAAATCAAACCAGACATGTCATTTGCAAATCCCAAAAGTGACCAAGCAGAATGGTAAGGGCTGGCCCTGGGTTTATCAAGAATAAAGAGAGGCTGAAGTTCAAAGATTCAGGAAAATCAAAATAGGCAACAACTGGAAGGTGTCAGCTTAAATAAAACAAATGTAGGGTTAAATAGGTCTGCAGATGTTAAAGGTTACATCATCACTCAACTTCAGCTTTCTAAAACAATGTGGAAATGTAGAAAACAATTACCTACTAACATAAATCATCCCTAGCCAACTCAAATCCCAGAGAGAACCAAGGAAGGACCTACTTGTACAAAGAAAGATATGTTTGCTGGGCTCTTTGCAATAGCAAAAGATTAACTCAGCCTTACCACAGAAATGCAGGTCAGGCTAGAGAGATTTGGAGTTCTCTAAAATGTGCCACTCCAAGAAATTTTTTTATTTTAGGACTATAACATAGAATATAAAATCCATTGATGTTCTTTCATGCCAATTGTATTTTTTAGAAAAGTAGTCCTGTTCAAAAGTAAAAAAGTTTTTCCCTTAAGTTTCTAGAAATTTACTTTCTCCAACAGTTTTATTCAGGATCATTACTTCAAGATCCTTTAAACTTACAAGAAAAATAACACATATACCAATGAGTTATAGATTTGGATGACAAGAACTTGCATACTTTTCCTATCCATTTTCACAGGAAGCAGCCAGGGATAAACCAATCACTGCTGAATAATGTAATTCACAGTCTAATAATTCAATCTTTAGAAATTTCAAATCATAAAGAGACTATGCACTGGCAAAACATCTTACACCGTAACTACTTACTTAGCAAACCATGTATACTAATATAATAGTTAAGTTTATGTTTTAGAATGCTTTCAACATAGCATTTCAGCAGCCACCTGCCTGGGGGACAGCCAGACCCAAGCCTGTTCCTGGGAGTAGTGCCATACCCGGACTATGGGGGAAGAGGACAAGAAATCAGTGAGAAGCAAGGCCTCCCTGCAAACCAGAGCCATGTGTGGGCTGCCACCACCAGGAGACAGCCAGACCCCAACCCCTTCCAGTAGGTGGATTGGGAAACAAGAAGGGCAGATCTCCCCGCTTCGCCCGCCCCCACATAAGCCATCTGCTGATTCAGAGAAACACAGGCTGTGACCATAACTATTGAGGTGAAATGGAAATGCAGTTTGATGCCTGTGGTGTTTGGTGTTTCACTGACTTTGCAGGTCTAGGGCTGGTGGTCTGATCATCTATGCAGAGGATAATGAATGGTACCCAGCATGGCATCTGTGGGGGATCTCCTTCTGAAGGCGGTAGCCATTGTTAACTCCCTATTACCTGGTTTTGAAGTCCTGTATCATTTTCACTGTTTTGCTGGGTTGGGTTTTATTCTGTTTTGCTTTGTTTTATTTTGTTACATCCGATAGCATGGGCAGCTATTTCAAAGAGCAAAATAAAGTACAGTAGCCATTTTGGATTTACTATTATCTTGTTTTGAAGTCCTTTATTGCATTCATTGTTTTGTTTTTATTGGTTCTATTCTGTTCTGCTTTGTTTTGTTTCTACTATGTCTGAAGGTTTCTGGAACTGTTTTGAAGACAACAAGAGGCACTATGGTGACCGTCGATTTTGTATTGTTTTGAAGTCCTGTGTCACTTACACTGGTTTGTTTCAATTGGCTTTGTTCTGTTTTATTTTGTTTTTATTCTCTTTAAAATAAAAAATAGCATTTCAAGAGACTTTTTTGCCAGTATCAGATTAATTTATTTTATAATTCCTAATCAGGTTAATTATCATGCATTTAGATTAACAGTCAGACTAACAGAACAAGTCAGAGTATACTTACAACAAATCAAGGTGTGCTTTTTAATATGTCGTCCATGCTGGATTACAGTAGCCTTCTTCTCTCTCTTTGGTCCCCTATTGTCTGTCTCTTACTTTGCACTTTATTTATCATTGGGCTTCTCGCATAAGAGAAAGTATGGAATATTCAAGTGTGTCTGACCTGCTTCAGTCCACATGATGGTCTCAAGGTGCATTTCTTTTCCTACAAATGACTCAGGTTAATCCTTCTTCATAGCAGAGCAGTACTCCATTGTGTGTAGATATCACATTGTCTTTATCCATTCATCTGTGGATGGACACACAGGCTGCTTTCAAGATTTAGCTATTATGAATTGTGCTTCTATAAACAGGAGTATGCCTACATCACTGTGATATAAACTCTTTGGGGGATATGCCTGGAAGGGAAATAGCTGGGTCGGAATTCTTATTTTTAGTTTCAAAAATTCTTCTTAAAAGGCAGTATGGTGGACTGACAACCGGTAGTCAACTTGTAACACCCAGCTGAACTACATCATCATGGTACTGGGTGTGGATGGCCCACTTGAGGATTGTTGCCAGCAGCATAAAAAAGGTTCTCCTGTTATCGTTGGTTCTCTTGGAGGAGCTAATCAAGCTTCTTTCCTGGTATGAACTTGGCTGTTATCATCGCAGGATCTCAGGACCTTGTTCTCGCCGAGAGTAACTTCCCTTCACTTTGGGGGAGCTCTGGTCCTTCCCTGAGCATCGCTTCCTGGCCCAGATGGGAAAATGGTATACAGTTCAATCTCCTGGAGAAGCTTGTCACTCTGGATTCCTGTTATGAACTCCGCTGTTCTCATTGTCAGAGCTGCTCAGGACCTTGTTGTCGCTGAGGATGGCTGTGGTACTTTGCAGAGGAGCCCTGATCCTTACTTTGAGTGTCACTTTCTGTCTCCAGTGCAGAACCCTCAGCCTGCTGGCACAGATCCTTCGTCCCTCTGGAACAGAATTTCTAGCTTCTACCACTGACTTTTGGGCCTTCCCAGTGGAGAGCCATGAAACAGACTGGCATGCGTCATTGTCATGGGCTCTACACCTCCAGCTGGAGTCATGAGGGGGCGTGCTCATGGGCTCTAGGTCTTCAGCTGGACTCATGCAGGACATTACCATGGGATCCAGACCCTCAGATGGCTTCTTTGGGTCTTTAGTGTATGAACAAATCTCCTGCACTTTTTTTATGTGTTGGGTGACTTTGGATGTCTCTGGGTGACTATTATAAAATAATTCCGTAAATTATGTGTCCTTTATTAAATTGTTTTCCTCACAAATCCTGACTACTACAGGCAACCAGATACAATGGCATCTACCTGTAATCCCAGGTACTCTGGAGGCTGAGGAAGGAAGATCATAACTTAGAGGCCAGCCTAAGCAATTTCATGAAGCCTTGAATCAAAATAAAATTGAAAAGATTTGGAATGTGACTCAGTAGTAGAGAATTTGCCTAGCATGTGTCAGGGTTTGGCTTCCATTCTCAACAGTACCAAAACATTAAAGGAAGAGAAAAAGTGGCAGTTATATGTCAGCTTTCAAATCATTCTATCAAGCCATTTTTTAGTCACACAAGCTAAGTTAGATCCACAACGCACTGATGAGAATAGTTAAGGTTCCTCAAACTGTGTTACCGCCTGTTTGTGAGGCTTGAGAGCAATAGATTCCTCACTTGTTTCTGGTAAGAACGCAGAATGGTACTGTCAGCAGAGGTGGCGCACACTTGTAATCGCTGCATTGGGAAGCGAAGGCTAACGGCCAGCCTGGCTACACAATGCGTTCAGTGCCAGACTGAACTACCTGTCATGGACTTGTTTCAAAAAAACCAAAAAACAAAAAAGTACAGTAATTTATAAGGCAGAGGGACTATTTCTTATGAAACTAAACATAGTCTTATTCTCTGATTCTATAATTGTGTTCCTGGGTATTTATTCAACTTCTTGGAAAACTTTTGTTCATAAGGAAATACTTGCTTGCAGTAGCTTTATTCAAAATTGCCAAATACCAAAAATATCCAAAATATGCTTTAATAGGTGTACAAATAGACATCATATAGTAGAATACTATCATGAGATAAAAATAAATGGACTCTAAATCACAAGACATGAAATAATCTTAAATACATGTTGCTATGTGAAATAATTCACTCTGAAAACACTGCATACCATGTGTTTTCATGCATTATATAATATTTTGAACATAATGATAAAACACCACAGTAAGTACAATGGTTTGAAGGATAGATTTGAATAGGTGAAGACAAAAGGCATTTTCAGGGTGGCAAAATTATGCCAACGATACCCTAATCATGCATATATATACAGCCACTCATTCGTTAAAACCCATAGAACTTTACAGCATGAAGAGTGGTCCTTGATGTATGCAAATTTTAAAAAATCATTTGAGTTTCCCAGAATAAATGCAGACTATGACAGAAAATCTGACTGTATTACAAATGTATATAGCAACCTCACTGGTAAGGCAGGAGGAAAGGTATGAACCCAAGTAACTCTGGAAATGAGAGAAGTCTACAAGCCTGAAGGCAAATTAAACTGTTGGTATATAAGAGCAAACTCTAACTGACAAAGTCATTTCCCATCAGAGCACAGGTTGACAATTCTAATACCACTATATGTGGGTACTGGAACTGAATGGCTAAGAAAATAAACGGCAAGTGCTGGGGAGTCAGTAATTTCTCACTGTTCACAAATAACAATATGAGAAGACCGGAGTAATCTATGGGATAATGTTCTAATGCTGGGCACTTCCATATGAGTCTAAGTTTAGCTTGATGTGTAGATAACGGCTACATACAGAAATTACTATAGATAGTTCATATACTAAGTGTGCAAACTTATCTTTCCTGACCTTGTCAGCTAAAAGGGTCTAGAAGTAGTGACCCCCCAATAGCCAAAGCATACCTAACACCACATTTTTAGTTCCTAATACCATTTGCCAGTAAAAGGAACTTTCCAAAGAAATGGCTGAATCCATGAGCAAGATAGAGAATATACAAGATGAGTCTAGAACATTTTATAGCATCACTTTGTAGTGCTAAAAAAAAAAAAGACCCACATTAATGGGGCTAGGTCAAAGGAACACAGAAATGGACTAAAGAGCTACTAATAAAGTTGGAAGTACAAGCTGAGTAAATTAGTATTAGATCACAATATAAAATAAATATTGCTAAGTCCATACTGGTACAAATACATAAATATTTGAAAAAATAGATGAAAGATAGACAGACAGATAGATAGATAGACGGATAGGTGCTCAGGTACAAAAGAATTCCAAAAATAGACTCTCCTCTGAGGGAGACGGAGTACGACTCCCACTGCTTGAGTGTTTATTACACATTTACCTTCTTATCAAAAAGTACAGCCCAGAAAATGAGGAAAGTAACTCTACAGGAGGGAAAATTGACCAAAACTGCTTCAGTCAGATGATCAAAGTCCACTTCAACAAGAGATCAATCATGCTGACAATGTGTGCTCTTGGTATGTGATGAAAATAGCACATTACATCTTTGGTCCTCATTCTACAAATCTATAACCTCATGCTAAGCAGGAGAAAAACATCAGGGAAAAGAAAAGCAAGCCAGCCGGGAATAGTGGCACACGCCTGTAATCCCAGCACTCAGGAGGCTCAGACAGGAGGCTCGTTGTGAGTTCGAGACCAGCCTAGGCTACAAAGTGAGTTCAAGGTAACCTGAACTGCATAGCAAGACACCGTCTCAAAAAAAAAAAAAAAAAGACAAAAAAAATTTTTTAAAAAAGAAAAGCAAGCCAACGGTTGAAGGTTAGTCTACAGTTGTCTGGCCCAGGGTCCTCTAAGCTGTCATTATCATCAAAACAAGGGGAGTCAGAGAAACCACCTTCCGCCGAGAGGAACCCTAAAATGACACAACAATTAAGAATCATGTTGTGTCCAGGTTGTAGCTCAGCGGTGCAGAGCTTGCCTGACATGCACAAGGCTTTGACTTTGATCTCCAGCAGAGAAAGAAAAAAGTAACATGGCATCCTTCGTAAGATTCTAGAACTGAGTTCATTAGGAAAAAGCTAACAGTACCTGAATAAAATATGGAATTAATAATAATGTACTTATTAATTATTTGTAAACATACTACCGTAATGTAAGATGCCAACGATACAGGAAACTGGATGCAAGATACACAGGGACCCTCTGCAGCTTTAACTCAATTTTCCTATAAATGTAAAAACTATCCCTAAAAAGGAAGTTTATTTTAAAACATCCAAGAACTCAGGATGTAACACTTGGCCAAGCAAGTGCAAGGTCCTGGGTTCCATGAGCTTAGTCCCCAGCACTGTAAAATAAAGGCACGAATGACAATTCACTAATACTGAACAGTATGAAAAGGATAACAATACCTTTCTGTTACTTGAAAAAAATATCAAAGATCTTACAAGATGTCAGTCACGTTAGAATTTTACTCCATGGTTAATTTAACATCTCTGCCCTACCCTTACAGTGGGAAGATAAAAGAAATATTATTATTATTGTTGGCAGGCTATTGGTAAAAACTAAAATAAGAAGTTTAAAAAAAGCAGTAGGAGATGCTGCTCTTTACTACGGTAACTAGTAAGTCTTTTGTCTCAGTAGTTCTGACACTGGCACAACACAAAACAGTAAATCACTAGACACAAGGGGTTTAAAATACTGACCTAGAGTCCAGGCTATGATGACACCATAGAAACAGGGGCATAGCATTTAGAAGTAAGGGCAGAATCGAGGAGAAAGGGTGTGTTGAATGAACCTCCCAAAGCCAAAGTAGACCCCCAAGATGAGCTTCTCCTAAGAACCGATCCAGGTGATCTGAAGTCCCTCAGGAGCCTGCAGAATGAGGGCAGCTGCCTCTCCAGGCCTCTGGGAGCAAGTTGTTCACAGTCTTCTTTATGGTCCTCCTGAATCTGGGTTCGAACTGTTTCCTCCCTTCTCTGAGCCCTAAGTTCACCAGCCACTTGGGTAGCATCTCCTCTTACCAGACAGAGAGACAGAACCTCCTGTTTATGATCAGACCTCTGAATACATCTAGTAGGATTGAGTCCCATAACACAGTAGGGAGACTACAGTCAACATTGCCTTATTGTTTATTTCAGAAAAGAAGAAATGAATCTGAACATTCCCTGCTCAAGAAACGTCTGAGATAATAGATACGCTAAGGACCCTCATTACATCATTGCACATCACATATATGTTTCAAACAAAGCGCACTGCACCCATAAATATATCCAATTATGTGTCAAACAGAAAGATAGAGACTCTGCAATCAAGTGACCTTGCCATCTGTCCTCTCCTACATTGTTTTCAAAATATTAACCACTAGGCTATAAAGTGAAATATTTCCTAATACAGTGTGGAAACTACTTAAAGCACAAACCGTACACAGCTAAAATACTTACAAATCAAAACTCATCAACCCAGGTCCCTCCACAAATCAGCTTAACATCCATCTCTAGCTGCTGTCTCTTGACCCCAAGTGCTCCTAACCAAACTAGAACTGGGATAAATAAAGTCTTTCTTTCTCTCCGGCCACCCGGATCCCAACACAGGATCAAGGTCCACGTGTTAGTGCCCTGAGATGTTTTCAGTGGGTTCTACTGATTAAAATCCATAATTTTGCATGGATTTAAACCTCACTTTTCATACATTTATTTATCTATTCTTCAAATATTCAATGAGGACACACCACTGTGTGGTGGGGAATATAAACCAAAAAAGTAAAAGTAGGCAAACACAAAAGAAGAAGAACATCAAAAGAAAAAAAGAGCCTTGCCAAGGACTTCCCAAGTCATCCCTCGAAAACCAGCAAGGCTGGTGACGTGACAGCTGCTGGGGGGGCAGAGGGAGTTGTCATGGAAGCTACCAAGGACCCAGTCACAAAGCCTGCTTCTCCACACCCTGCTCAGAGCTTTGAATTTGACTCAGGCAATGGCCTTCCCTTGAAATGTTAAAGCAGAAAAATGGCATAATTTAAGGAACTGTTCAAGAGGTAATTTAAGGAGAAAATGAGTGCTTGAGGGTAGAGACTTAGCATAGGTAATAACAGAGAATGGAGGGGAGAGATAGACCTGGACAATCTTTCCTAATGATGTGTAAACACTGAGAATCAGCACGAGTGGGCAGTGGGTTGGCACAGACAATGAGAGCAAGACCGAGGATGGCTCCCAGGGGTCTGGTTTGAACCACCCAAGGGAAGATGATGCTCTTCATTAAGAGAAAAACCCCACAAGGAAGAAAATGACCAAAGCATGATTTGGATCATGTCAAGTTTGAAGAGTGTGTGACATTCAAATAAAAAGTCGAGTCTGGGATCTGAATCTAGGAAAGAGTAGAGATGGAGGTCTTCAGCAGATAAGAAATCACAAACAGAGTTTCTGAAAAGGAAATTCTAAGACAAGTTTGTTGTCCTTGAGTTTATTAGGGGAGGATTTTTTTTTTCAAAACAGGATCTCACAATGTCATTCAGGCTGGTCTTGACCATGCTTATGTAACCTAGCCTGGCCTCAAACTCATGGTGATCCTCCTGCTCCAGTCTCCCGAGTACTGGGATTACTGGCATGCACCACCACACCTGGTAGGGGAGGTTCCTATGGTCAGTATCTATGGGGAAATAAAAGAAACTGGATTCTCCTGATTTTAAAGGAACCTTTGCAGTGGAGACAGATCTTCAGAATTTATCTAAAATAGGATGAGGAAGTGGCTCTTTAGACCCTATGTCAATGGGATAGAGCCACCCCTGGGACAGCACAGAGAGGGCCTTAGCCAGAGGCTCTCTAACCTGAAGGCCAACAAGGACTCAGCTGGGAGGAGTCTTGCAGTAAGGAATAGATGCCTCCATCCTGGGAGGCTCGATCTGAAGGGCCCACAGAATCCTCTACCAGAAAGATTTACAGTCCTGGAAGTATATAGGCACCTCCACAGAAAGACTGGACAGTCTTCACAGTTCAGCAAAAGCAGGAGAGAAAACCTGAAGACTTGTACAAGGAGAAAGCTGCCCATGAAGGAGAGTTAAAGAGAGTGAACAGAGGGGCCTCTTTCGTGAGTGTCTTCAGGACATATAGTCAAAAGCAAGGTAAATGCTGCTGTTGAATGCCGTCTGACAGAAAGGCAGCTCTGTAGAAACATGACAGTGTGTCCTCGTCAATTTTATTCACCAGATCCAGCACTCTGTGAGTTCTGACATTTTCCCTAAGTCAAAATGGCTGGGAAGAGGAGTAACCAAGCTGGTGGATTGATATACAGAGCTTCTCTGAGAAAAACAACTCAGATGCTAGAATTTAACACCACGGAGAAGACCAGACGAAATTAGAGGAATTCTCACGACCCAGGAAGAAACTGAGGAAAAGAAAAAAAAATTTAAAAAGAAGTGTGGACAGAGGGTTGGAGCTGGGCACGTTCCCATCACTGTCCTGGGCATGCCTTAGAGTCGGGTGTCTCACAATCGAGCTGAGGTCGCAGCCCTGCCGAGAGCAGGGATTGCTGACCTCAAGACCTTGCCGAGAGGAGGCGCTGCAACAGGGACTGGAAATGGTGAACCGAGCTGCACGGACTTTGGTGAGTGCTGAGAACTGGGCTCCCCAGAGTGGGATGAACGGCTAGATGACATATTGGATTTGGGCAGGACAGGCTTGAATCAACAACTGAGGTGGCATCTGTCAGTGGCTCCTGGCCCAAAGCAGATTGGTGGGATCTGCTTGGGCTGGGCCATGCCCCTGGTCAGGACCCAGTAGCCAGGGATGAGGCTGTCCCAAACCTGTGACATCTGCAGGGCACACACTAACGTGCTGAAGACACTCACTAGTTGACTGTCTTAGAGGGAAGAGGCCGGCCCTCTGTGTGCACCTGTGTGCACCTCACAGATCAACAACAAACTGGAGAGGGCAGCATTGCCCTAGCCAGTACACTTCAGAAAAACTGTATGAAATATGAAAAGGTCCTGAGACCTCCAACATTCACCTGTCTGAAAGAAACCAGAAACATGACAAGACAGAGAAATAACAAAAAGCCTCCAACTGCGGACCCAGGGAAAATAAGCCCAGGAGAGGTAAATACAGAGGAGATCAAGGGCAGCAAACATGCAATATCAGATACGGCCTCATTGGAAATAAAGAAATACTTCCATGACCTCACTGACGAACTTAAATCTGAAATTCTAACTCAGGTGAAACAAGATATAAGAAGATTAATAAAAGAATTTCTGGGCACTCCTCAAGAAGAAACAAATGGAAGAATGGAGGAACCCAGAGAAAAGAGAGAAGCCTTGGATGAAGAATATAAACAAAATCTAGAATACATGAAACAGATCTAAAGAAAATATCAGGGAAAAAAAAACTCCATTGAAAGCTGGCAAAACTTCTTAACAGAAACTAAAGACAGGCTTTCAAAAGTTGAAGATAGGTTTGCAATGTATGATCATGAAAGGAAGGATCTCTTAAAAATAACAAGGAACCAGGAAGTAATGATACAAAGGCTAGAAGATGACAAGAGGATTTATAACTTAAGAATAAAAAATGTGAACAAAGAAGCAGGGACAAATACAAATGAAATAAAAAGGGTATTCACAGAAATAATTAAGGAAAACTTCCCAAGCATAGGAAATGGAAGTGATGTTCAGATATATGAGGCATACAGAACTCTAGCCAGCTACAACCAAAACAGATCTATACCCAGACATATAATAATCAGAATCCCAGAAATCCCAGAACAGAATATTAAAAGTGATCAGAGAAAAGAAGCAGTTTACCTATAAAGGAAAACTCATCAAAATCACAGTGGACTTCTCAACGCAAACTATCAAATCAAGATCTTGGAGCAAAATATTCCAAGCCCTGAAATGAAATAACCTCCAACCCAGATTGATGTACCCTGCAAAACTGTCTCTCAAAATTAATGGAAAGACAAGACATTTCCATGACAAAGAGGAACTGGGGGAGTTTGTGACCACCAATCCAACCCTGCAAAGAATATTGAAGGACATTCTAGAGAGAGAGAAGAAAATCACCAGGATTCCAGGAACAATGGCAGAAAGGCCTCAGTGAAAGGGGCAGACAGTGGAATGAAGGAGAAAAGTAAACAACAATGACAGAAAAATAGCATAGCAGAGATGAGGTAGAGGAGATTGGCTGTATCGCTGTTTTGTCGTGACTGATTTTATTTGAATCTGGTATGCTTGATAGTATCAAGTCTGAGTGTCAAGTAGAGGCAACTGCTCTGAAGATGAAAAGATTCAATAGGATACCCATTCTGGTTTGATATAGGCCTTTGAAGTCCTATAATGTCTCCAATGTTAGGTTTTTATTAATAGTGCTATGTACTGCTAAGTTTAATTATACTATGCCTGACGATATAGACAATTTTATTGAAAATAACCAGAGACATCATAGTAACTACCGTAGATCACCTAGTATTGTGGTTTTATATGTCTTTTTAATATTGTGTTTTTCTAGGAATTTGTTGAGTTGTTTTGATTTGTTTTTCCCTCTAATACAGAAAGGCTAGGTATGCATGTAGAGACTTATACATGTGTAGAACTTCTAACAGTTTGTGAGAATTGATTATAGTTATTGTTAAAAAAAAGAGAGAAAAAAAGTATTCTAAAGGATATAACTGCATGTATGTTTAAGTGTGTAGGATTGATAACCATATTACTAAGTCTTTGTTGGATAGATGAACAGAACTGTTTGCAGTCTCACTGTTTCAATGTCCACTTTGTATGCTTTACTTTTGCAATTTGAACAACTACTTCTAAGAGGAAAATATGCAATTATCACCTAGTGATTTTTTACTGTTTTTTTAAATTATGTATTATTTCTACTCTGTTTCTGTTTCATTTTTTTTCTTTAAATAAAAAAAAAAAAAGGAAAACAAAAAAATTTGGCCAGGAAAGGGAACCATTGTGAATCAGTTCAGGACACAGAGGCAGTCAGGACAGTGCAACCAAAGCACTCAGGAAAGAGGACTTTCAGAGCTGCTTTAGAAGTGAGGAGAGGAGAGTGTTCAAAATAAGGGGGAGCTTTCTGAGGGAGAGTAACAGAACAGGAGTATCTTTCTGTAATAGATTTTTAAAATGTAAACACTCACTGTATTCTTTGATCACACCTCATACATGTGTATTTTTGTTGTTTTGATTTTTGAAAGCTGAGGATGGAATCCAGGGTTTCTTGCTTACTGGATAAGCACTCTCCCACTGAGCCACACCCTCAGCTGCTACTTTATACATATTTATTTCCTGTTTTATTGTTTGGAACCCACAATTTAAAATTTTTAAAAAGGCATAATTTTGTAAATTTTGGTTCTGGTTGCAAGAATGTTTTCTGAGAGGTTTAATTTTTATTTTAAAAATGACAAATGCATACAGTACTCTGCTGAGGTCACCAATTCTCAAGAAAGAAAAGTCTCCATTGCCGGGCGTGGTGGGACATGCCTATAAACCCAGCACTGGGGAGGCTGAGGCAGGAGGATCACCATCAGTTTGAGACTAACCTGTGCTACAAAGTGAGCTCAAGGCCAACCTGAGTGCATAGTGAGACACGTCTCAGAAAGACATTAAAAAAATAAAAAAGAAAAAGTCTCCAGAGAGATAAACATGAGAACATTGTACTGAAAAGTGGGTGAGATGTCCCTTAAATTCACTGTCAGTGACAATTTCCTTTCATTTTTACTACAGTATGTAATGGAAAAAGTGGAACTTTCTGTTCCCCGTGGTTTATTTGACAGAATGAAGTTGTAACTCCATTTCTTTTTCACTTACACGAGTCATCTTAACATTGTTTTCTTCTTCTCTTGGTTATGCAGATCAATAATTTCACTTTGACAAATTTATACAAGCACAAAACATATTTTGATCATTCTATGTAAGAACAGTTTGAGGATTAGCTTGGTTTTAAATACCACTTTTTTCCACTGGAAGTTGAGGAGCATAAGAAATACGTTAGTGCCTAGAGAAATGAATTTCCATTAAATGGCGAATAGCTAAGTATGGACAGGGTGAAATCAGTGAAAAACATAAAAGTCATGAAGAACAACTCTGTCTCCCTGTTTCCCACCCACAGCAAAGTGACTGCAATTCTTTTGTCACACAAACCGAAACTTTCACGTAGCCAAGATACCTCCCTGAGGCCAACTAAAATTAGGCCTACAGCAATCAACTTCCAAAACCCGCAGGTCAGCTGTGTGTGGCCACGGGAGGCCTGGCTTTCTCTTCTGGCCAGTGGTGGTCACGCCTCACCAAGGACGGGAAGCCAATGTACCTGGAACAGGTGTAGCAAGTTGCTATATAATGGCAGCTAGCCTTGAAACCACACTGAGTCACAAACCACACCATTTCTTAAGTTCTGTATTTTTTTTATAGCTTTTGTAACCTTTTGAGGAGCTCACCAGTTTGCCAGGCATTGGTGAACAACCAGGTCCCCTGTTGGCTGTTGTCTGGGCACTGGTGCCAAACTACCTAAAATGACAAATGTACCTGTCTCAAAAGCCAGTGTCAGAGTACAAATCTGAGTTCTCACCATGCTGTCCAGTGTCTTAGACAGTGAAACCAGACTGAGAAAGAAACCTTCAGAGTAAAGTGACCTGGCAGCTATGAACAGAAGTCTTACTGGTATTATTCTGAGTCACCTGAAATCAAAGAGGCCAGTTTAGAGGCATCTTGGTTGAGAAAACAAAAGAGTTTCCTTTTAGGAGTTTTATGTTTGTTTGGAATCAATCCTCTCTAGCTATCTTCTTCCAAATTCTCCCCATCTCAAATCTTATTCCGTTGGTTATCAAACTCCATTAGCAAGATTTAAGAAGTCTACCACCCTTTATGAGGAGGAGACTGTCCTTTACCATTGCCTTGTACTAATAAGTCCTCCATAAATGTTTGTTCTGGAGGTCTGTACCTTAAAGGGCTGCTTATCCTGGCTTCATCACTAGCCTGTGGGTGTGGGTGTGAAGTGCTCACTCCTTGGGGGTGCAGGGTCCCTCCAGACAGTGCAAAGCTAGATGATAGAGAATGCAAAATAAACAAACAAAACCTGCAACTAGAAATTTACATCTGATTGGCTCCTTGCTGAGAGGACCTCCCATGTGTAGGTGATGCTTTTGAAATCAGAAGGGAAGGGGCTAGAGCTTGCCCATCTAGGGCAGCCTCAGGCTGACTTGTAAAACCTCCTGGGTAGTCTTCTTTCCTCTGGTGCCTTATCAATGAACCACGTTTGAAAAGTGACCTGTGAATCAATGAAAATTTGGTTACTGGAAACTTGGCATACTCAGTGTGCATGCCCATGGCTAGCAGACTGGAAACTTGGTCTCCAGATACCGTCAACATTGTCCAGATTGAAGCCAAACAAGGACCTGAAAACAATTACGATGTATATGTATTTTCTGCTGGTATCACCAACGTAATGGCTCAGGACAAATGACTTGCTATTTTGTGTCTCAACTTCCACCTATACCAGGCAGGGATAAAACATTTAGGGCAAAGTAATACTGAGAATTAAAAAATGGCTTTTAATACTAAGGTTTAAGCCAGGTGTGGTGGTACATGCCTGTAACCCCAGCACTTGGGAGGCTGAGGCAGTAAGATTACTGTGAGTTCAAGGCCAGCCTGGGTTATATAGTGAGTCCAGGCCAGTCTGAACTGCAAAGCCAGACGTTGCCTCAAAATAAATAAAGAAGTAAATAAGGTTCAAGTGACATATGATGTGTTATTCTCCACCAATAAGGGATTCAGTCACTCTTCTTAAAGCTATGCGTTTGCAAAACTTCAAGCGAAACAGCACCTTAAAAGTGAGTGTGACTGTCCTATCCTGCCCCTCTCAGTATCTGTAACTCTTAAGACTATCTTTCCACCCTGGAATCTCCTGCATATCTGACCTACTTAATTTCTTTTTTTTTTAATTTTATTTAAAGAGAAACAAAAGCATGTAAAGAATAGAGGTAATACAGAATTCCAAAAAAAAAGATAAACAATAAGAAATCACTAGTTAAAATTACATATTGTCCTCTTAGAAATAGTTGCTCAAGTTACAAAATTAAAGCATACAAAGTAGATAGTCAAACAGTGAGAGTGTAAACAGCTACACATGATGAATATCTGCATATATTTCTATACTTTCTGTATTAGAGGGAAAAACAAAACTTAGCAAGACAAAACGAAACAAATTCCTATAAAAACATGAAACCAAAAAGTTGTATAAAACCACAGTACAAGGTGATCTACAATAATTACTCTGTTGTTTCTTATTATCTTCAATAGAATGTCTATATCAACAGGCATAATTGAATATAACAGTATGATTGAGTATAGCAGTAAATAACAATATTAGTAAAAATAAAATATTGTAGACAGTATAAAACTTCAAAGGCAGGTAATAATAAAACCAGAGTGGATATTCTAGTGGATCTTGTCATCTTAAGTGCAGTTGCCTATACTCTCAGACTTGATACTATCAATCATAACAGCTTTGAATATAATCTATCAAAACAAAACAGCGATCCAACAAACCAGATTCAATTACGATCAGTCATGGTAAAACAGTATAGGTTTTACAGACCTTTAGATTAAGTTAATAGGAAATTAAGGATGACTACCGTACTATATCCTGTTATTTTGGGGATTACTGTCTGTGCCCTCAAATCTAGTACAGGTAAAAATGACTGGAACAGAATATAATCCATCTAAGTAGAGTAGTGTGGGTAATGTGGGTTTCAAATCCTGGTGCACTATTTACAATATAGCGTATCAAGGCCATCTATGTTACAGTTTCTAGTTATCCTTCTCCGCCTCATTTCTGCTATGCCATTTTTCTGCCTTTGATTGTCCAGTTTTCTCCTTCATTCTACTGCCTGCCCCACTCATTGAGGCCTTTCTGCCACTGTTCCTAAAATCCTGGTATTTTTTTCTCTCTCTCTAGAATGTCCTTCAGTATTCTCTGTAGGGTGGGATTGGTGGTCACAAACTCTCCCA
Organism: Hydrochoerus hydrochaeris; assembly: GCA_004027455.1. Taxonomy (NCBI): domain Eukaryota; kingdom Metazoa; phylum Chordata; class Mammalia; order Rodentia; family Hydrochaeridae; genus Hydrochoerus; species Hydrochoerus hydrochaeris. The sequence goes on from PVLA01000769.1 coordinate 155,669, forward strand.
GTTCCTCTTTGTCATGGAAGTATCTTGTTTCTCCATTAATTTCTAGTGACAGTTTTACAGGGTACATCAATCTGGGCTGGAGGTTATTTTCTTTCAGGGCTTGGAATACTTCACTTTAAGCTCTTCTTGATCTGATGGTCTGTGTTGAGAAGTCAGCTGTGATTCTGATGGGCTTACCTTGATAGGTAATCTGTTTATTTTCTCTGATGGCTTTTAATATTCTCTTTTTATATTGAATTTCTGGAATCTTGATTATTATATGTCTGGGTGTAGCTCTGTTTTGGTTGTAGGTGGCTGGAGTTCTGTATGCCTCACATAACCCAGTGTCATTTTCTTTTCCCATGCTTGGGAAGTTTTCCTTAATTATTTCTGTGAATAGCCTTTGTAATTTGCCTGTATGTATTCCTGCTTCTTTGTTCATGTTTTTTATTCTTAAGTTGTAAGATTCTCTTGTCTCTTCCAGCCTTTGTATTGTTACTGCCTATTTCTTTGTTGTTTTTAAGAGATCTTTCCTTTCATGATCACACATTGCAAACTTGTCTTCAAGTTTTGATAGTCTATCTTTAGTTTCTTTAAGGAGTTTTGCCAGCTTTCAATGGAGTTTTTAATTTCCTGGTAGTCTCTTTGAATCTGCTTCATGTATTCTATATTTTCTTTATATTCTTTATTGAATGTTTCTCTCCTTTTTTTGTGTTCCTCCCTTCTTCCATCTGTATCATCCTGAGAGATGCTTCCCGAGAGCATTTCTTTTATTACTCTACTCATATCCTGCTTTACCTGATTTAATATTTCAGTTTTGAGCTTGTCTACAAGGTCCCAAAGATATCTCTTAATGTCCATTGAAGCCATGTCTGATGTTGTGTGTTTGCTGCCCTCAGTCTCACTTGTTTTTCCCTCTCCTGGATCAGGGCTCTCAGGGTTCTGGGCTGGGGGCCTCTCTCTCCTGTCATGGCCCTGGCTTCCTCCACACGGGTTACAGTGCAGGTCCCAGCCCCCTTCCCTGTTGGCCACATTTCCTCTGAAGCATGCTGGCAAGGGACCTCTGCCCCCTCCTGCCTGCCCCTCCCCACCGGGCCAGCCAAACTTCAGATGCCTTCACCCGGTTAGTGAGTGCTAGGCACAGGGAATCGATATGGGATGGCTCATTGGGTCCCAGCCAGGGTTGCAGCCCAGTCCAAGCAAATCCCACGAATCTGCTCTGGGGAGGGAGCAACCAACTGAAGTCACTGTCACTCCCAGTTCAGGCTCCTCCTGCCCGATTCCAACGTGTCACCCATTTGATCACACCCTTCCCATGGTGAGGGGTCTCATTCCCAGCACTGACCGTGGATTAATGAAGGTCCCTTCACTGGCTCCGCTCTCGTTGGGCTCACCAAGCCCCGACTTTAGCGCTGCTGTGCTTCCTGTGAGTGGCGGCAGGAATGAGTTTGGGTGGCTCTGCCGGTCAGTGCAGATTCAGACCTTTGCAAACTTGGCGGGTTGCCATGAACAAAAACGCTGTGTCCCGTAATTTTTAGCTGTTTCAGTTGTAGTCCTGAAGTATTTGACAAGCTTTTTTATGTTTTAATTTCTTCCTGTGTCAAGAGGATCCATCTCCCTCTGTCTGGGTTTTATTCCCTCTGTCTCCAGGTTGTTTTATTCTGGCAAATGATTTGTTTCTCCTGGGAGGCTTTGTATTTTGTTGCTCAGTGATCTGCCATCTTGTCTTCCCTTCTGACCTACTTAATTTCTAAAAGTAAAAAGCCCATTGTGGGCTACTGAAAAACAGCAGGACAATCATTGAATAACTTCATAAACTTCCATTATGGAGAATAAAATAAAGTGTCTTAGGCGTAGAAGACACATTGCAGATGTCCTAACAATTGGTAGCAGTGGTATGAAGCCAACACAGGAAGTGTCCCGGGAACATTTGGGGCACGTGTGCACTAGGCTTGACACACACAGACACAGACGAGGACACACATGTGTGCAGAGCCACAGTGGCAAAGGCGGGTCGCTGGCAGCCCTGCTCCTCCTGGCCCTTCCTAGAAGCAAACTGACTCACTTTCCCCAGGCCCTGCCAGTCCCCTGTGCATTACCTCACCTGCAATCAAGCAGTCATCATTCACCAGCGTAATGTGTCCCAGGAATCACCCCCGTGGATGTGCGAGAAGAGAATTCTTACCGGTAAATGGGATCCGAGAGGCCCTTTCCACTCTCAACTCTGTGAGCATCAGAAACGCAGACTGAGTGGTGATTTTGTATGAAATTATCTTTGGGGGGAGCCAATCGTTTTGAGAGAAGCAAGTAAAATGAGTATGAATCTGTAACTACACTAAATCATATTTGTTCCTAAATTTATAATATGTAGCTACACATAAATCATATAATAAAAATCAAATATTCTATAATATTTATACATCATAAACTTTTTTAAAAAAACAAAGAAACCATTACAAATCCACTTGGAAGTTCTCATTCTCTCATTCATCCACTTTCATCCACTTGTCTTTCCTCCCTCCCAGAGGTAGTTACTAATCTGAATTGGGAACTGTGTCTCTTTCCCTTCCATTTTTTTATACTTTTAACTGTTGTTTCTGTCCAGACATAATTTGGAGCATAGTTTGTAGGCTGTTTTAAGGTCACATTTTTTGTATTAGAAATGCTAAAATGAAACAAAGGCCTTTCACAGGTTTTTAAAAATTAGAGACAATGTATATAAAGCGTCAAATATATTAAAAGTCAGTGTACTATGCTTAATATTGTTGTCGGTAAAATATGTGCATGAAACTGAACACAATTCAACAGGCCTGGGTCCTCTGCAGCAGAACAGGGCTCAGGACCACTCCAGCCGCCCCGGCCTCCTGCAGCCCCCATTCCACCAAGCTCACTCCCAGCCACTGAGTCTCTTCCTCTGCCTGGAGGTCTCTTCCTCCCCATTTCAGTCAAGAGCCCCAGACCTCATCCCATTCGGAGTTGCTGGAACAGCAGGTCTGTCCCCCTGTGCCCACCTCCCTTCACTGAAGGCCCCATCACTGCCTCTGCTTCAGGTCTCTTCCTCCACTAGAATATTGACTCTTAGAGCACAGCTTTTCAGCCAGTTCTGTCACCTGGAAGAGGACCTGGCACACAACAGGTATAAAAATACCTGTAGCTCAGCTACACCAATTGACAACAGCCCTATCCAGGTCAAACTGATCTGTGGTTCCCATAACCAGTTACAAATTACTAAGACACTTTCTCTCAAATATAACTTGTTCTCCTCATCTATGCCTTATACAAATGTTTTTTGAGCAAATGATGCATTTTTCCTCATCGAAAAGTGCGACTTGGATTACAGATTATAAGAATTGGTGTGGTAGTGTACGTCTCTAATCCTAGCACTCAGGAGGCTGAAGCAGGAGAAGTGCTACAAGGTCAAGGCCAGCCTGGGCTACGTAGTGAGTTCAGGACCAGCCTGAACGACACAGCAAGAACCTGTTTCAAAAAATTTTTTTCTAATTATATGAAGAAAGCAAGCCAAGAATATAAAGATGCATTTTTGAAGAGGACCCAAGAAAACCAACCAAAATGATAATGAGATTACAGGTATCCGGGTATTTTCCTCTTATCTCATAATATTCTATAGTGCATGGTTACCGTTCAGGGGAATCGGTTTAGAGACATAGACTCCTTTGATATCCCAAGACGTAACAAAATCTTCGTGAAAAAATAGATAAGTATCACTCTTTTATTAGTCACGATTACAAAACAAAATGAAAAATCACATGTTAAAGCTCTCGATCCATACTGGCAAAGTGCTCTCAAAGTAGTAAAAGTTGATTTCTTGTAAATTTTGTTTTATATTTTTAAAATCTGTGCCAGGAATGTGTATGTACACAGTTACAGGCACACATACTCCACCGCGCATCACTGGTCTGAGAAATGCATCGTTAGACAAGCTCATGGATGCGCAAACTCCACGGAGTATCCTCGCACAAACCTAGAGAACACAGCCTACTCTTGTGTGGAGTCTTTTGCTCCTGAGCGACAGACATGGACAATGTGCTCTTGTTCTGAGTACTGCAACAGTTTAACACTACGGTAAATATTTGTGCATCCAAACACATAGAAAAGATACAGTAAAAGTACAATGCAAAAGATGTTTTCAAGGTGTGCACTTGGATACAGCATTTACCATGAATGGAGCTTGTAAGAACAGAAGTACAGGGTATTTCCTATACTCATGCATGTCTGGTGAACACTGCACCCCTCGGCTACACTACATCTGTTTAAATCCTTTGTCTTTCTCTGATGAATTAACTTTATCTTACTACAAACTTTATAACTTTTTTAAATTTTTTTAGAAACACGCTTAAATATAAATACACTATGCACCTGAACGAAATATTTTCTTAGTTTCTATCTTTATTCTAGTTTTTTTTTAAGTTTCTGAGTTTGGTTTTCTTTTTAACAATATTTTGTTAAAAAACAATAAGATGCAAGCACACATGTTATCCTGGGCCTTCACAGGGTCAGAATCATCAAAACCATTCCTGAACCTTTATATCTTGTCTTCAACTTTGAAAAGGGTCTTCTGGCCAATAAGAAGGATGCAGTCTAAAACCCGTCATGTTTTGATTGGACAAAAATTGCTGCAAACATTTTGGATTGATTCAGGACTCAGAGGGAGTCATGAGAGGGCACAGAGAGGACTTGCAGAACTGTTTAAAAAGTGGCAAGAACAGCGGGATAAGAAGCAGTGGCAGGCAGGATGCTGTTGTCATCTGTGAAAACAACTCCCGCTAGAAAATTTCCTGAAGGGTTTGCCTGACGCTGCTCTGCAGTTAATTTGTTAAAGGTATGAGTGGAATATACTCTAACATAATGATTAAAAGTATAATATACTCAGCGCATGAATGAGTAACATCTGTCATGGTCAAGATGCACACTGTATGTAATTCTATACGCTGCACTTATACAAGACTGGCCGGGTTCGCCCCAAGCACATGAGCAGTACTCTGTGTTAGGATGGCTACGATGCCAAGACCTGATGAGTTTCTCAGCTCTGTTATAATCCCATGGGCACAGTCAGTGGTCCCGGTGCATCTCTGTTGGAAACATTGCTCCAAGCGCTCCCACATGACTGTATGCAGAGGTGTGATAGAAAGGTGTCACAACTATTTAAATTATAAAAATATATTACGATAAAATACTTGTTGCCGTTCATCCCCTTCAAGATACTCCTGCTTGATTCCAGCACTCTTATGCCACCCACCATCCTTAACCATTTTCTGAAGCGGTTCTGGAGTCCTCTTCCCTGAGAGTCAACCAAGTCATGGTCTTGGTTGCCTCCGTGTCCTGAATTGATTCCAAATGGTTTCCTTTATGATCATTGTAACTTTACCAAAGAGCTGGAAGTTACACAGTGCCTGATCTGGTGAAAAAGGTGAATGAGGGCACACAGATTATTTTATTTGATGGAAATTGTTGCAAATATTTTGAATCAATTGGGGTCATGGAGACAGCAGTGAAAAGATACAAAACCAGACTTACCATTTCAGAAAGTGGCAAGAATGCCAAAGCAAGTATGTTTAAAGTGAAGGGAGTAGATTAAAAAACAAAACAAAACAAAAACAGCTCACCTCAGGGCTGGGGATTTAGCTCAGCGGCATAAGCACCTGCCTTGCAAGCACACAGTCATGAGTTTGATCCCCGGAACCAATTTCAAAAAAAAAAAAAAGTGAGGGGAGTAACTTGAGGAGGATTAAGGACAATGTGTCTTTTACTGTAATACCCTCTTCATTTTCATTTCAACATTCACTTTTTTATTACATACATAGATTGTATTGAGTTCTCTTTGCATTTCTCTGATGGGTGGTGAGTGAACCTCTGTATAATATGCTTCTTCATGAATTCTATTTGTATATGTGCCTCATCTATTTCATCTGTATCCATTTTACATTTTTGCATTTAGAATGTTTATATACCTTGACCAAGAAAATAAATGCATGCTTAGGAATCTATTCTTAGGATGTGCTATTACTTTTTAAACTTAAAAGTGTGCCAGGAGGTTAGCTCAGCAGCAAAAGCACCTGTCTTGCAAGCGCACGGTCATGAGTTCAATCCCCAGCACCTCTAAATAAACAAATAAATTTAAAAGTGTACCAAAAAAATAAATTCACCGAATTCCACCATGTAACCAATATATCCAAGAAGCAGTAGGGAATACGGCCTTGATTTCACCATGTGTCTGCCTGCACTCAAGGAGCGCTCTGCTGACTTAGAAAGAAAGACAGAAAACACCACCAGAAACCCTAGTGATTCTTAATTAGTGTACTCTTAATTTTAACAAACCCTGCCTTGCAATAATTCCTACTCAGTGTCCATTACCATGGTGAAAACTTGTTTTAGATGTCTTTTCCTCTTTCTTTCTGTCTCACTCTTGCTTTCATTTTTGCTCCCACTCTCTTTCTCTTATTGTCTCTGATTTGTTTTTCTGTCTACTAAACACAGTGTCACATTCAAAGAGAATGTCACCTTAAATGAGAATGTCACCTTAAAATTAGCTCTTTGAGAAAGGCCATCTACTATCATTTTAGTTAGAAAAGAAATGAAATTTAATTTCCTCAGGCCATACACCCAAATAAATTCCAGAGAGATGATAAATAAACTGTAGAAAGTAAAATAGTACAAACACTAGTAGTAACTTCCGTGAACTATTTTATAAATTGGATGTGGAGATAGTATTCAAGCCATGCTTCAAAAATCCAGAAAGAGTGACTGACGAGGGAGCTGCAGCGTTTGCCTTTCAGGGTCACACTGAATCCAGGGTCCTGACTCAACACCCAGGGCTTCTTGTGGATAAACCAAATTGGCTTCGAGGAACCAAGTGCCCAGATGGCCCGGGACTGACTGGCAAATTCATCAGGAGCCTACATCATGAGAGGCAGTCAACATCTTACGGTAAATATTTATGGAAGCTAAAACAATGTACCCCCTTTCCTTTTTTCCCTTTCCCATTAAAATATCAGGCAAATCAACTATAAACTTACTTCTACTCATATCTGTAAAAAAGTATGTTCTGTTAAATTTTTATCTCTTGGTTAAACTATTTTCTCGTACGTTGTCATTAAAGTCAAATATTCACCTAGCTCACACACACACACACACACACACACACAAATTGAAAAAGAGTAACTAAAATTCGTACACTTGGCTTCACAAAAATGTCTAAACTTTTCTATAATAATAATGACAATAAAGGTGAATATGGGAAATCAAGATCCACGTGACAACCTAAGACTGTTCTGCAGTTTATGTCAGCAATACACGGCCTCCGCTGCCTTGCAAAAAAACAGATTTTCTATTTTCAAAATATTTTAAGTATTGAATGGAAAAATTAACAAAGACTCTATTAGAAAAGGACACATACAAAAACTCACAGAAAATAATGAGCAAATGTCACTTAAACGCATTGAAAGACGCATAACTTAATTCATAAGTAAAATGTGCCCTAAGATACCATGTCTAATCCATCAAATTCCTAAAACTCAAAAGCTTAATGATGCACTATTTGTAAGCCTATGGGGAGAGAAGCACGCTCTCAAATTAAGGATGAGAGTACAAACCCTAGGATTGTAATATGTAACAAAACTATATATAAAATTATAGTCTTTGACCAGCAATTCCAAGTCTATAAAAAGGGTATTTGCAAGGTCTAAAAGTGTCCCCTATGGAATCAGGCATTAATGCAAGGGAAAATTTCTCTTCACCATAGAGGAAGTGACAATAGCAGCTTCAAGCAACTGAACAGAACTGTCAAGCTTGGTGGCACAAGCCTGTAATCCTAGCACTCCGCCGAAGCAGGAGGATCACCAGATGTTCAAAGCCTGACCTGCAAAACAAGACCCCCTCAAAATAACAACAATAATAAACAAAACAAAATCCAAGTGAGCAAACAGCCAGAAGAGGACAGGATGATATTACGCTCCATTTGGTGTAAGGCGTCTATAGAGTTCTTGCCAGAAATGTTGAACTCTGAGCTGGGCGTGGTGGTAGACACTTATAATCCCAGCCAGCACTGGGGAGGCTGAGGCAAGAGGATCGCTGTGAGTTCAAGGCCAACCAGGGCTACATGCTGAGTTCAAGGACAGTCTAGTGTGAAACTGTCTCAAAAAAGATAAGCAAAAAAATAAAGCTGAACTCTGAATTTTGTCAAAAGGATATGATCAAACAAATTTTTTAAGTGTCTACTAGAGAGAAAAGGAAGCATTTAAGAGAGACTAAGTATAGAAGCAAGTGGCTGAAAATTGAGCAGAATTCATTTGATGTGGATAAGTCAGTGACTTCCAAGATACATTAAGACTAGGTTAAAAGAAGCCCAAAAGTGCCAAACACAGAATGGAACGGCTGATCCCAATGGGATTAGATACTCACGTTACACTAAGTACAGTAGGTCCTCGCCATCTTAGTTCTGCAGCGCAAATTGAAGCAACCACAGATAGAAAAAAAAATTGTCAAAAATTGTGTAGGCTTTCATTTTCTTTTCATTATTTCCTGGGCAATGCAGTATAATGCCTATGCACATATTGTTTTAGGTAGTATAGTAATCTAAACAAGACGTATAGTGATCAGGAGGAATGTACATAGATTACACGCAAATATACCACTTTATGTAAAGAACTTGGGCATCTGAAAGTTAGGATATCCAAAGAAGTCCTGGAATGAGTCCCCCATGAATATTGAGGAGTGACTGAATACAGAGGTGGGTATTAGCAGTGCACGCCTGTTACTCCAGCACTTAGGCTGAGATAGGAATGTCACAAGTTTGAGTCCTACCTGGGCAAGTTAGGGAGACGCTTGCCAAATGAAGGTAACCTACTCTTAGTTTGGGAATATGAATGCAGACTGGACTAAAAGTCTACTTGAAGGGTTCATGTAAGTGACATAAAAACTAGAATACCTTCCATGTTTTTTTTTTTTTACTTTTCTGGAACATTGCTACATCAACTACAGTTCCAAAAAATTGGAATTCAAATTTGAGCAGCTTATTAGAGATAGACATGTCCTTCTACTAGGTGTGGTACCGGCTACACTAGGCAACCTCTTGTGAGTATCCAACTGTGAGATTTGCCATGAGCCTCCAGACAAACTAAGCCAAATCCTAGCAAGGAGATGTTGATGAAAACCCACTGGTAAAAGTGTTGGGCAGTTCCATTGTTCAATCCCAGTTCAAACAGTGGAGAAACAAATAGCACAGGGTCAGATAGCTGTGGAAATGGGATCAGGCTCACAATAGCTGTGAAGATAGGACACATCAGATGGGGTGGGGATGGAGTCTTAGCATTTTCCAGTCCTTGGGAGGAAGGAGATAGTGGTAGAGAATGCTTCTTACAACGCCCACCAAAATCCATGTCTTGAAGTAACTATACTAACCTTGAGTGATTCAGGAGTTACTGGTCATGAAGTAGCTTTTCACGCTTATCTGTTTTAAATTTGTTTTAATTGCAGTTATTCATAATAGCCACTGTTTATATGTAGAAAATAATTTGAATCCCTCCACCTGCCCTGGTGAGTGTCTCCTTACCAGGCGTTCTCCCTGCCTCTGCTTCTGCTTCTGCTTCTGTGCCTGGATTCTAAGCAGCCCTGAGTCCCACCAAGTTGTTTGCTAAGGTGCCATCCTTTGTTGAAGTGACAAAGAGGCTATAGATAAATACATAACACCTGCCAGTGTAGAAAAGGACAAACTTCTTCAGGCTGCTAAAAGTCATGCCAGTGCTGGTATCCCATGGGAGGAGAACCAAGACTGAAAATTTTAGATCCTGTAAGAAAAGCATGAGAGACTTGGGAATAGTTACCCTCCTATTAAGGTCAATCAAAAAAGCAAATACTGGTGACATTTTCTCTGTTCCCTATCATATGTGCATTTTCAAAGGAATTGCATTTGTCTTGAATTATATTAATTATATTCATTAAATAGGCCAAAAGTTACCTTCATGATTAAAAGGAGAAGAAACTTTATCTCACTGATAATTATAAGCCCACTTCCCAACATACCTCCTGGGGTTGCAATAAAGAATTAACCAAAAACTGATAACATAATTTCCTGAGTACCTGATAGGAACAGGATAGATTCAGGAGCTGTGCATCGTTTAAAATAACGCAGTCTCACCCTTCAGGAACTCCGAAATGGGTATTTTTTTTCTTCAAGCTGATTTAAAGTATCCTACAAATGAACACTTTTAGTAGGATTCTGCTCTGCTAGAAGAAAGAGAAACCGTTCAAAATTAGGCTTGTTAAAATTAATATCCAAAACCAAGAAAAGCCTGAGAAATTATGCCATCCAAGAGAAGCCCAAGGAAACATGAAAAGTAAGTGAAATGGTGTGTCCTGTGTGCTCCTGGTACAGGAAAGGAATGTTAGGAAAAACCAAGGCATCTGAACGTAGATTCAAGTTCGTAATTGCATCAGCATTGGTTTGGACATTGTGACAGTGGAGCCACCTGTGAACAGCAGGGGAAACCAGCTGTGGGGCATATAGGAACTCTTTGTACTGTCCTTACATTACTAAAAATCTAAAACTTATTCTAAAAGTAAAAGTGAATTAAAGAAAAAACCATCTGTTCACCACTCAATGAATGCCATTTCATCTCTTGAAGAAAGATTCTGACACGGACCCATGCTAGTGCGTGAAATTCACGGAGCCGGACGTCATCCAAAAGCAGGCTTTCTGTCGCCCACTGATGAGTGTCCGGATCCTGCCCCTGTACCCTGACCATCCTGCAATTACACAGGGCAGTCCTTTGCAAGGCGCTATTGAGTAGTGTTTGTTTTCTGCATGGAAATTATTTTCTTGGTCTTGACATTTTCACCTTTTCAGTAATTCACAAGAGGCAATTAAAAATTCAATGCATGCAAATGTTGAGAACATTAAAGTAATGAGTGACTGAACAAATTTCAAGTAAAGTCAGTAAAATTGGGGGAATCTTGGCATCCTCTGAGGCACACCTACCTGAAAGAGCTCATGAGTCCCCTGAGGGGCTGGGGGAGATGCCTGTTCCAACCCAGAGGTTCACCAAGCTGCTCTATTTATTCCTAGCGAACTCCCAGCTGTCCTGGGATGATGCTGATCCTCAGTCCACAATTTGATCAGGAAGGATCAAGGTGCAGAGGGCATCTGAAGCTAATGGGCACCACCTTTACCGGTTGGCACTGGCTTTCCCTGCCCTCTTCCCACACACTCATTCCCAGGAGACAGAAGATGGACCTGTGTCTAGAGGGAGGGACTAGGCAAGACCGGTCCAAGGAGAAACATTTGCTCCTGTGGCTGTGGGGAGAGATGCAGTGTGAGAAGCATGAGTATCACATGGATTCAGCGCCGTCTCAGGGAGGGAGAGCCAGCAGCTGGGTGATGAAGATCAAAGGACAAAGCCCAGCTTGTGCCCTCCTCTCCCGCGTCTTTACTGGCCACCTTTGTTTGCAGGTATTTCTTTTTCTCTAAATCCTATAACATGATTTATCTGTGCTGCTCCTCAGATGTTAGCTTGGATTAGTGGTGTTTTACAAATGGCTTACTTGAATTTTTTGGAAAAAATTCTAGAGGAAAAGCCTAACACTTGATTTTTCTTTGTGACATTATCTTTCATGCTGTCGGTGCTCAATAAATGTCTCCTGAATGAATAAAAAAAAGGTAATTTGGGAGGCTGGATTTTTGCAAGTACACCAGAATAATGTCTTCCCTTCTTTAAAATTTCCCTGATTTATTTCAAATGCTCAGGACAGCCTAAACACATTTAGTTTTGCTTTAAGTACTTTTTCTGTATTTTCAACAAAGCGGTATTGCACAAAGCAGTTTATCTTTCAAATGCATTTTCTTTCCTACTATCAGTCTCCTGATGGATTTTCTGGGGAATTCAGGCCAGATTTCTTCTCTTCTACGTTGCAAGGCTGCCTGAATTGTATATCCCAGCTGGGCCCAAACTGGAAGCAGGGAGCAGCCAGTGGACCAGAGAAAGTCACACACTCCCAGTTCCCCTTCCTCTTCTCTTACCTCCCTCCCTCCTCCTGTTCCCTCAAATAGAGCTCTACCAGTGGTCCAGCTCCTGACAGTACTGCTTTCTAATAGGTTTGTGTTAAGAAGGAGTGGAAGCTGTACCAGAGTCCTATGACTCACAAGTGTTTTAATTACTTCATAATAGCTAATTTAACCTTCACGGAAATTCTCAAAGAAGATATTATTCTTATGTCCTTCTCCCTTTTACAGGAGAGGAAAGAAAGCCACAAAGCTGGGCTCAGGGTCCAGCCTCTGGGAGGGGAAAGAGAACAAGAAGTCACCAAGAAGCAAGGGCTCCCTGCAGATCGGCGCCATGTGCAGGCTGCTGTTGGGAGAGCCACATGCCAGCCCCTAGGCTGGGAAACGAGAAGAGGCCTCCCTACCCCCACTATAAGCAACCAGCTGATCCAGAGAAACACAGACTGCAGTGGTGGCTATTGAGGTGGAATGCAACTTAATGCTGGCAGTGTTTAGTGTCTCGGGTCTGAAGCCGGTGGTCTGATCATCTATTCAGAGGGTGGCAATACGCAGTGTATTCTATGGGGATCTCCTTCTGAGGGTGGTGACCACTGTTGATTCCCTATTGTCTTGTGTTGAAGTCCTGCATAATTTTCGTTGTTTTGTGGGGTTAGGTTTTGTTCTGTTTTGTTTTGTTTGACTTTATTGTATCCAATGGCATAGGCAGCTATTTCAAAGATAACAAGTTACATCATGGTAGACATTTTGGATTTACTATTGTCTCATTTTGAAGTTCTTTATTGCATTCATTATTTTGTTTTTATTGGTTCTATTCTGTTCTCCCAATTGGTTTATTTTGTTTTTATTGGTTCTATTCTGTTCTCCCAATTGGTTTATTTTGTTTTTATTAGTTCTATTCTGTTCTCCCAATTGGTTCTATTCTGTTCAGTTTTGTTTGATTTCTACGATGTCTGAAGGTATCTGTAGCTATTTTGAAGATAGCAGGAGGCATTATGGTAACCATTGTTGATTTCGCATTGTTTTGAAGTCCTGTGTCACTTACACTGGTTTGTTTTGATTGACTTTGTTCTGTTTTGTTTTGCTTGCTTTTATCCACTTTAAAATAAAAATAAAAATCTAAAGAATCCAGCTTCTGAACCACAGGAAACAAACCAAGGAAAAAGAACCCAAATGCCACTCGACATGGTGGCACACGCCTGTATTCCAGCACTGGGGAGGCCTCAAATTTGCAATGATCCTCCTGCCTCAGTCTCCAAATGCTGGGATTGCAATTTTGCACTGCGAGTTTAGGGTCAGCCTGGGCTACATAGTGAGTTCAAGGCAGCCTGAACTACATACTGAAAACTTGTCTCAAAAAAAAAAAAAATCCAAATGCCATTAGATTTCTTAACAGCAACGCTGCATGTTTTAGAACTTCAAAATTCTCAAGGAATTCTATACCCAGCCAAGTTATTAATTGAGTATGAGTATAGAAAAAACATTTCCAGATGTGCAAAGAATTTGAAAATAGTGTTTTCTGTCCTTTCTTAGGATTCTGTGTACTGAAAGGAAACCAAAGAGATGAACCAAGAAAAAAGAGAGCAAGGGGGTTGTGCCCTCAGCAGTGGTAGAGAACCTCAGGCATGCGAGAGGCTCTGGGTTCCCTCCCAGCTCTGCAAAAAAAGTGAGGGGAGGGATGCTACTGCGAATTTATAAACTGAATCCTCAATCGCAACAGCATAGAAGCATGTTATCCAGAAATTTGGAGTCTTTTTTGTCAGGGGAGGGAGGAATAGCAGGGAGAAACCTTAGCAATTGTCCCTATGGCATAAGCTATGTGTGCAGAGGTTTGGAAAACTCCCTGTATTTTTAACATCAGTTTGAGAATTTTCGTAAAAATGAAAATTAATAAGTGGGTTTTATTATTCACCCTACCACCTTTCTGCTTTCTGACCCTACTTTGTAAGTCTCCGGAAGTCTTCCTCTTTGCAGTCCCAGGAGATTCACACCTATGCAATTGTTCACTAAACTGTCTCTTACATTTTCTATCTGCCATTCACTGTGTGCATCTAATGAATATGTAAATGTATACAAAAAAATTTTTGCCATAAAGAATTCCCCAAATGACAATGAATGATTAAATCACAATGAGAAATGTATACACAGGTGGTGCAGGCAATATTGCTACAGAAGATAAGAAATAAAAGGAATCTTTTTGAACCATTGTGATTAAGCAAAGCTTTGGGGGGAAATGTGAACGCGTGCATGGCAAAGACTCAAGGAGAGAAAAGGAGTGGGGATTCCACACAGGTCAGGGGCAAGCAAGGGCAACATCAGTGGTAAGACTGTGTGTGGCGTGTCTCAGACCCCCCAAAATCAGAAATGAATCTCCACCCCAGAAGACTGAGCAAATAGCAATTCCTAAAGGCACAGAATAAAAAATAAGTTTAGAAATCTGGACTGATGCCAGACAGGGAGGAATCGGTGAGCTCTCTGGACTTCTGTCAGTAGTTTCCAAGGATTTTTCCCTGGAAAAATAATAGTGGTATTTTCAGTAGACAAACTCAGTGGCAAATCTTAAAGATCAGAGTAGCAGAGAAACCTGAGGCAGGAAAACCAATAAAAAAGGTTCAATAAACCTGAGCATAGTGATGCACATCTATAATGCCAGCACTCTGGGAAGCTGAAGCAGGAGGACTGCAAGTTCAAATCCAGCCTGAGCCTTAGTAACTTAGCAAAACCTTATCTCAAAATAAAAGAAAAAGAATGACCAAGGGGCTGGGGATGTAGCTCAGTGCTATGAATGTGGTTTCAACCTCCAGGACTGAAGAAAATAAAAGCTCTCTGAGACCATTAAAGCACAAAGTTCTAAGGGTCTGGACCAAGATGAGTTACTGGACCAGTGGCTACTGTCTTCCTTCTCACAGTGACCACTGACCATGCTCGTACTGGTCCAGGTGTGATGCTAGGAGTCAGGGAGGCAGCGGTGCCTGTCGAAGGACCCACCTTTGGCCAGACAGCGAGACTAGGATGAGACCCAAAAGATTTGTTCTTGTTTTGCTCCCTTGCTGAATCTCCACCCCTAGAAGCAATCCAAGTGTATCTTAGGCCTTCACAGAGGTTTGCTAATGATGTTCAATATATTAGAGGATCAAAGGATTATTCACTGACAAGGCCAAGCACAGAGTTTGCTTTACAAGCGCTCAGAAAAATGTCTGGCTCAGTACAAATACTGTGGCTTTTCAATTCTAATATACATGCTTTTTTACCTTTTTACATATTTGACATTGAGAAAGCTTGTAACCCACAACAATTCTATAGTTTGGGTGGTATTTTCTTTATCACTCGTATAAATAATGTTGCATCCTGAAATAAATTAGAATTGACAGAAATAAGGCACTCAAGTTAGTCTTGCCTTTCTAGAAAGAAATCTGCGCAGCCAATAGAGTCACCAAATCTTACAAATCCCACCTTTATAAAGACTCTTTCACACCCATGCCTTTGCGTGTCTGTTGTAGACAAATTTAACAGCCCCCTTCAATTCCGAAGTTGGTTCTCTTCCATCCATTACTGAATCCTCAACCAGGCAGATGTTCCCAGGGACCAATGTCACTTGAGTCCCTCTCCTCCAGGACAATGTGTGTACCCCACAGAGCGGCATACAAAGCATTTCAAGGTCTCCCTAATAGCTGTGCCCGCATTTCCCTCCCTCCTCTACCTTTTCTCTAGGCCAATCCTTGCTTACTTATTTCATGGAACCTAAGATACTATGAACAGTAAGTCACAACTTCGCCTTAGGAAACATTAAGAAGACAAAAGAGACTCCCAATCAGATGGGGCCATGCTGAACTAGACTGGTTCCTAGGAAGAAGAGACCTGAGTGCGGAGATTCACTGGGGAGGGCATCCTTGAGCATCACCCACGAGGGAGCGAGCACAGCCAGGTGGCAGAGGGAAACAGCCACCACGGTGCAATAGAAACGGAGGCCTCGCACTCCCACACTGAGCTCGCAGCTGGTGGCCTCTTGATGTCTCACACAAAGGCAAGGGATCTAGACCTTTGTACCCTCACATCATCTCATCACTACAAGTAGAGTGCAGATTTGAGTGAGGGCCACCTTCAACAGCTGGCAATTCCAGAAGAGGATGTCTAGCTGAGAGCTGGCCTCTGTCAACACTCCAGGAAACTGAACTGAGAGGAAAAACCTGGCAGCATTCTGGCCCATGATGCCATGTTTGGTCAATGCATTCATCTATCTGTGGGCCCTTGGGTTGTTCCAGCTACCTAGTAACTACTATAACTAGAGGTATGTTTGTGCAAGAATCTCTTCAAGATCCTTCTTTCCATATATTAAGTATATACCTAGAAGTCAGGTGGTTAGATTTGATAGTTTTACTTTCAATGATTCAAAGAATCATCACGTTATTTTCCATAACAGTGCATCACTTTAAAATCCCACCAACTTTGTACAAGAGTTCCAATGTTCGCACATCATAACCAACATGTTTTTTGGGGGGCTGTTTGCTTCTTTGTTTGTTGGTTGGTTTGTGGGTTTTTGTTTGTTTGTTTGTTTGTTTGTTTTTTGATGGTGGCCATCCAAGCAGTTTAGAGAAGATATCCCATTGGAGTTTTGATTTGTATTTCTCTAATGAATAGTGATATTGAGCGTCTATCCTTTCATGTACTTCTTGGCCCTTGCTGTATCTTCTTTGGAGAAATTCCTATGACATCTTCTCATTTTTTGTGTGGTACTTGGAATTGACCACAGGACCTTTACTGAGCTACATCCCCAGCTCTATTTTATTCTTTATTTTGAGGCAAGGTCTCACTAAGTTACCAAACTGGGCTCAAATGTGTCATCCTCCTGCCCCAGTCTCAAGAGTGTTGGGTTTACAGGCATGCAACATCACTCCCAGTGATGTACAAAGGCTTTTATGCTTGATGTAGTTTAATTCATCTATTTTTCTTTCAATGCCTAAGGTTTTGGTGTCAAAGAAATTACCAAATCCAGTTTCGTGAAAGTTTTAGTCTGTGGTTTTTTTCCCAGTAGTTTTATAGTTTCATGTTTAATGTTTAAGTTTTTAATCCATTTTGACTCAGTTTATTTTAAGGAAATTGTTTATGACCTAACATGAGGATTCAACTTCAGTCTCTCCTATGTGAATGTCCAATGCAACATTCACTGAAGAAACTTTTCCCTAGCTGAGTGATCATAGCACTCTTTTTGAAGATTATTTGTGAGAGTTTATTTCTGATGTATCAGTTTTATCCCACTTGTTTACTGTCTGTTCTTTTGCCAATAAATACCACCTTGGATTCTTTGCCGTAGCTGTGTAATATGTTTTGAAATCAGGAAGTATGACTCCCCTACTTTGTTCTTATTTTCTAAAATTGTTTTGAGCATTCAGGTCCTTTGAGGTTGCACATAAATCTTATGATAAATTTTTTTTCTATTTCTGCAAACAAGAATGCCAATGGGATTTTGATAGTACACACAGTTCTGTGCACAGCAGATTTGCAGTTGCTCTGGGATATCCATATGTAGCAGAAAACTGACAGAGCAAGGCACTTCAGGCAGAATCTGTCACACAGAATTCCTGCTTCCCTAGAAGCTTCAGACTATCAGCACCTTTCAAAATAACAGCAGGAAAATAAACAATAAAAGACAAGAGCATGTGTATTGTTGACATTAATCTTTTCTCTTTTTTTCTTGCTGCATCTTTTTAAAATTTTTTTCAGAGAATAAAACCAAACAAAATAAAAATAGAATAAAGACAATCAAAACAAAACAATGATAGCAATACAGGACTTCAAAACAAGATAACATAATGGCTACCATAATGCCTCTTGTTATTGTCAAAATAGTTGCCCATAGCATCAGACCTAATAAAATCAAACAAAACACAACAGAATAAAATCAATCAAAATAAAACAGTGAAAGTGACACAGGATTTCAAAACAAATAATAGGAAATCAACAAGGGCTACCATAAGGCCTCTTGTTATATTCAAAATAGCTGCCCATACCATCAGATCTAATAAAATCAAGTGAAACGCAACAAAATAAAACCAACCAAAATAAAACAATGAAAATGATATAGGACTTTAAAACTAGATGATAAACCAGGCATGGTAGTTCATGTCTGGAATCCCAGCACAGCAAAGTTTGAGCCAAGAGGGTCATTGCAGGTTTGCAACCAGCCTGGGCTACAAAGTGAGCTCAAGGTCAGCCTGAACCGCATAATGAGACCCTGTTTCAAAAAGCCTAAATAAATAAAAATAAAGCAAGATAATAGGGAATTAACAATGACTACCACCTTCCTTTTTTAGATATTTCCTCCCCTTTCACTTTCACAATATCTATTGTACATTTCGGATCCCTCCAACTCCTTCAGTTTTTTATACTAGGGAGACAATGTGATGTTCATCTGTGTGAGTCCGAACAATTTCACCCAAGAGCGTAATCACAAGTTGCATCCACTTACCTACAAGAACCTCATTATTATCCTTCTCTATAGCTGAATAGCTTTCCATGGTGTAACATTCCGTTATCTTTTTTTATCCACTCCATGGCTGATGGGCAAGTTATTCTTGCTTTTTTTCTGGTTCCTTGTTGCATGGAGCATTGCTTTCTCTCCTCTGACTTTCAGTCTATCAATTTCCTTTCAAGTTAATGTGGTTTTTTGTATACTGCATATTGATGAATCTTATTTCCTGATCCACTCTGGCCGTGTCTCTTTTTATTGGTAAATTGAGATCATCTACATTCATGGTTGTGGCCAAAATTCAGTGGTCTGCCATGACTTTTCCCTGCTGTTGACTTCCTTCTTTTTCCCTCCATTCAGTCGTCTGCCCTGCTTGGAAATCCCATTCCACTGCTGTTCCTGGCACTGTGATCATTTTCACCTTTCTCTATAGTATCTTTCAATCGTCTTTGTAGGGTTGGTTTGGTGGTCATGAATTCCTTCAGTTGGTCGTTGTCATGGAAGTATCTTACTTCTTCATTTATTTTGCAGGGTACATCTATCTGGATTGGAAGTTGTTTTCTTTCAGGACTTGAAATACTTCAAACTCTTCTTGAGTTGATAGTCTGTGTTGAGAAGTCTGTCGAGATTCTGATGGGTTTTCCTTTATAGGTGATCTGTTTCTTTTCTCTAACAGTCCTTAATATTCTGTTCTTGTGCTGAATTTCTGGGCTCCTGAGTACTATGTGTCTAGGTGTAGATTTATTTTGGTTATGGCTAATTAGAGTTCTACGTGCCTCACTTATTTGTATGTCAGATCCTTTTCCCATTCATAGTAATTTTTCTGCTATTCTTTTATTTGGTACTGGGGAATGAACTCACAACCTGCCATTTGCCAGATAAGTACTTGTGCCACTGAGTTAAATCCGCAAATCTCTGCTATTACTTCTGTAAATAGTCTTTTTATGTCATTTGTGTTGACTCCTGGACTTTTTTTCCTGATACCTATCACTTTTAAATTATTTTTCTTTGCAACATCTTTTAGCCTTTGAATTGTTATTTCCTGGCTCCTTGTTATTTTTAAGAAATCTCTCTTTTTGCAGTTGCTGCTGCCATCCTGTCTTCATGGTTTGAAAGTCTATCTTTAGATTCTTTCAGGCAGTTTTGCCAGCTTTCAATGGAATTTTTAATTTCCTGGATATCTCTTTGAGTCTGTTTGATGTATTCCAGTTCTTCTCTATATTGTTCATTCAAGATTTCTCTCATTCTCCTAGGCTCCTCTTTAATTTTTATCTTTGTCTTCTTTAGATACACTCAGCAATCCTTTTATTATGTTTGTCATTTCTTCTTTTACCAGAGATATTATTTCTGATCTGATTTCTTACTTTCTTTTCTTTCTTTCTTTTTTTTTTTCACTATGTAGTTCAGGCTGGTTTTGAGCTCACTTGTAGACCAGGCTGGTCTTGAACTCAGAACAATCCTCCTGCCTCAGCCTCTTCAGAGCTGAAATTATAGGCATGCACCACCACAGCTGGCTTGATCTGATTTCTTTTACAGCTTCATAGAGCAGTTTCTTTACTTCAGTTGCCATCATCCCAGAAATTTCAGGTGTGCAACTTGCACTTTCTTCTATGTCTGTGTCTCCTGGCCTTGTTCTGTTGGGCTGGAGGCCAGAGACTGCCTTTTGTTCCTTTGTCTTGACAGTTTCCTGAGTTCCTCCAGATAAGCTGGTTGTGGGGTCCCAGGCACTTTCCATCTTGCTCTGTCCACAGTGTGGTGGGGTGGGTCAGGCACCTGGGTTTCTCATAACCCAGGTTCCTGGGGAGGTGGTAGGGTGTGAGTCGGGCTTTTCCAGACCCTTTAGGCTTCTCCGAGGTGTAGCTGGCTGGTCCTCCTGACCCCTGCTGGCTACGGGTACTTCAAGGCAATGGCAGATGCAGATGCTGGGCTGGCTGCTTCTCCCCACACATGCTGGTTACCTACGAAGAGTCCCCTATTGTCGATATTTTTCTGGCCAGTCCAGCTTCATTCATCCATAAGATTCAATCATATTTTTATTTTTTTAAATGGACGCTTCACAAATCTGTGTGTCATCCTCGCACAGGGGCCATGATAATCTTCTTCGTATCATTCCAATTTTAGTATATGGGCTGCCGAAGTGAGCACATAATCATATTTTTAAAATAAAGTCATTTGGCTGGATTCTTCCCAAAGAGCAAGATGAAAATTTCCTAAACTTGACAGAAATCATACACTAAAACAAGAAGGCTCGTACTTACCCCACTGCTTTCCTCTGTCCGGGGCACTGGTTGGCAACTTGACCCAGGGACCAAGCAGCCAGTTGCTGAGGCATTTCCTGGTCTCACCTGCCCAACACCACAGCTGTGTCCATGTTCTCCCAAGTGGAATGAGATTCAATAGCCACTCAGAACTGACCCCTGAGACACTCCAGAGGAGATGCACACAGCCCAACTGTAAAATCTCAGGGTTTCATAGGCTCGCTCTCAGTAAATTCCAGGCAAGAACTTTTATCTTTTGCTAGATGCATTGCAAAACACTTCTAGACAGTCTCCCAAGCGGAAGGAGGAAACTTACTCCCTTGCTTTTCCTCCTTTCAAAACTGTATGCCTCTCTGGGATGCTATGCCATGGAGTAAAAAAAGGTCTAGGAGATTGTTACTCTGGGAAAGTATGTTTATAGAACTTAATTACACTGGCATTCTTATTTTTATTTCACTGTCAGTGTTCAGAGGGTGAGGAAGTATTGGCAAAGGAGATCCCATCTCCACGAGCACAGAAGTGATTAAGCACTTACTTAAAATTCATAATCTGGGACACCATCCATATTCACTAAGATTTGAGGATGTGGTACAGGAAACTGCATTATGACCAAGCTCCCCAGGAAATTCTTGATCGTATTAACTTCTGAGAAACACAGAATTAGAGCAAATAAAACTTCTACCCAAAGGAATTCAACTAAGAAAATAAGTCATAAACACAGAATAATGATTCTCACCTAGGTTTTGTTTATTTGGGAGAGTTGTTTTGTTTTGCTTTATTTTTTGCTTTTGAGAGTCTCCTTATGTAGCTCAGGCTGGCCTTAAACTTGTTTATGTGGTCCAGATTGGCCTCAAATGCATGGTGATCTTCCTGCCTCATCCTCCCAAATCCGGGGATTACAGGCATGTACCACCATGCCTGGCTTTTGCTTGGTTGCTAACATGTAGCTAAACATTTATTTATATAATAAGGTATCCTGTAAGTTTGGCACAGTAGATTCTCTATTGGATTCCTATATTTTTATTCTCCTTTAGCATAGGTTGATTTTCCATTTGATTTCTCTACTCTTATTTCTTTTTTTTTTTATACTAGGGATTGAACTCATGATCTTGCACTTGCTAGGCAGGCTCTTAAGCCACTTAGCTAAATCCCCAGTCCATCTCTACCCTTATTTCTGTTTAAATCTTTTAAAACCTGAAGCTTCTCTTTTATGAAATATGATCATAAAATTTGCTTCCAACTGCATTACTTTCTCTTTGAAACTGAATGAATTAATTCTATTTTATATCATAATCCACATACTTGGGAAATCCTTTACACTCACTGTTAAAATCATTAAGTCAATGTCCTCGATTTAATCTTTAAGGCTGGCCCAGCCAACACTGAGTCACTGTAATCTTCTAGGTCAGACAGGAAAAGAATTGACGTCGTTACAACATACCACTGCGTAAATGTCCCTGAGAACACGGCAGGTGAGTGTACACAGTTTGGTAATGAGGTCTGAGGAGCAACACCCAGAGCTGGAAGGTGCGCTGGAGACCCTGGCCCCTTGGACTGTGTCCTCGGGGATGCCTCGGTGTGAGTTGTTGAGGGTCTGTTACACAGTTTCTCGGGCATAACCCATCTCAGAGGGTTATCAAGATGTTTCCTCTCTCCAGAAAATTAAGCAGCTCAAGACAGATGATCATTTGGCATTCGCTATGCTCAGGGGACAAATGTAGTTGGGGATACTTCACACAAAGGGGCTTCTACTGTGAGCAGGCGAGGCTGGACTGCAGCTAAAAACAGAGGTGTGTAAAAATAAACCTTCAACTTCTCACCCCAAACACTGAAAGCATTTTCTAGAAAAATACACACAATCTAAACAGCCTTGAACTTACCTAGCCCCTTTCTCCAGTTTTTACTTTTTAAAAAAGGAAAAATAAAAATGTGGGTCCACTGACCAAGCTGGTTTATCTCTCTAAACGGTAACCCAGGCCAAAGTGAATTATAATACAAGCAGACTTAAACGGTCCTGCTGGGGGTTCCAGTTTTCAAAGAAAAAAAATGTTACTGTTTAACCATTCATTTAATGTTCTAAATTAAAATGAAT